>CAMGYJ010000006.1:47463687-47841208 GCA_946122785.1 Linum tenue | reverse complement strand
GTTCACAGACGCATTCGCGAGTTCACGGTCGCTAAGACCGTGAACTGGGCAACGCGTCCGTGAACTCAAAGATCTGCCTATAAAAGGGGCATGAACGGCGACCCTTCACTTCACGACCAAAAACTCGCCGGAAAATTTTGAATCTTCACCGGAAAACGTGAAATCCTGTCGCTTTTCCAATTTTTCCCCAAATCCGGCGAGCAAAACCAAAAAACAACGTCATACCCAGTCCCCTCTCCTCAAAACCGGCATGTGCTGTGAATTTGGGGAGATTTGGACCATATTTTTCCGGCCAAGTCACCAGCGGCGAGTCTTCGGCAAGCTTCAGACGAAGCTCTGACGACCCCTCTCCGGTCAGTTTTTCGACAAGTTTTTCACCGTCCTCGCCCGCACCTCACTTCCTCCCTCGTCCTACTTGAGTCTCTAGGTTTGTTTTTCAACTTTATCTTTGAGAATTATGGAGAATCGGATTAGGTAGTGAAGTGAGGTTAAATATTTGTGCTTGGCATGATTGAATCTAGTTAGGGCGAGGGAATTTTCCCACCAAGTGCTATGTTATGAATGCAAGTGGAGTTTGTTTTTGATTGGTGGATGGTAGCCACCGTGGTAGGGGTTGTGGCTCTAAGTTTTGTGTGCTTGAACCGTGAAATACCCACAACCATGCCACAATGGTTTAAGCTTAAATGTTCTAGCCATGGTGGAAAAACAAGTGTGGGGGGAATCTCTTTTCCTCCCAATGAGCGGTATATGACGGATGTTTCCATGTATGGTGTGTGTTTGTGTTTGTGCAGGATGGTCAACATGGATCACCCTTATCTTGTGGCAATAAGGAGCAGCCCCGAAATGGAGCAAGAAGCGTTGTTTTGGGCATCCTCAAGAGTCGGTAACCATTGGAAACTCGACTTGGCCCAGTTCGATAGGCTTCATTGCGGTGATGCTATGAGAGAGACAGTGGTGCACCCCCAATGGCGCCAAGCACTCAATCTTGAAGATGACACTTACGGGGAGCTTTGCATTGAGTTTTTCAGCACCTTCGCCTTACGCAAGAGCCTATGCCTACTCGGTCATCCGGTACGCCGGGTCGAGTTCCAATTGGGCGAGGAACCTCGTGACGTGAGCTATGACGAGTTAGCGAGAGCCCTCGGAGTGGAAGTAAACCCTAGGGACGAGTGGGAGGAAGACGTCATTCGAAGTTTTGACGCGAATGTCGCATTTCTGAATATGTGTCTTCCAAAGTACCGAAGGACGAAGTTTAAGTCGGCCCTCACCACGGCATCCACACTCCAGCCCCAGTGGCATATCATGGTTGCACTCCTGGCTCGTTCCCTCTACCCGACTTACCACAATCCAAACAAGATTACTGACAGAATCTTACTGGAGTGTGCTTGCATGGCAGACCGGTCAAGCACGTTGCACCTGGGTTCAGTCATAGCCACATCTTTTGCGACGGCCAAGGGGGGACCCGTCGTTACGTCACATCCATGGGTCCGCACATCACTCGTCTTGTCGGATACTTCGATGTCAGCCTTTAAGGGTGCTCGAAAGAGGGAGGCACTCAGAGATTTGACGAAGGCACTCTGTACTCCATGTGCTTATTGCGCACCTTTGGCCCAATGCGGTACATCGAGGGATTGAGTCCAGACCCCGAGGTCCCGCAAGCAGTAGAGCAGCCACCTGCTCGTGCCCCCGGCCGTCGCTGGCGTCCAGCGCTCCCGCGCCCTGCACAGCAGCCACCACCACCAGGAGCAGGTGATCCCCTCATCTAGAGGATTGATGGCCTTGAGACGGGCTTCTTGGGATTCTCATCCCGCCTCGAGCAACAGTCCAACATCCTCGAGCGCATGGCTCAACTTCAGGGTATCCTACCTGATGATGGAGAGGGTCCATCCACCAGAGAGAGGTACCTAACGAGAGAGACATGTGGCAGAGCGGAGTCCATTCGCCCCCCTTCTCTACTTGTAACCCTAAACTTGTGTGTTATTTTGTTATTGTTATTTGTGTGTGTGTGTGACATGAACTACTACTACTATGTATTGTGCTTGTAATAACCTCGCCTCAAGCGAGTCGTATTGTGCTTGTGTGTGTTTTTTGTTGTCTCTCCTTGAAGCTTCAATTATCCTACCCCGGTTTGATTCCTACATTCACTCACCAAGCCCAAGCGGTAACATCACTCTACCCTTTCTTACGCCATTGAGGGCAATGCCGAGTTTAAGTGTGTGTGTGGGGGGGGGGGGGGTAGTCTACTAGTGTGCTTGTGTGAGTGAGATGTTGCTTGGAGCCTTTTGTATGCCCAAATTTCAAAAATTTGAGGGCTCCAAGCAACGTTTGCATGTTCAAAGTGACCGGATGGTGGGAAATTCTCGTGTTTGTGGCATTAATCTTGAATTGTGCATGTGATTGAGTATATCCTATGATGATGACTGAGAAGTTTATTAGGCTAGGGCAAGAGTTTAGTTCTCATAGTGTGCATAAATGAATGAAGGTCTTGACTTTTGACTCACTCCTACTGTCACTCTAGAAAATGGCCAAGTGTAACCACTTCCTAAAGCGTAGTATAGCGGGTTTGGGTTTTAATGTCAACCCGGGTCCTAGATGTGATGACTACTCGGTGAAATCTCGTTATCTAGCAGTGAACTTTTAGTGCAAATTCAAACAAACAAAAACACAAAGCAAGTTTAACGGTTGTTCAAGTCAAGAGAGGTCACCCGGATATGGTTCCCCCTAGACTGAAGTCTCGACTAAAGGTCTCCAGACCCTCTCAATCCGAGTCTCTAGCGGGCGACTAACCTCCACCGGAGTAAACAGATTGAGGCCCTAACGAACCAAACCTCCACTACCGAATGGAATTCGGTACAGAATAGCGAATTGGCTCATCGACTAAAGTCACCAATTCGCCACCTTCGATTAAGGATACTCTATCAACCTAGGCAGATTGACACGCTAAAACACAACACCTAACAATGGCCAAGTGTAACCAATGAAAGGGACTGCAGTAAAGGCAAGTTTAATTTTCAACCCGGGGTCTAGATCTACTGCTTACTCCGTGATTCTCTATTATCTAGCAAACTAAGTCGAGTGATTGTTGTGAAAAGTAAAAGCAACAAGAAAGCAGTAAATTGTTCGGGTTTCTAAAGCAGGCAAGAGTCACTCGGGATTGAGTCCCCCTAGCCCCTTAGTTAGGTTCAATTGCAATTCCCTGGGTTGATTTACTGTTGATTAGACTGCGGAAGATCCGACAGTAGCTTGGAATCTCTTAAGCTGACCAAGCCCTCTCAGTCTAACTACCCGGCAGACGACTAGTCTTCACCGGGATAGAAAGCTGAGGCTATGAACACAGAACTCCACTACTGGCGCCAAGAACACCAGTACAAAGCAGTAAACTGGCTAACTCTCGTATAGCCAATCTCCTACTATCGAATGAAGAGGCTCTAACAACCTAATCAGATTCTATCTATCTCAGGTTGAAGCAGAAATTGAGACAAGCTGATCAGACTCAAATCAATTCATGAAATATGCGTCGTTCGATTAAAATCAAGCAGTAATATCATCCCAAGTCATTACAATCAAATCCCTAACACAAGGAACTAGGGTTCTTCATACCCAAGTGAGAGAAGGGTTCTACTCCATAGAGAGAGAAGAGAAAACAAGAATCGGATTAGTCATACTCATAACGATGAGGATAATCTGCTCCGGGACGATGATTTCCACTCCTATGACGATCTCCAAGCTCGATTCGATGAAATCCAGCTCTTAGACGGCTTCTAGGATGAGTTCTTCGCACTTTCTCTCTCTAGGGCTCTGTTTTTGCTCTGAAAACACGATTCTCCCACTTCTGGCTCGGATTAGGCTTTAAAACCGGCTTTCCCGAGTTGCACGGCCAGGTGCACGGCCGTGCACATCACCATTCTGGCCGTGCACCCTCAAAACGCACCGTATCAATTATTCGGCCTTCATCCACCTTGCACGGCCAGGCGCACGGCCGTGCAAGCTTCAAGCCTGCCCGTGCATGGCCTCGACATGAGGTGCACGGCCAAATGGCTCAAGTGCACGGCCGTGCAGCCTCCTGGTCTGCCCGTGCACTCCCCAAACAGCTCGCCCTTCGTCCGTTCTGCGTCCAATCGACCCCAGACTCGCTCCTAAGCCTTCATTCACGTACTAGGACCTGAAATAACACAAACAAGCACAACCTAGCGTGAAATCGGCCTAAAACACGAGAATCAACACCTCAAACGGTGTAAGTATGAGGGTAAAAACATGTGTAAATGACGGTCTATCACAGATATTCTCATTCTAGGTTAAAGCAGAAACAACAGGAATTTGATCAGGATTCAAGTCATTCAATCATTTAAACCTCAATCAAATATAATCAATTCACAAACTCTGTACTTGGGTTCATACAATCAGACCTAGCATACAAATCTAGGGTTCCCCATACCCAGATGAATGGGGGAACTACTCCATAGAGAAAGAAGCAAAAGCATATTCAGACGCGGAAATCATACTGTGAAGACGGATTTCTGCTCCTGGACGTTTAATCGGCACTTCTCCAAGCTCAAGCCGGGCTCCAATGGTGATGAAGATCAAGCTATGGCACTTGGGAACTCTGGTTCGTCGCTTTCTCTCTCTAGGAATCCATTTCTCTCTCAAAAACTCGGAACCCTTCAATGTTGGCCTTCTTCTTCCTTTTATCAGCTGCCAGATCGCGATACCCGGTCGAAATACCCGGTCGGGTATTTTGGGTTTCGACCGGGTATAAATGAAACGCACCGTTTTGTTCAGGGGAAAAATCCCCGGTCACTTTCCATAATCCCCGACCGGGGGTTTAAGCCATTTGCCCGGGCCCCCTTCTGCTTCTCACGGACGCCCGAAGTGAAAATTACCCGACCATGGCCAGAAAATACCCGGTCGGGTATTTCTGCCTTTGGCCGGGTATTTTGGCTCATCAGCCCCCTTCTTCGCAACTTCGCTCCTTTCGACCCAGAACTCGTTTCTCCGCCTCGATTCCAACGCTGGGTCCTGAAATATGACATAAACACACAACCTAGCGTGAAATCGGCTTAAAACACGAGATTCCACATCACAAACGGCTTCAGAATAGGGGTGAAAATATGTATAATTATCGGCATCCATGGCGCCGTCATCATCATCATCAGCATCCTAATCCACCTCTTCGCCTGAGTAGTCAGCATCCTCCGCATCCTCATCAAGATCCACAACCTCCGCAGGGGGCATAGAAAGCCCGTCCACCCATGTACGGATGTCAGCAGTGGCCAGGAGGCGGGCACTGTGTAGCACGTCCCGGCTGAGGGGTGCGGAGCCGCCCCGTGCAGACGCATCATGAAGCCCCTGGAAGCTGATGTCGAAATGCCTCGCCAACCGGGTGATCAGGGGACCACAGAAGAGGTGGGTGGGATTCCCGTGGCACCGGGAGAAGGTGGTGGCCACGAACGAACCCAAATGGAGCATGTGCTCCGGGTACCCCATCGAGTACATGGCATACAACACCCGCTTCAGAATCTTATGCGAGCTGGTGGCGTTGGGGACGATGGAGCGGGTGATCAGCAAGTTCAGGATGTGCCACTGCGGCTTGAGGGTGCTGACGTAGGTCTGGCCAGCATCGAAGTAGTCATATCGATAATCTGGCCGGGCGATCGTGCGGTAGAACCCATCCTGGTTCCATTCGGTCGGGGTGGGGATCTCCATCTCGTGGCGATCGAACGTGTGTTACTCGATCCCCAAGGCGTGGGCCAGCTCGTCGACGGTCAGCTCCCTGTGATAGCCACCCATCCTGAATGTCACCGCATAGGCGTCCCGGGCCTTCTTGCGGTCATAATGAAATGTGGTGTAGAACTCCCACACCAGCTCCGTGTATGTAGGCTCGTCTATAGTCAGCAACGTCCGCCAATCGCGGTGACTGATGGCGGCGCTGAGCTCCCGCATGCAGTGGAGCTGCTCGAACACCGCCCACTCGAGGTGGTAGTGGCGCTCCAGTCTCCCCCGGATAACCTTGTGGAACTGATCCGCGTAGTCCGGGTGCAGGCGCAGACCCTGCACAAACTGATGGTCCTGAGACATGTTCCTGCAAAATCAAAACACCCAAGGTGGAGCCAAGAAAAACTTGTCAGGACCAACAGCAAGGGTTCATCACTTCCTCCACACTCAAGGCCACCTAGGCTAACAGTGATACACACAGCCGGTTGAATCACTAGCAACTCAACCGGAATCAAAGCAAGAATCACAGAACCAATCACATTCATGACAAGGGCAGTTCATACACCAGAGATAAAACCATGCAAGCACAAGGTATCCCTCACCCTACTCTAAATCAGGCATGCAAACACAGTTCTCGGTCCTATGGTCTACAGTTTGATTCTCCAGGAAAAGAGTGAGTAATAAGAAACACAACTGGAAACGCAAGTAAAACTGTAGGGAGGACACGAAAAAGGGGTGAGGGACGCGAGAGGGGCCAAAAATCGCCCGAGGAAGCTTGCCGGAAAGTGGCCGGCGAGTCGGCGGAAAGTCGCCGGAAAATGACCGGCGCGGCGGCGGCCAAAGAGGAGAGAGGGGAGAGGATTTTGAGAGTAGAGAGAGAAGAAAGTTTGGAAAAAATGAGAGTAGAGAGAGAAATGACCGGGGGTTTCCTTTAAATAGTCAAAATACCCGGTCGGGTCTCAGAAATACCCGGTCGGGTCTCAGAAATACCCGGTCGGGTATTTCTGATTCCACGACCGGGGTTTGCTAAACGCTGCGTATCGAATGAGCCAATATACCCGGCCTTGAGCCAAAAATACCCGGTCAGGTAATTTTGGATCAAGGTCGGGTAATTTTGTGAAACGCTGCGTGAAAGGCCTTGAAAACGCCCGGCCTCGAACCAAAAATACCCGGGCGGGTAATTTTGGTACGAGGTCGGGTATTTTGCAAAAACACTGCGTTCAAGGCCTTGGGAATCCCCGGCCTCGAGCCAGAGGTCGGGTATTTCCCCTTTTTCACCCCCGAGAAACAGAGGGGGCCCCGGGCGTGGACCAAAAAAAATACCCGGTCGGGTATTTTGGCCCACGACCGGGTATTTCCCCCAGTTCGGCCAAAAATCTCATTTCGCCCAAAATTTCAACCTCTCCTGCACGAAAACACCAAATCAAGGCATCACAGACGACCGAACTTCATTACAGACATGCAACTGACTCGACACGACACAAAAACTCAGAAAAAGGGAAAAAGAAATGCAAACCGTGGTGGGGTTGCCTCCCCACAAGCGCTTCTTTACCGTCTTTTAGCTGGACGCCCATGGCGGAACTAAGGGTCCGCGAGTTCCACCACCAACTCCGCACGTTCGACCTCGTCTCCCAGGTAGAGTTTAAGACGATGGCCATTCACTTTAAACGGCTCAGTTTGCGGGTTGGCGATCTCAATAGTGCCATACGGGAACACCTGGGTGACCGTGAACGGTCCAGACCACCGGGAACGGAGTTTTCCGGGAAAGAGTTTCAGGCGAGAGTTATAGAGGAGAACTCGATCACCAACCTGGAACTCTTTCGGACCCCGCAACCGGGCATCGTGTAAGCGCTTAGTGCGCTCCTTGTACAGCCGGGTGTTCTCATAGGCGTGGTAGCGCCATTCCTCCAGCTCCAACATCTGCAATTTTCGCTCAACACCTGCAACACTAACATCCAGATTAAGCAGCTTAAGGGCCCAGAAGGCCTTGTGCTCTAGCTCCACGGGCAGATGGCATGCCTTTCCATAGATAAGCCGGTACGGTGAAGTACCAATGGGTGTCTTGTAGGCAGTGCGATACGCCCATAGAGCATCATCGAGCTTGGTGGACCAATCTTTGCGGGACTGATCCACCGTTTTCTCCAGGATCCGCTTGAGCTCCCGGTTCATCAGCTCGGCCTGGCCACTGGTCTGAGGATGATAGGCCACGGACACCTTGTGAGTCACACCATAGCGAGACAGTAGCTTATCAAATTGGCCCTGGAAATGGGTGCCTCTATCGCTTATGATGGCTCTAGGTGTCCCGAACCGGGAGAATAGCTGCTTCAAAAAACCACAAACACGTCTAGCATCATTAGTGGGCAAAGCTTGCGCCTCAGCCCACCTAGAGACGTAGTCACAGCAACCAGAATATAGGTGTTACCAAAAGATGGAGGGAAGGGGCCCATGAAGTCGATACCCCAGACATCAAAGATCTCACAAGTTATAAACACATTCTGGGGCATCTCATCACGGGCAGAGATGTTACATGACCTCTGGCATCGGTCGCACCTGCGTGCGAAGGCGTCTGCATCCTTGAAGAGCGTGGGCCAGTAAAAGCCCGACTGGAGCACCTTCCTCGTCGTGCGGTTTCCTCCGTGATGAGCGCCAGTAGGCCCCTCATGACAGTGGGATAGAATACTCTCCATCTCACTCTCCATAACACAACGACGGATGATCCCATCGGCTCCGATCCGAAAAAGATGAGGGTCATCCCAGAAGTAGTACTTCAGATCGGAGAAAAACTTCCTCTTGGCGTGAGTGGCCATCCCCTTGGGAAGCTGCTGGCCCACCAAATAGTTCGCAAAATCAGAATACCAGGGGGTGACACTCTCCACCAAGCACATCATCATCAACCTCTCGTCTGGAAAGAAGTCGTCGATCTCCTCCACGAGGTTGTCCGCAGGAGGTGCGTCCAACCGGGAGAGGTGATCAGCTGCAACATTTTCTGCTCCTTTCTTGTCCCGGATCTCAATATAAAACTCATGCAGTAATAAGATCCATCGTATGAGCCTAGGCTTGGCATCGGCCTTGCTCATCAGGTATCGAATCGCGGAGTGATCTGTATACACGGTCACATGGGACAAGACCAGATAGGGGCGAAATTTATCGAAGGCAAACACCACTGCAAGCAGCTCCTTCTCTGGTGGTGTAGTTCTCCTGGGCATCATTAAGAGTCTTCGAGGCGTAGTAGATAGGTCGAAAGTGTTGATCTCGCCTCTGCCCCAAAACAGCTCCAACAGCAAAGTCACTGGCGTCGCACATCAGCTCAAATGGTAGGGACCAGTTAGGGACAACCATGATAGGAGCTTGGGTGAGCTTCTCCTTCAAGGTTGTGAACGCCGCAGTGCAAGCATCAGTGAACTGGAAGGGGGCATCCTTCTCCAGAAGCTTAGTTAGGGGCAGGGCGATCTTCGAGAAATCCTTGATGAACCGCCTATAGAACCCTGCATGGCCAAGAAAACTCCGGATCCCCTTGACAGATGTAGGAGGAGGCAGCTTGCTGATAGTCTCGATCTTTGCTCTGTCTACCTCAATCCCCATCTTGGAGATCTTGTGCCCAAGAACTATGCCCTCTCGAACCATGAAGTGACACTTCTCCCAACTCAGTGCCAGGTTCGTTTCTTCACACCGTTTAAGAACAAGTTCTAGGTTATGGAGACAGTGAGAGAATGAGTCTCCATAAACCGAGAAATCGTCCATAAACACCTACATGATCTCGCCGACCAGACGGTCAAAGATGGCGAGCATGCATCGCTGAAAGGTAGCCGGGGCGTTGCATAGCCCGAATGGAATCCTCCGGTAAGCAAATGTGCCGAAGGGCCAGGTGAAAGTGGTCTTCGCCTGGTCCTCCGGTGCAATAGGGATCTGAAAGTACCCGGACATCCCATCCAAGAAGCAGTAGAACTCGTGCCCCGCCAACCTCTCTAGCATCTGATCAATGAATGGCAGCGGGAAATGGTCCTTCCGAGTGGCGTCGTTGAGACGTCGGTAGTCGATGCACACACGGTACCCAGTCACCGTGTGCATCGGGATGAGCTCGTTCTTCTCGTTAGGCACCACGGTCATCCCACCCTTTTTGGGCACCACCTGGGTGGGACTGACCCACTCGCTGTCAGAAATGGCGAAGATGATCCCCGCGTCCATCAGCTTCACGATCTCTGCCCGAACCACAGCCTCCAGGTTCGGTGTCAATCTCCTCTGCGGCTGCCTCACTGGCCGCATCTCATCCTCTAGCAGTATCCGGTGGGAGCAAAAGGAGGGGCTGATCCCCCGGATGTCTGTGATCTTCCATGCTAAAGCTCGCTCGTACTGCTTTAGCAAGGCCACCAGTCTGGTCTTCTGCTCGGGTGTGAGGGTCGAGCTGATGATGACTGGCAGCTTATTCCCCTCCCAGAGAAATGCATACTCCAAATGAGGAGGGAGGGGCTTAAGCTCCAGCTCTGGTGGTTCCTCCAAGGAGGTGATGATGCGGGCAGAGGATGAGATCGGTTTAAACAGCCTGTCGCCCTCCAAGAAGGGGCCACTCTCCAACGCGGCCAACTGCTCCGCCAACTGCGGCTCCTGCGATGCCTGCTCACCTAGCAAAATACAACGCTCAACAGCATCATCAGTACCCGCACTCGTGATGGCGAGTGCGGTCTCAAAATCGGTAAGCACATCACAGTAATCTATGTCATCATGCAAATGAGAATGTTTCCCATTGTCAGACACAGAAAAAGTAGCCTGTTCATCACCAGCACGCAAGATCAATTTACCACTATGCACATCAATAAGCGCCTTGGCGGTGGCGAGAAATGGTCTACCCAAAATCAAAGGCACATCCACATCCTCATTTATATCCAAAATAACAAAATCAACAGGATATGTGAATGCACCTACATTAACAAGCAAGTCCTCAATGATACCCCTAGGATGCACGATAGAACGATCAGCTAACGGAATGCTCATCCTAGTAGCTCTAGGTTCACCTAGGTCTAGCTTCTTAAACAATTTATAGGGCATGACATTTATGCTAGCGCCTAGGTCCGCCAAGGACTTTCCTACATGCATGCTGCCAATAACAAGAGGGATAGTGAAACTCCCTGGGTCTTTGCGCTTCTCGGGCAGCTTGTTCTGCAGGATAGCAGAACACTCCTCGCTGAGCATCACTGTCGAAAGATCCCCAAGTTTCTTCTTGTTGGTGAGGAGGTCTTTCATGAACTTGGCATACTTGGGCATCTTCGACAGTGCCTCCACGAATGGCATGCTAATGTTGACCTGCTTCAACATTGCCATGAACTTGGCAAACTCTGTCTCCAGCTTGTCTTTATGAAGTCGAGTGGGGAAGGGCAGCTGGGGTGTATGCTCCTTAACCACAGGTTGTGGCTTGGGAGCAGGTGCTGCGCTGCCTTCCCCCACTTCTGCAGTATCAGCTGGAGGTGTTGAAGCAGGTAGTGGTTCGTCTCGCCTGGGCTGGGCAGGAGCAGCAGATATGGTCTTACCACTCCTGGTGGTGATGGCGTCCAGCTGCTCTTGAGGGTCACGAGGATTGGGAACAGTGGTGGGAGGCAGAGTCCCCGGTGCCCTGGTAGTGTTCTGGCGAGCTAAGCTCCCAATCTGATGCTGGAGATCTTGGAGAATGGCACCTTGGTTTCTCTGGCTTGCCTCCAGTGAGGCTATGTTCTGATCCATCCTCGTGAAATTCGCCTGACTGGTGGTCATGAATGCCTGCAAAATATTCTTCAGATCAGCCATCTGAGTATCTGGAGCTGCGGCTGCTGGAGGCTGGGCATACTGGCGCTGGGGCTGCTGGAATGGCTGCCCCTGCCTAGGCTGGTAGGGCTGCTGCTGTGGTGGGGGCCCCTGCCTAACCTGGAAGGGCTGCCTCTGCTGAAAACCACTTGCTGGTGCTGGGAAACCAGGTGGTTTGTTGGTGTTGCTGCTCCGGGCAAAGTTAGGATGCTGGCGCCATCCCTCATTGTAGGTATTGCTGTATGGGTCCAGGCGCCGAGCATTGGCGATGAAGTCCACCTGCTCTTGGGGAGTAGAGGACTCCCTCATAGACTGACAATCCTCCACCAGGTGGTTCGGGCTCTCACACCACTGACACTGAGCTACTGGAGGCGTAGCTACACCTCGGCCCGGAAGGAGGCTGTTGGGCTGCTTCAATGTCTGCACCAACTCAACCTCCTGCTGCTCTAAACCGGACCTGGCCTCCACAGCGTGCACACCACGGTCCCGTGACTGTCTGCCTCTACTGCTCTGCCCCCAGGAGTGATCTCGGGCAGCCAAGGTACTGATCATCTGGTTCAGCTCGGGTGGAGTCTTAGTGAGAATATCCCCTCCTGGGCATAGAGACTCGATCACCCTCTGGCTGTCGGGGGTGAGGGCACTGTAGAAGTTCCCCACTGTGAATGCATCACTGAAGCCATGATGGGGACACTGCCAGAAATATCCCATGTACCGCTCCCATGCATCACGAAGGGACTCATCTGGCTCTTGGCGGAAGTGAGTGATCTCCCGCTGAATCTCTGTGGTCTTCGATGCCGGATAGTACCTGTGCACGAACTTGTCAGCCAGATCGTCCCAAGAGGTGATGGACAGTGGGGGCTGGGTCTCCAACCACCTCTTAGCATTCCCCGCCAGAGAATGGGGGAAGAGGTGAAGGCGGATTGCGTCATCCGGAACACCGTTCAGCTTGAACCCGTTTGTCAGCTGCAGAAAACGGGAAAGATGTGCCCGGGCCTCCTCATCCTTCAAGCCATGGAACTGGATAGAGGATGTAATGAGTTGAATCCAGCATGGCTTGATCTCGAAGTTGTTTGCTGGAATTGGCGGATAGAGGATGACCGGGCGGATGTCAGCAATCCGTGGAGTGTAGTAGTACTCCAAGGTGGGTCCCGGTGGTGGTGGATTATGATGGACCCCAGCTGCCTGGGGATTGGGGTCGTTCCCCAGGAACTGGTTCTCTGGAGGTGGGTTGTGATCGCCTTCCATCTCGTACTCGTCTTCGGACTCGCTGCTCAATTGGCCGTCTCTGCGCTCTTCCGTAGCCAGTCTAGCTCGGTGTTGTCTCCTAAGTTGGCGGCTGGTGCGTTCAATCTCTGGATCCAACGGCAGTAAACCTCCTGACTGGCTACGGGTCATGCACTATCTGCACACAATCAAGCAATGCAAACCCGTGAAGGCACAAGTGGGAAAGAAGAAACACTCAATGCGAAAATGAAAATGCTAAAGTAACAGAAATCACTTTTCTTCAACAACCTAGCCGTCCCCGGCAACGGCGCCAAAAACTAGACTCACTCCTGCTGTCACTCTAGAAAATGGCCAAGTGTAACCACTTCCTAAAGCGTAGTATAGCGGGTTTGGGTTTTAATGTCAACCCGGGTCCTAGATGTGATGACTACTCGGTGAAATCTCGTTATCTAGTAGTGAACTTTTAGTGCAAATTCAAACAAACAAAAACACAAAGCAAGTTTAACGGTTGTTCAAGTCAAGAGAGGTCACCCGGATATGGTTCCCCCTAGACTGCAGTTAAGTCGGATTGCAATTTACCAAGTTCAGTTTTTATGAAAGTTATACTGCGGAAGGTTCTTAAATAGCCTGAAGTCTCGACTAAAGGTCTCCAGACCCTCTCAATCCGAGTCTCTAGCGGGCGACTAACCTCCACCGGAGTAAACAGATTGAGGCCCTAACGAACCAAACCTCCACTACCGAATGGAATTCGGTACAGAATAGCGAATTGGCTCCTCGACTAAAGTCACCAATTCGCCACCTTCGATTAAGGATACTCTATCAACCTAGGCAGAAATTCTCATTCTAGGTCAAAGCAGAAACAACAGGAATTTGATCAGGATTCAAGTCATTCAGTCATTCAAACCTCAATCGAATACAATCAATTCACAAACTCTGTACTTGGGTTCATACAATCAGACCTAGCATACAAATCTAGGGTTCCCCATACCCAGATGAATGGGGGAACTACTCCATAGAGAAAGAAGCAAAAGCAGATTCAGACGCGGAAATCATACTGTGAAGACGGATTTCTGCTACTGGACGTTTAATCGGCACTTCTCCAAGCTCAAGCCGGGCTCCAATGGTGATGAAGATCAAGCTATGGCACTTGGGAACTCTGGTTCGTCGCTTTCTCTCTCTAGGAATCCATTTCTCTCTCAAAAACTCGGAACCCTTCAATGTTGGCCTTCTTCTTCCTTTTATCAGCTGCCAGATCGCGATACCCGGTCGAAATACCCGGTCGGGTATTTTGGGTTTCGACCGGGTATAAATGAAACGCACCGTTTCGTTCAGGGGAAAAATCCCCGGTCACTTTCCATAATCCCCGACCGGGGGTTTAAGCCATTTGCCCGGGCCCCCTTCTGCTTCTCACGGACGCCCGAAGTGAAAATTACCCGACCATGGCCAGAAAATACCCGGTCGGGTATTTCTGCCTTTGGCCGGGTATTTTGGCTCATCAGCCCCCTTCTTCGCAACTTCGCTCCTTTCGACCCAGAACTCGTTTCTCCGACTCAATTCCAACGCTGGGTCCTGAAATATGACATAAACACACAACCTAGCGTGAAATCGGCTTAAAACACGAGATTCCACATCATAAACGGCTTCAGAATAGGGGTGAAAATATGTATAATTATCGGTCTATCAACTTTATCACTTGTTGTTTACAATTGCCATGCATCGTGTTTATGAATTGGAATAGATGGTTGGGTAACTAGGTAGCCTCTGAGCTTTGAGCCGTTCGTTTCTTTCGGTGTGATAGTTCCCTCTTACCACGGTGTGTAGCATCACAAGTTATCACTAGCAAGTATGATGGAGGCATAGGATTAGTCCACGCCCCAAAAGTTGATTGTCCCGAGATGCATCATCCCTTAGTCAACCCCTTTGAGCCGTGTGACACCATGGGTCGTTCTCAGTTTGGGAGCTTTGTTCGTGTGAGCTTAAAGGTGTTAGTAGAACGACCCCCAAATCCTTTCTTCGTGTCCAAACATGAGTCGCCCGTGTGTCCCAGAGCTCTTACCGTTGCGTTTCCAAAGAGGTTCTGCATAGGAGGTTTATGTGTGGGTCTTGCTAGGAGTGCAAAATGGAGTGTAATGTTGGAGTTAGTTCCTCAAAAAGAGAGCATTGGTCAATAAATGTTTTACTCTCTAATACCCCCCTCAAAAAGAAAAGAAAAAGAGAAAGAAAAAAAACGAAAAAGAGCTAATAAAATGGGGTAAATAAAATAGAGAGTGCCACGAAAAACCAAAGTGCATGCTCTAGGAAGGGGTTTCTTGGCACCCAAGCCAACGAAACCCCCACATTCTTTAGAACTCCTTCACTATCAAACCTTAAAGAACTAGCAAGAGTTGAACGAGGAAGAGTGCTTTAAGGTAGTCCATGATTGGTGATAGTTGGAAGGGAGAGATAAGGGTTTTGGCCGATGCTAGTGGCCTTTGATTGAAGAGAAGGGTTTTAGTCGAAACCATAGACCATTCGGGTTTAGGTTGAAGATGTAGAACCTCACGTCATTATTTCCACCACCCAAAAAGCCTTTTCCCCATGTCCAAGCTAATCACCAGTCATCTGAACCCGTGTCTAAGACCTCCGGATGAGCTAGTGATGACAACCATCCCGTGAACTCTAGCGTTTAGAGGTTACCGCCGTGGTATTGAGACGATAGGGCCGAGAGGTTACGATTGTGCACATCTTTTGCACCAAAAAGGTCCCGACCCCACTGGTCTTGAGAGAGAGCGATTCTTTCTTGCTTTGCATGTCATATCATACCCCGGTGAGGACCTTTGTTGCCTTTCCATTTGTTCCTCGGACTTGAATTCCATGCGTGGTTGTGGTCGATAAGTGGTTTTGTTGAGACTTGCATTTATCCATGAATAAGTTGAGAACTTTTTGCTTGCCCGTTTTGGTGGTTTTGAATGTCGTTTGTGGTGGATGTCGGTATTGCTTGCAACAGTTCATGTGTTGATTGTCAATAAACATAGAGAATTCC
The DNA here is from genome assembly GCA_946122785.1 of Linum tenue. Lineage (NCBI taxonomy): Eukaryota > Viridiplantae > Streptophyta > Magnoliopsida > Malpighiales > Linaceae > Linum > Linum tenue. The sequence continues at coordinate 47,825,478 of CAMGYJ010000006.1, read as the reverse complement.
CGCTTCGTGTCCTTTGAGTTTTCCTCAAAGGATTTGTGTAGGTTGAAATATTACCGTGTGCGTGAAATGGTTTGCTTGGGGACAAGAGAACGTCAAAGTGTGGGTGAGTGATTCGGGCCTAATTGCACATATTTTGCCCCCGGTTTGCTTAGATGTTTGTGCCAAATTCGCTCATTAAAGGTTGGTTTTACGTGAGGTTCTTCGTGTTTGAGTGCTTTTCAGGATTTAACAGGTGGAACCAGCCTCGGAGTCGAAGGATTGGCAAAAAGGATAAAAAATCGGGAGAAGAGGTGAAAAAGCGCAAGTTCACATCTAAAGGCAGGAGTTCACGGTCATGCAAGACCGTGAAGAAGGGGAGTTGACTGTGAAGCGCAAGGCGTCCAGAGCCAAGTTGCAGGTTACTGACGCAAGGCGAGTTCACGGTCACTTATACCGTGAACACAAGCAGTTGCCCGTGAGCTGCCGTGATCGTTGCGGAGCGTTTTGGCGCAAGGCGTGAGTTCATGGACGCATTTGATGGTTCACGGCCGTGAACTCAGGCCTGTTAACTCAGCTCTTCTCGGGTTTAAAAGCTGAGCTGCAAGGAGGAGAGAGGGGGGAGCCACTTTTGTGAGAGAAACACCTTCTTCTGCATTTTAGTGAGAGAAACATAACCAAAGAGAAGAAGAGTTAGGGCTTGGCTTCAAAGGAGATTTTGGGAAGATTTCCCCAAGGAAATCCCATCTCAAGGGTCAAGAAGAGAGGAGGCATCCCCAAAAGATGGTTCCCACCTTTATCCCCCTTTGTTCTTCCCACTTCTTCCATGGAGTAGTCTTCCTTTCACTTGGGTGTAGTGAAACCCTAAACCTACCATGTAGTTTTCTTATATGTCATTTGGATGATTGATATTGCGTATTGTTCAATTTAATGTTTTGAGGTATTTTTCACCATGATTTTGCATGCTTGTGCTTAGCAACTTAGGGGTTGTGCATATTTTGTGCTTAGCATCCTAGGGATTGTGCATAATTGTGCTTAGCACCCCTAAGTTTGTGCATTTAGGTGCTAGTAATCTAATTTGCCAACTTAGCCTAGTTTAGAGAGGAAAATCCCACTTTTTAAGGGAGACTCAATCGAGTTGGTTTTCCTTCCACTTTCCAAGCCACCTAAACTAGGTTGAGTTAGGGCAATCTTCAATATTAAATTGAATAAGTCGATTAATCGTGGTTAAACAGTCTGACCTTAGAGTTGAGTGAGGAAGTAAGCCGATTACTAATTGTCTAAACCGAGAGGTTCGAGTGACACGACCTTTCATCCTCACCTCGGTTTAGCAATCGAGAATGTGATCTCCGACCATATATGCTTTCCTCTGCGGTTCACGATTAACGTTCCCAAGGAAATCGTTCCTACCCATGTAGCATCGTAGTGGTTAGGGGGGAAGCGAAACCCAAGTGACTTTCCCGCCAAAGAGTTTTCAAACCAAATAACTTTTGCTTTCTTTCATTTCAATTGGCAAACCTTTAAACCAAAGTTTTATCGCTAGATAATGATTTCATCAACCAAAGTAAGGGTAGACGAACCAGCCTGGGTCTATATATAGATACTTGCCCTACACAAGACCCGATTAGAGTTTAAAAACTTGGGCTCTAATTGGGGTTTAATTGTGGTGTAGTTTCGTGCGAGTCAATAGCCCTCTTGAAATTCACTGATTCGGGACTTATTTTACACTTTTTATCCCCGATTCTTTTTGACATTTGTTGCAATTGAACTCCAAAAAGATTGGTTTTACGCGAGGTTGCTTGTGTTTTAGTGTGTTTTAGATCCTAACAGGTAAAACCAAACCCGGAGTCGAAAGTTGGAAGAAAAGGACCAAAGACCGGGCAAAAAGGTGGAGATAGCCGATGTTCACGACCTTACGTTGGAGTTCACGTTCTCAAAAGGCCGTGAACTGGATCCAGAACCCATGAATCGAGAAGAAAACTAAGGGGGTTTTCAAGTTACTGACGCCCAGGCAGTTCACGGTCACTAAGACCGTGAACAGAGGCCATTGACCGTGAACCCGAGCAAATGAAGCAGTGCGTTTTGGTCGCAACACTGAGTTCACTGACGCGTTACAATGTTCACGAACCAAGGAAGAAGGGAGAGACCTAGAGTGAGAAACTTCTCCTTTTTCAGATTTTAGAGTGAGAAAGTGACGAACCAAAGAAGAGGAAAAGCTAGGGTTTCTTCTCCAAGCAAGGTTTTGGGAATTTCTTCCCCAAGAGGACGATTTCTTCAGCACAAGGAGCAAGGATTGCATCTTCTTGTTGATTTCCCTTTCCCTCTCCGGTGTTTTCCATTCTCTTAGCATGGAGTAGTCCCTTCTTTCACTTGCATGTTTGTAAACCCCAGCTACAAATATGTGAATGCTTGTATGAATTGAATTATATGTGTGTGGTTGTGTTTTAATGTGAATGTGGAGGTATTATTAAGAAATGATTGTGTTGTGTGAAACCCTATCAATCTAATTACCATTCTAGCCTAGTTTAGAGAGGAGACCTTCTTAGGGAGGCTCATTGGGTGTTCTTGGGCATTTCATGCCTCCTAGGCTAGTTTAGAGAGGAAAACTCCTTTACCCAAGAGGCTCGGTTTCCTTGGGCATTCAATGCCTCCTAAACTAGTTTAGGGAGAACCCTCCTTAACCTAAGAGGCTCATTCGAGATGGGTTTCCTTGGGCATTCAATGTCTCCTAAGCTAGTTTAGAGAGAACCCCTCCTTAACTTAAGAGGCTCTATCAGAGATGGGTTTCCTTGGGCATTTTATGCCTCCTATTCTAGGTTAGTTAAATGGAAAACCTCCTAATTCGCATTAGCACTTAGGATTTGGTTGTGGGTGGTCGTCTGGACTCCAATTCGAGGGTGAAGTCTAACCATTCCTTAGTTGATAGGTTGAGAGGGTCATATTAGTGGCTTGGATCGTATCCCATTCCTCAACCTAGAGGCTAAGAGGGTAGCTTCGGCGGCTTGTTAAACTTCCCTGCAGTTTATGACCCCCTAACCACACACGGTCGTTTGATTCTTCTAGTAATAATTGTTAGCTAGGGGGAGCAACACCCGGGTGAAGCTTTCTCAACTAGAGTCAAATCCATTTTACCTTTACAAAACAATTTAGTCTTACACCTTTGTTTTCACCAAAACCAATCCGCTAGATAATGTTTCAAACACTCAAAGTAGCGGTACATGGACCGGCCCGTGTCAATATTTAAACATACTTGCCCCTATATTGCACCCATCTAAGGTTTATACTTGGACCTTAGGTGGGATTTTATTGTGATAGTCATCGCGAGTCAAGTTTTTGGCGCCGTTGCCAGGGACTTCGGTCCGTTATCGTGAAAAGTTTGTTTGGTGTTAATCTAGCTTTTAATATCCGTTTTTGTTCAGTTGTGAAGTGTTTGTTTGTGCTAGACGTGTTGTGTTCTTTAAGTGTGTGTAGGGAGGTGCATGACCTGGAGCAATCCGACGCCTTTAACACCATTGGACGACGACATTAACCGGAATCTACGACTTCTAGCTCAAGAGAGGGAGCAAGTGGAGGCAAGAAGGATAAGTGAAGAAAGGGGACAACAATTTGATCCTGGTATTGAAGTAATTGAAGAAGGAGTTGTAGTTGAGATGGCGTCAAATCAACACAGAGGGGCTAATCCACCTCCAAACCCGAATGGAGAAGCGGAAGCCGAGAAAGGGCCAAGGACTATGGGCTATTACATGGCTCCACGGACGGCGGATATCCAATCTCCCATCTTACATTCACGCATGGCCGCCAACAACTTTGAGATCAAGTCGTCTCTCGTGACGATGATTCAACAAAATGCCTACTTCCACGGGCTTGCCCATGAATCACCACGAGAGCACGTCCAAAGGTATCTTGAGCTAGCGAGAAGCTTGAAGATAAATGGCATCCCCGAGGAGGCATTGCGATTGAAGCTCTTCACCTATTCTTTGGCGGGGAAGGCACTCCGATGGCTCAACAACCGTCTCGCTCTATATATCACCTCTTGGGACAATCTCGTCAACAAGTTCATAACCCGATATTGTCCTCCTTCCAAGACGACCGAGTGGAGGAACAAGATCACTCACTTTGAGCAAGAGGAGGATGAGACATTTAGGGATGCATGGGAAAGATTCTCCGACTACTTCCTCCACTGCCCTCACCATGGATTCGAGGAGCAATTTCGGATAGAAACTTTCTATGGAGGACTCATTAAAGATGACAAGATCCTCATGGACTCTCTTTGCCAAGGGAGGTGGATGAACATGACCCCTCCTCAAGTGACCGAGTTGCTCGAAGATATGGCTCTTAAGGGATATGATTGGGGCTTGACAAGAAGTGGGAAGAGAAGCACCGATCGAGGAGTGTGAAGTGTGGGAGCAAGTGCTCCACTTGAAGCGAAGCTTGATAAGTTTACCGAGGTGATTCTTGAGGACGAGAAGCAAGAGAGAGAGAGGTGATGTCTTGTGATTGGTGTTCGAGCACCAATCACGAAATTGCAGATTGCCAGGCGATAAAGGAATCGAGTACCCGCGAGGAGCAAGTGAGTTTCATTTTCAATGCTAGAGGGAACAACCCTTATAGCAACACCTACAACCCCGGTTGGCGCAATCATCAAAACTTCGCTTAGTTTTCCCCTACCAATCCAAGACCTCCCGGTTTCCAAGGTCCACCGGGAAACTATCAACCTCGGCCAACATTCATCGAACAAAGGCCTCAATTCCAAAACTCGATCTTCCAACAACCATACCAAGAACAAGGCGGTCAAGGTTTTCAACAACAACAACAAGCCGACAAGTTCTCTGAACTTGAAGACCTTGTGAACGCCTTTATGAGTACAATCTCTCATAAGTTCGAGAAGATTGATAAATTCATGGATGTGGCAACATCCAAGTTTACCTCGATTGAGGCGGGACTCCGTAGCCACCAAGCGAGTCTCCAAAACTTGGAAGTCCAAATTAGCAATCTTGCCAGGATCCTCACTGAGAGACCAAAGGGAACCCTACCCTCTCAAACCATTGCCAACCCCAAGGATCAAGCCGGGTGCAATGCAAATTTATTGAGGAGCTGGAAGGTGACCCCGGAGGTCGTTTCCAAAGAAGTGAATGAGAAGGAAGACCCTCTACCCGAGGGTGAAGAAGAGGAAATCTCGGGGGAAAAGAGAGGAGTGGCAAGGAAGGCATTGCCAACGCCACCACCTATGACCGAGTACACACCACCCCTACCTTTTCCCACGAGAGGTCATAAGGAAAGATTGGAAGCGGAATGTGGAGGTTTCATGGAGATGCTCCAAATGCTCCACCTCAACATTCCCTTCCTCGAAGGGATGGCCCACATGCCAAGGTATTTGAGATACCTTAAGGGGTGTCTCTCTAAGAAGCCAAAGTTCAAAGACCTCACCAATGTCACCCTAGGAGATGAGTGCTCAGCCTTCATCCTCAACAGGTTGCCCAAGAAGCAACCCGATCCAGGTAGTTTCACTATACCTCTTTGCATATGTTCTTATCACATAGAAAATTCCTTGGCGGACTAGGGACGAGCATAAATGTGATGCCATATAAACTTTTTAAGAGGCTAGACATAGGTGAACTAAAGACTACGAGGCTTAGTGTCACATTGGACGATCTCTCTGTGATTAGTCCTACGGGCATAGTGGAGGACGTGCTAGTACGAGTGGGAAAGTTCTGTTATCCGACATATTTTTTTTATCATGGATATAAGTGAGGATTCTGAGATGCCACTCATACTATGGCACCCTTTACTAGCCACCGCCAAGGCATTAATTGATGTAAATAATGGAACTTTGATACTGAGATATGGTGAGGAGAGAATTACTCTTGGAATTGATCATAAGCCTAGGAGTGAGGAAGTGAAGGAAGTTGATGCGGGTGATATGAATGCAAGTGGAGGGAAGCCTTGCAAGGCGAACCCCACTATTATTGTTGGTTCTTGTGATGATGTGATGCAGGAAAGCAAGGAGAGCATGTTTCCCAAAGAAGGAAGGAAAGTAGCTTGGAGGGAAAGGATAAGTCGTGCTAAGGCCCAGTGGAAGGAAAAGGGCAAAGCAAAAGTAATTGGTCAAGAAGGCCACCCCATGGAGAGTGATTTCGCCTCGAAAACGTGGTGGATCCACTCTCGGCGGCATCACGTTCAAAGGTGTGATAGATCCGCAACGTCAAGCTAGCTACGTTAACTTAGCGCTTGTTGGGAGGCAACCCAATGTAGGTTTGTTTTCTTTTCCTTATTTTTCGTTTTTGTGTGTCGAGTGAAGAGTTCAAGCGGTCGAGTGGTATCCCCGTGCCAATTTTTTTGGTTGTGTGGTAATCGATAGAAGGCACGGTGGAATAGGTCAAGTCAAATTTTTTTTCCATAAGTGGCCTCTTTTCACTTGAGTTCAAGGACGGATTGCTAAGTTCACGGTCTTATAAGACCGTGGGTGCTTCAAGACCGTGGACAGGCAAACGCGTCCGTGAACCAGGGTGCTTCCACGTGTGTCAAACCCACCGGGTTGCCCGAGTTCACGGATGGATTGCCGTGTTCACGTTCTCTAAGACCGTCAACAGGAAAACGCATCCGTGAACTCAAGAGTCTGCCTATAAAAGGGTCGTGAACGTCGAATCTTCACTTCACGACCCAAAACTCGCCGAAAATTTTCAAATCTCGCCGGAAATCGCGAAATTCCAACAATTTTTGGCCATTTCACCCATTTCCGGCGAGCAAAACCCAAAACCAAACACAGACCCATTCTCCCCTCTTCAAAGGCGGCATTCACCGAGATTTTGGGGAGATTTGGAGCACATTCTTTCCGACAAAGTCGCCGCTGGCGAGCCTCCAACGAGAGTTCAGCGAGCCTCCGACGAGAGTTCAGGCAACTTTCTTCGGTCTATTTTTTGAAAAATTTTCACCGTCCTTGCCCTCACCTCACTTCCTTCTGCATCCTACTTGAGTCTCCGAGTTGGTTTTCGGCTCTACCTTATTTCTATTGGGAGAATCGGATTAGGTAGTGAAATGAGGAGAATTTTAGTGAATTAATTGTTGAACTTAGCATTAGGGCGAGGAATTAGGTGAATTAGGGTGATTGAATGATGTTGCTTGAGCTTATTTGAGCCTTGGTGGGCGTGTTTTAATGTGAATTGCTTGTATTTGAGAAACTTGCCCACCAAGTGCTAATTGTTGAATGATGATAAATGTTTTGATTTAGTGGTGGTTGATAGCCACCGTGGCATGGTTCAGGTTTGAATTTTTGTGTGAGATAATTCGTGACCACCTAGAACCCTGCCGCGGTGTGCTTAGGCTTAATTGTTTATATTAGCATGGATCCGTACTGGAAATTTAAGTGTCTGTTGGGGGGGGGATTCTTTTTCCTCCCAATGAGCTGTTGACACGCCAAAACACAACACCAAACTGCGACCAAGTGTAATCGCAGTCCGGGAATGCAGTAACAAGCAAGTTCTATTATCAACCCGGGGTCTAGATCTATGGCTTACTCCGTGATTATCTATTATCTAGCCAACTAAGTCGAGTGATTGTTGTTTAAACTAAAAACAGTAAGAAAGCAGGAAATGGTTCGGTTTTCTCAAGCAGGAAAGAGTCACTCGGGAATGAGTCCCCCTAGCTCCTTAGTTAGGTTCAATTGTAATTACCCTGGGTTGATTCACTGTTGATTAGACTGCGGAAGATCCGACAGTAGCTTGGAATCTCTTAAGCTGACCAAGCCCTCTCAGTCTAACTACCCGGCAGACGACTAGTCTTCACCGGGATAGAAAGCTGAGGCTGTGAACACAGGACTCCACTACTGGAATTGAATTCCAGTACAAAGCAGTAAACTGGCTAACTCTCGTATAACCAATCTCCTACTATCAAATGAAGAAGCTCTAACAACCTAATCAGATTCTATCTATCTCAGTTTGCAGCAGAAATCAAGAAAAGCTTATCAGACTTCAATCAATTCAATAAAACATGCATCATTCGATTAAAACCAAGCAGTATAATCATCCCAAGTCATTACAATCAAATCCCTAACACAAGGAACTAGGGTTCTTCATACCCAAGTGAGAGAATGGTTCTACTCCATAGAAAGAGAGAGGAAAACAGAAATCAGAGTAGTCATACTCATAAAGATGAGGAAAATCTGCTCTGGGATGTCAATCTTCACTCCTGGGGACGCAATCTGGGCTTCAATGGTGAGAAATCCACTCCAAATAGCTCCTAGAGTTTGTTCTTCGCTCTTTCTTTCTCTAAAACTCTGTTTTTGCTCTGAAAATCCGATTCTCTCACTTGTGGCTCGGAATTGGGTGAAAAACCAAGATTTCCCCACTCACACGGGCAGGCCACACGGCCGTGTGGCTCACCCAGTTGCCCGTGTGACTCAAAATGCGGCGTATCTATTAATTGGATTTCAGGCTTCCCACACGGCCAGGGTCACACGGCCGTGTGGGAATGCTGCTCTGCCCGTGTTTGCTCTCGGCACAAATCACACGGCCACATTGGTCACTTGCACGGTCGTGTGAGGTTTGTGTGTGCCCGTGTGGCTTCCTCATCGACTTGCCTCGCGCCCGATCTTCGTCCAATCGACCCCAAACTCGCTCCCAGGCCTCCATTCACGTACTAGGACCTGAAATATCACAAACAAGCACAACCTAGCGTGAAATCGGCCTAAAACACGAGAATCAACACCTCAAACGGCTCAAGAATAGGGGTGAAAACATGTGTAATTAACGGTCTATCAAACTCCCCCACACTTAACCGTTTGCTTGTCCCCAAGCAAACCAAGTCAGACACAAGGTAAGCTTACATTTTTCACTCAACCAACATTGGGGACAAGTCATAAAGGCACAGAACACGTGAATCGTACTGGTTTTCAAACATCAACACCTGAACAACTTCAATAGCAACCTGGACAACCACCACAAAGGACATTCGAGTGCAGCAAAATCGAGTAAAGGAAGAGTCTCCCTTCTGTTCACCAACCAACCTAGACTTGACTCAACCACTTACTCAAAACAGTCACCTCATGCATCCAACTCAAGACATCAGAATAGAGACCGAGCAATCTAGGTCCTCACTGGGGTACAAGAGTATATAGAATATGAAAATGAATCACTCACTCTCGACCAGTGGGGTCAGGACAATTTGATGCGAAAAATGCGCATGCTATTTCTCTCAATCCCTAACATATCTTCACCATGATGGCAGCCTCTAAATGCTAGAGTTCACATATGGAGTGTCACCACTAACTAATCCGGAGGTCTTAGACACAGGTTCAAGTGACTGGCTAGGGTCTTGGACATGGGGAAAAGGCCTTTTAGGTGGTGGAAGTATTCATAGCACAAGGTTCCACATTTCCAAACCCACACAATCACAATCAAACAAACCAGTATTTCCTTTCTGCCATTCTGCATTACTCAATATCTCAAGAGCACAAAAGCGAAGGAGGTATAAATGTTAGCATTTCCAAGCCAGACTGCTAAGAAACACTACTTAATGGGCATTATTCAGATTTTTGGTAGTGGCTCTCTTTTGCTTTCAATTTTTCTTTGTTTTTCTTTCCTTTTTCTTTTCATTTCTTAAGAGAGCCACCACTTCTGCACATATTTCAAACACATGCCCAACTTTTAAGCACTACCTCCAACACTCACATTAAATTTAGCAGAAACAGCAGAGAATATGTAAAAACCACTCTGTGGAACCTTCTAAAAGATGCAAAAGGGTGATTTTTCATTATAGACCAAAAGAAAGGATAACACACGGCTCAAAGGGGCTGACTAGGGGATATGAGACATCAGGACAGTCAATTTGGTAGTGGGCTAATCCTATGCGCCCATCATCTTAGCTAGTGACATCGTGAATGCTACACATCATGGAAGAGAGTTCTATCGCACAAGAAAGAAACGAGCAGGCTCAAATCTCACATGGCTACCTATATGCTCTATCTCACATTCTGATACCCTGAACTAGATGCATAAACGACTGTCAAGAACAAGTGATCAATCCAAGTCACAGTTGGTAAGCAAACAGTTGAAAAACTGAACCCCTACAAAATTCTACTGCACGTCTCAGTCCTCATCATAGGTTGTCCTAGTCACAATCAAGTTGTCATGCATCAATCCGAAAACCATTCAATTCATCAATCACAACACAGTGCCAATATGATCAAACAGCAGTACCTGGAGCCCTCAAATCGTAAGATTCAGACAGCGGACTAGGCTCCAAGCACTCAAATATATATTCCAACCGATACAAAGCACCCCCCCACACTTAAGCACGACATTGCCCTCAATGGAGTAGAGGGAGAGATAAGGGGAACGATGTTACCGGATTGAAATACTGCTGGGGGATTGGAAGTGGACCAGTCAGCAAGAAACAAACCGGAAGATGGACAGTTCTGCAAGAATCGAACACCAAGAACACACTAGCACACTGTGCGTTAGGGATAAGTGTTAGCCCAGATGGCTACAAAATAAACAATCCACCAAAGAGAAACAAAAACAAAAAACAAACGACACTAAGTTCAAGCTCCTCACACATGGAGCAAACACACAAAAGTCTAAAACAAAAAACACACTGAGATGGGCAACGAGTACAGCCTACTCGTCGATAAGGTTATCCATATCGATGTCGTCCATGAAGGCGTCATCACCATCAGCTCCATCATCACCATCAGCTGGAGCAGGTGCTGCTGGACCTCCTGCATGCGCCTAGATCAAGCTTTCTCTCGCTCGATATGAGCCAAAGTTACCCCCTGCTGGGTCACCATCATGTCCAGGCACTCATCATAAGCAGCCATCCTGTACTGGTACTCGGCCTGGTGAGCCGCGTACTTCTGCTGGAACTGGAGCTGCTGGTCAAGGATCTGCTGGTTCTGGAGACGCAGCTGCTCGAACTGGTAGGCGAAGTAGTCCTGCCCGGGGAAAGCGGAGCTGCCACCCCCGTACTCGAAGGTGGTGGGGAGGGGGGCAGCAGCAGCATCCACCTCCTCGGGCTCCACCTCCTCATCAGCCGCACCCTCGGAAACCTCCGGCTGGACCTCCTCTGGGATCTGGGGTTGTGGAAACCCCTCGATCCACTTAACACCTCGCTCTTCCCGAAGCAGGTGCATCTTACTGATTGTAACCTCGCCAAAGGCACTGGTGTCGCCCTGCTCTGTGCACCCCTGCAGGGAGATCTCGAAGTAGGACGCCAGGCGGGTGATGAGGGGGGTGCAGTGGAGTTTCTTTAGCTTGGAAGCACTCTTGTCGAAGGTCCTCGCCACCACCGAGCCCAAATGGAGAGGATGATCCCTCTGGCGCATAGACTGAATGAGGTACATGGCTCGCTTGGTGATGGCGCTGGCACTGTCCGAGGCCGGAGTGTAAGACTTGGCCAGCATGTGGTGGAGGATGCGGTTGTCGAGCTGCAATGTGCTGGCCTTCGTCTTCCCCGCCGAGAAGGGACGCTGGCCTGGCCGAGCGAGGCGGGTGTACAGCATCTAGAAGTTCACCCCCTCTGGCTCGTGAAGCTCGGTGATGTAGTCCCTGTCATCGACCAGGACGAGGCCGAGGGTGGTCGCCAGCTCCTGGTAGCTCATGGATCGGGGTGCACCGCCGAGCCTGAACTGGACGGCTGCTCCGTCCTTCCAATCGTCCGTGTCTGCATGCTTGAAGGTCGTGTAGAACTCGAGTACGAGCTCGTGGTAGACCTTCTCTCGAATTTGGAGGAGGCGGCGCCAGGGGCGGTTGATGACTATGGCGGAGAAGTGCTCGTAGCAGTTCAGCTTCTCCAACTCTCGCTTGGACCAGCAATGATGCTGTCCAAATTTGCAGGCCAGGACGCTCTTAAAACGATCTTGGTGGGGCCCCCTTTTCAAATCTTGAATAAACGGGTGCCTGAGGTTGGGCTTCGTCATCGTCCTTCAAAAGAACAACCCAAAGTGGAACCAAGAGAGCCAAGAAAAATGTTAATCACACCCCCACACTTAAGAACAGAAAACAGCCTAACCATGATTTCATCCATGGTTCGGGGGTCAAAAAATCGATAAATCAAGCCTAATCTGAGTGGGGGTGCACATCCATGAAAAAGTAGGCAACTCATGGTTCACATTCATAACAAATACACCCTCAAAGCACATCATTAAGGGTCCCAACCGACTCCCACAAACTGGTACGAAAACAGGCATTTCATCGAACACCTTGTGTGCACTATTAAGTTAAGCATGAAATTAGCACATTCATAGCACACAAGGCCTCAAATCAACATTGTAAATATGCCCTAACATCAATCAGACATTATCCAAGCATTCCCCACATCCAATTTCATTCAATTCACTCATTTCAAATGGATTCTCTAAACATACACCCTAATATCCAATTCTCCTTAATTCATAAGGGAAATGGCGAAATCAAACCTGGAGACTCAAGTAGGATTGTAGGGATTGATGAGATGAATGAAATGCACTTAACGAAAGTGCGAAAATCTGCCCGAAAGTGGTCGTCGGAGTCTCGCCGGGAATCGCCTCCGGCGACAAAAACGTCGGCCAAATCTCCTCAAAATAGAGGGATAGGCCGCTTTTGGTGTGGGAAGGATGGGTTTGTTGTTGGTTTGGTGAAAAAATGACAAAAAATGGCCGAAAAAATCAAAATGGGTTGGTTTGTCGTGGTTTTCCGGCGAGTTTCAGAGGATTTCGGCGAGGATTTTGAATTTTCTGACCAACACAGCCGCGTGGGTCATTTTTATAGGCCGTGGCTCGGCCACACGGGCAGGCTCACACGGCCGTGTGAGGGGCAGTTTTGCCCGTGTTGGCCGACACGGCCAGGCCGAGGATTCCACAGGCCGTGCTAGTTGCACATTTGGCCGTGTGGAATTTGCTGAGAGCTCACACGGCCAAGGGATCAAATCCACACGGCCGTCCGAGCATATGAGTTGCCCGTGTCGGCCACACGGCCAGGCCAGGCCAAGCCACACGGCCGTGCCAATTTCACATTTGGCCGTGTGGAATTTGCCGAGAGCTCACACGGCTAAGGGATCAAATCCACACGGCCGTGTGAGCATCAGGCCTAGCCGTGTGAGCTGCTGGAGCCCCGAATTCAACCTGTTTTCACTCAAAAATGACATTCGACTCTGGAACAACATCTCAAGACTCAAAGAACACAAAAAACAAAAGGAAAAAAAAGTAAGAAAATGCAAACCTCGGTGGGGTTGCCTCCCCACAAGCTCTTCTTTACCGTCTTTTAGCTGGACGCCAGTAGGTGGATGCTCAGAGAAGTGTAGGATCAGGTGCCTTCAAGAGCGGATCCACATCGCTCTTGAGGTACAGCTTCAAATGGTGGCCATGCACACGACGAATGTGGCCACCAGCATTCGCCAACTCGACTTGGCCATCCGGCAAGATGCAAGCGAGTGAATACTCGGATGGCCAAGGTGGGGGCGGGTCCAGCTCGTAATGGACTCCGGTTTTCTTTCGAGCAGGCTTAGCTGCCTGCAGTTTCGACCGCCACTCCTCCTTGATCTGTTCTTTTGGTGACGGAGTGGTCAGGAGTGGCGGCGAAGGTATGGGAGACGGATTCTACAAAATAGGCAACACAGAAGGATACACGACAGACTCGTGCTCCTGGTGAGATACAGAACCCAGAGGTGACGAAGCAGGTAGAGTATTAGCAATTGAAAACGTTATTCGCTTCTCGCCATCCCTCAAAACTAAGGTCCCATCATGCACATCTATGAGACCCTTGGCGGTGGCCAGGAAAGGCCTTCCCAGTATATGGGGCACTTATGTGTCCTCGTTGATGTCCAGGACAACAAAATCCACAGGATATTTGAATTTGTCAACCTTAACCAGAAGGTCTTCCACTATGCCCCTAGGATGCACTACAGATCGGTCAGCTAATTTAAGGGTCATACTAGTAGCACGGGGTTCACCTAGGCCTAGTTTCTTGAACAATTTATAAGGCATAACATTGATACTAGCACCTAAATCCGCCAAGGACCTCTCTACATGCATTTTATCTATAGAGCACGGGATAGTAAAACTACCTGGGTCCTTCTGCTTCTGCGGAAGCTTGTTCTGCAGAATAGCCGAGCACTCCTCGCTGAGCTCCACAGTGGCCAGCTCACTCAGCTTCTGCTTCTTTGAGAGAAGCTCTTTCAGAAACTTCGCACACTTAGGCATTTGAGATAGTGCCTCTAGGAAGGGCACTTGGACATTCAGCTTCCTAACCATGGACGTGAAGTTTTCGAACTCTGCCTCCAGCCTGTCTCTGTGCAACCTAGTAGGGAAGGGGAGTTTCGGGATATAATCCTTCACTACCGGTTGCGGTTTAGGTGCAGGCACCTCAACCTCCTTCTCTGCTTCTTCTTCAACCGCTGGAGACGCTAAGACAGGGGTCTCTCTCTCTTGTTCCCTAACAGGTGGATCAACAGTCATCTTGCCACTCCTGGTTGTGATGGCATTGCAGTGCTCATTCGGGGTCTCCGGATGAGGGGTGGTCTGACCGGGTAGAGTACCAGGAGCCCTTTTTGCCACGCTCCCCAGCTGGGTTTGTATATCCTGCAAGACAGCCTGCGTGTTCCTCTGGCCAGCTTCAAGAGCCAGGAATTTACCCGAGGCCTTTTCCATGAACTGCTCGATAGTGTTGAATTTTTGAGCACTAGAACTGGCGAGAGAACCCACCAAGTCCCGCAATTCGGCCATCTGATCATTCTGCACTGGGGCAGCAGGGGCTACACCTGGCTGCAGGAAAGGTCGCGGCTGTGATTGAGCAGCATGCCCCTGCATGGGCTGGTAGAGAGACTGTTGCTGCTGCTGGAATTGCCCCTGTCTGGGCTGATATGGCGGCCTCTGGAAGCCCGGTGGTCCCTGGGGGACTGGTGGTCTGGAATTTGTCCCACCCTAGGAGAAGTTGGGATGTTGGCGCCACCCCTCGTTGTAAGTGTTACTGTAGGGGTCATTGCGCCTGACATTATTGATGAAGTTCACCTGCTCCTGGGGTGTGGTCGATTTCTTCATCGCCTGGCAGTCTTCCACCGTGTGACGGGTGCTCTCGCACCAGTGGTAGAGCATCACCTGCTGCTGTCCTGTCCCTGGAATCATCCCGGAATGATCGATAGCTGAAACCAGCTTCGATACTACCTGCACCAAATCAGATGACTGGGTGCCCACAGCATGCACACCCCTTCCTGGTGCTCGTCTCGATCTCCTGGCAGTTCCCCAATCATACCCGTTCTCTGCCATCTCCTCAAAGAGTTGATTCAGCTGTGGCGGTGTTTTGGTCAGCATGTTCCCGCCACAAACGGAGTCAATCAGCTGCTTGTCCTCCGGGAAGAGGGCATGATAGAAGGTGCCCACCTTGAAAGCATCATTGAAGCCATGATTGGGACACCTGAGGAAGAGACTGGTGTATCTCTCCCAAGCATCCCTGATGGTCTCATCCTCATCCTGAGCAAAATGGGTAATTTGCTTCTGCAGGTCAGCCGTCTTGGATGGAGTGACACGCCAAAACACAACACCAAACTGCGACCAAGTGTAATCGCAGTCCGGGAATGCAGTAACAGGCAAGTTCTATTATCAACCCGGGGTCTAGATCTATGGCTTACTCCGTGATTATCTATTATCTAGCAAACTAAGTCGAGTGATTGTTGTTTAAACTGAAAACAGTAAGAAAGCAGGAAATGGTTCGGTTTTCTCAAGCAGGAAAGAGTCACTCGGGAATGAGTCCCCCTAGCTCCTTAGTTAGGTTCAATTGTAATTACCCTGGGTTAATTCACTGTTGATTAGACTGCGGAAGATCCGACAGTAGCTTGGAATCTCTTAAGCTGACCAAGCCCTCTCAGTCTAACTACCCGGCAGACGACTAGTCTTCACCGGGATAGAAAGCTGAGGCTATGAACACAGAACTCCACTACTGGCGCCAAGAACACCAGTACAAAGCAGTAAACTGGCTAACTCTCGTATAGCCAATCTCCTACTATCGAATGAAGAGGCTCTAACAACCTAATCAGATTCTATCTATCTCAGGTTGCAGCAGAAATTGAGAAAAGCTTATCAGACTCAAATCAATTCAATAAACATGCGTCATTCGATTAAAATCAAACAGTAATATCATCCCAAGTCATTACAATCAAATCCCTAACACAAGGAACTAGGGTTCTTCATACCCAAGTGAGAGAAGGGTTCTACTCCATAGAGAGAGAAGAGAAAACAAGAATCGGATTAGTCATACTCATAACGATGAGGATAATCTGCTCCGGGACGATGATTTTCACTCCTATGACGATCTTCAAGCTCGATTGATGAAATCCAGCTCTAAGACAGCTTCTAGGGTGTGTTCTTCGTACTTTCTCTCTCTAGGGCTCTGTTTTTGCTCTGAAAACACGATTCTCCCACTTTTCGCTCGGAATAGGCTCTAAAACCAGGAATTCCCGACTCGCACGGCCAGGGTGCACGGCCGTGCAGATCACCCACTTGGCCGTGCACTCCAAAACGCGGCGTATCAATTAGTTCGACCTCAGGCTTCTCGCACGGCCAGGGTGCACGGCCGTGCGATCTTCAGGGGTTGCCCGTGCGTAGCCTCGGCGTAAAGCGCACGGCCATATTGCTCACGTGCACGGCCGTGCGTCTCCCTGGTCTGCCCGTGCAGCTCCCCAAAAACCTCGTCATTCGTCCGTTCTTCGTCCAAACGACCCCAGACTCGCTCCTAAGCCTTCATTCACGTACTAGGACCTGAAATATCACAAACAAGCACAACCTAGCGTGAAATCGGCCTAAAACATGAGAATCAACACCTCAAACGGTGTAAGAATGGGGGTAAAAACATGTGTAAATGACGGTCTAACAAACTCCCCCACACTTAACCGTTTGCTTGTCCCCAAGCAAACCAAGTCAGACACCAGGTAAGCTTACATATTTCAATCAACCAACATTGGGGACAAGTCATAAAGGCACAGAACACGTGAATCGCACTGGTTTTCAAACATCAATACATGCACAACCTCAATAACAACCTGGACAACCACCACAAAGGACATTCGAGTGCAGCAAATCGAGTAAAGGAAGAGTCTCCCTTCTGTTCACTGGCCAACCTAGCCGTGCCATCCTTACCGAGAGCTCGCACGGCCAAGGGGGGGGGGGGGGTACCCGCACGGCCGTGCGAGGTAATGTGATGCCCGTGCCATACGCACGGCCAGGCCAGGATGAGCGCACGGCCGTGCAATATGCGCTTTTGGCCATGCGCTTTTGGCCGAGAGCTCGCACGGCCAAGGGGGGATACCCGCACGGCCGTGCAAGGTGTGGTCCTGGCCGTGCGACTTGCTGGAGTCCCGAAATCAACCTGTTTTCACTCAAAAACGACACTGGACTCTGGATCAACGTCTCAAGACTCAAAAACACACAAAATCAAAGGAAAAAGAGTAAGAAAATGCAAACCTCGGTGGGGTTGCCTCCCCACAAGCGCTTCTTTACCGTCTTTTAGCTGGACGCCAGTATGGATGCTCAGGGAAGTGTAGGATCAGGTGCCTTCAAGAGCGGATCCACATCGCTCTTGAGGTACAGCTTCAAATGGTGGCCATGCACGCGACGAATGTGGCCACCTGCATTTGCCAGCTCGACTTGGCCATCCGGTAGGATGCAAGCGAGTGAATACTCGCATGGCCAAGGTGGGGGCGGGACCAGCTCATAGTGGTCTCCGGCTTTCGTTCGAGCGGGCTTAGCTGCCTGCAGTTTCGGCCGCCACTCCTCCTTGATCTGTTCTTTGGATGACGGAGTGGTCCGGAGTGGCGGCGAAGGTGTGGGAGGCGGGTCCTGCAAAATAGGCAGCACAGAAGGATACACGACAGACTCGTGCTCCTGGTGAGATACAGCATGCAGAGGTAACGAAGCAGGTATAGTGTTAGCAACTGAAAACGTTATTCGCTCCTCGCCGTCCCTCAAAACTAAGGTCCCATCATGCACATCTATGAGAGCCTTGGCGGTGGCCAGGAAAGGCCTTCCCAGTATAAGAGGCACTTCTGTGTCCTCACTGATGTCCAGGATAACAAAATCCACAGGATATGTGAATTTGCCAACCTTAACCAGAAGATCTTCCACTATACCCCTAGGATGCACTACAGATCTGTCAGCTAATTGAAGGGTCATCCTAGTAGCACGGGGTTCACCTATGCCTAGTTTCATGAACAATTTATATGGAATAACATTGATACTAGCACCTAAATCCGCCAAGGACTTCTCTACATGCAATTTATCAATAGAGCACGGGATAGTGAAACTACCTGGGTCCTTTTTCTTCTGCGGAAGCTTGTTCTGCAGAATAACCGAGCACTCCTCGCTGAGCTCCACAGTGGCCAGCTCACTCAGCTTCTGCTTCTTTGAGAGAAGCTCTTTCAGAAACTTCGCATACTTCGGCATTTGCGATAGTGCCTCCAGGAAGGGCACTTGGACATTCAGCTTCTTAAGCATGGCCATGAAGTTCTCGAACTCTGCCTCCAGCCTGTCTTTGTGCAACCGAGTAGGGAAAGGGAGTTTAGGGACATACTCCTTCACTACTGGTTGCGGTTTAGGTGCAGGCACCTCAACCTCCTTCTCTACTTCTTGTTCAACCACTGGAGATGCTGCAACAGGGCTTTCTCTCTCCGGTTCCCGAGCAGGGGGATCAACAGTCAGCTTGCCACTCCTGGTCATGATGGCATTGCAGCGCTCATCCGGGGTCTGCGGATGAGGGATGGTCTACCCGGGTAGAGTACCAGGATCCCTTTGAGCCACTGCCTGGGCCACGCTCCCCAGCTGGGTCTGGATATCCTGCAAAACGGCCTGTGTGTTCCTCTGGCCAGCTTCAAGAGCCAGGAGTTTACCCGAGGCCTTCTCCATGAACTGCTCAAAGGTGCTGAATTTCTGAGCACTAGCACTGGCGAGAGAGCCTACCAAGTCCCGCAGTTCAGCCATCTGATCATTCTGCACTGGGGCAGCAGGGGCTGCACCTGGCTGCTGGAAAGGCCGCGGCTGTGATTGAGCAGCATGCCCCTGCATGGGCTGATAGAGAGACTGTTGTTGCTGCTGGAATTGCCCCTGTCTGGGCTGATATGGTGGCCGCTGGAAGCCTGGTGGTCCCTGTGGAGCTGGTGGTTTGGGATTTGGCCCAGCCCAGGAGAAGTTAGGATGCTGGCGCCACCCCTCATTGTACGTGTTGCTGTAGGGGTCATTGCACCTGACATTGTTGATGAAGTTCACCTGCTCCTGGGGTGTGGTTGATTCCTTCATCGCCTGGCAGTCCTCCACCGTATGATGGGTGCTTTCGCACCATTGGCAGAGCATCGCCTGCTGCTGTCCGGTCCCTGGAATCATACCAGAACGATCGATAGCTGAAACCAGCTTCGATACCACCTGCACCAAATCAGATGACTGGGTGCCCACAGCATGCACACCCCATCCAGGTGCTCGTCGCGATCTCCTGACAGTAGGGGTGGCTATACGGTCCGGTCCGGTTAAATTGGCCCAAATTGATCCGGTCCAGTCCGGTTTTTTTGAAAATATAAGGACCGAAGATTGGATTGGATACAGTCCGGTCTTGACCCGGTCCGGTCCCAATTCGGTCTTGATTTTATATTGAGATTGTGGGAATTTGAGTGGCCTAAGGCCTAAAAGGGTGAGGAGTTGGTTAAGTTTTGTACTAAGTGCAAAGGTTTGTGACCGTTTATGCAAATTACCCTTAAGTTTTGGGTGTTGAGCTCTCTTATCCGGTCTTTATCCGGTTTTTTACCTCAAATCTAAGCCCAAAGATTGGATTGGATTGTTTACTATTCGGTCCCGGTCCGGTCTCGGTCCGGGTTATACGGTCCGGTTTCCGGTTTTTCATCCGGTCCCGGTCCAAATAGCCAGCCCTACCTGACAGTGCCCCAGTCATAACCGTTCTCCGCCATCTCCTCAAAGAGTTGATTCAGCTGTGGCGGGGTTTTGGTCAGCATGTTCCCGCCACAAACCGAATCGATCAGCTGCTTGTCCTCCGGGAAGAGGGCGTGATAGAAGGTGCCCACCTTGAATGCATCATTGAAACCATGATTGGGACACCTGAGAAAGAGGCTGGTGTATCTCTCCCAAGCATCCCTAATGGTCTCATCCTCATCCTGAGAAAAATGTGTAATCTGCTTCTGGAGATCAGCTGTCTTGGATGGAGGATGGTAGCGGGTGAGGAACTTGTCCGCCAGGTTGGCGAACGTGGTGATGGAGCCCGGAGGTCGAGTGTCTAGCCACTCCTTGGCCTGCCCCTCCAGAGTGAATGGGAAGTACCGCAGCTGGATGGCATCTGCTGGTACCCCATTGATCTTGATTCCATCGATGAGCTCGTGGAATCGCCTGAGATGTGATCGAGGGCACTCTCCCTCCTTACCACGGAACACCATTGAACCGCGCAGCATGGTGATCACCGAGGTGCTCACCTCAAAGTTGTTGGCTGGGACATGAGGGTGTTGAATGGGTGACCTCATGTCTGCAGCCCTAGCGGTCCAGTAGGATCCCATGGTCTGCTCCTCTGGGATCACATCACGGTTCTCTGGATCAGCCATCTCTCCTTCTTCTTCTTCTAACGGCAGCTGTGGTAGCTCCTCCTCCGCAGCCAGTCGTGCCTTTAGAGCCCGCTTGAAGTTCCTGCAAGTTCGTTCAAGCTCCTGGTCTAACGGTAGTAGATCTCCCGACTGGCTACGGGTCATGCACTACCTGCACACAGTCAGCAGAAACAACCCGTGAAGGCACACAGGTGGAAAAGAAAAATGCAATAAAGAAAAAGCTAGAGTAACAAATTATCACGTTTCCCCAATAACCTAGAGGGGTCCCCGGCAACGGCGCCAAAAACTTGACACGCCAAAACACAACACCAAACTGCGACCAAGTGTAATCGCAGTCCGGGAATGCAGTAACAGGCAAGTTTAATTATCAACCCGGGGTCTAGATCTACTGCTTACTCCGTGATTCTCTATTATCTAGCAAACTAGTTCGAGTGATTGTTGTGAAAAGTAAAAGCAACAAGAAAGCAGTAAATTGTTCGGTTTTCTAAAGCAGGCAAGAGTCACTCGGGATTGAGTCCCCCTAGCCCCTTAGTTAGGTTCAATTGCAATTCCCTGGGTTGATTTACTGTTGATTAGACTGCGGAAGATCCGACAGTAGCTTGGAATCTCTTAAGCTGACCAAGCCCTCTCAGTCTAACTACCCGGCAGACGACTAGTCTTCACCGGGATAGAAAGCTGAGGCTATGAACACAGAACTCCACTACTGGCGCCAAGAACACCAGTACAAAGCAGTAAACTGGCTAACTCTCGTATAGCCAATCTCCTACTATCGAATGAAGAGGCTCTAACAACCTAATCAGATTCTATCTATCTCAGGTTGCAGCAGAAATTGAGAAAAGCTGATCAGACTCAAATCAATTCAATAAACATGCGTCATTCGATTAAAATCAAACAGTAATATCATCCCAAGTCATTACAATCAAATCCCTAACACAAGGAACTAGGGTTCTTCATACCCAAGTGAGAGAAAGGTTCTACTCCATAGAGAGAGAAGAGAAAACAAGAATCGGATTAGTCATACTCATAACGATGAGGATAATCTGCTCCGGGACGATGATTTTCACTCCTATGACGATCTCCAAGCCCGATTGATGAAATCCATCTCTAAGACAGCTTCTAGGGTGTGTTCTTCGTACTTTCTCTCTCTAGGGCTCTGTTTTTGCTCTGAAAACACGATTCTCCCACTTTTCGCTCGGAATAGGCTCTAAAACCAGGAATTCCCGACTCGCACGGCCAGGGTGCACGGCCGTGCAGATCACCCACTTGGCCGTGCACTCCAAAATGCGGCGTATCAATTAGTTCGACCTCAGGCTTCTCGCACGGCCAGGATGCACGGCCGTGCGATCTTCAGGGGTTGCCCGTGCGTGGCCTCGGCGTAAAGCGCACGGCCATATTGCTCACGTGCACGGCCGTGCGTCTCCCTGGTCTTCCCGTGCAGCTCCCCAAAAACCTCGCCATTCGTCCGTTCTTCGTCCAAACGACCCCAGACTCGCTCCTAAGCCTTCATTCACGTACTAGGACCTGAAATATCACAAACAAGCACAACCTAGCGTGAAATCGGCCTAAAACACGAGAATCAACACCTCAAACGGTGTAAGAATGGGGGTAAAAACATGTGTAAATGACGGTCTATCAGGATGGTAGCGGGTGAGGAACTTGTCCGCCAGGTTGGCCAATGTGGTGATAGAGCCCGGAGGTCGAGTGTCTAGCCACTCCTTGGCCTGCCCCTCCAGGGTGAATGGGAAGTACCTCAGCTGGATGGCATCTGCTGGGACCCCATTGATCTTGATTCCATCGATGAGCTCGTGGAATCGCCTAAGATGTGATCGGGGGCACTCCCCCTCTTTGCCTCGGAACACCACTGAACCGCGCAGCATGGTGATTACTGATGTGCTCACCTCAAAATTGTTGGCTGGGACATGAGGGTATTGAATGGGTGACCTCATGTCCGCGGTTCTGGCGGTCCAGTAGGATCCCAAGGTCTGCTCCTCTGGATTAATCACATCCTGTTTCTCTGGATCAGCCATCTCCTCTTCGTCAGTGATCTGCAGCTGTGCTAGCTCTCCTCCGCAGCCAGTCGGGCCTTTAGAGACGCTTGAAGTTCCTGCAGGTCCTTTCAAGCTCCTGGTCTAATGGTAGTAGTTCCCCTGACTGGCTACGGGTCATGCACTACCTGCACACAACCAGCAAAAGCAACCCGTGAAGGCACACAGGTGGAAGAGGAAAAAAATGCAGTAAAGAAAAAGCTAGAGTAACAAATTCTCACGTTTCCCCAATAACCTAGAGGTCCCCCCCCCCCCCCAATAACCTTGCAGGTCCTTTCAAGCTCCTTAGTTAGGTTCAATTGTAATTACCCTGGGTTGATTCACTGTTGATTAGACTGCGGAAGATCTGACAGTAGCTTGGAATCTCTTAAGCTGACCAAGCCCTCTCAGTCTAACTACCCGGCAGACGACTAGTCTTCACCGGGATAGAAAGCTGAGGCTGTGAACACAGAACTCCACTACTGGAATTGAATTCCAGTACAAAGCAGTAAACTGTCTAACTCTCGTATAACCAATCTTCTACTATTGAATGAAGAAGCTCTAACAACCTAATCAGATTCTATCTATCTCAGGTTGCAGCAGAAATCAAGAAAAGCTGATCAGACTTCAATCAATTCAATAAAACATGCATCATTCGATTAAAACCAAGCAGTATAATCATCCCAAGTCATTACAATCAAATCCCCAACACAAGGAACTAGGGTTCTTCATACCCAAGTGAGAGAAGGGTTCTACTCCATAGAGAGAGAGAGGAAAACAGAAATCAGAGTAGTCATACTCATAAAGATGAGGAAAATCTGCTCTGGGATGTCAATCTTCACTCCTGGGGACGCAATCTGGGCTTCAATGGTGAGGAATCCACTCCAAATAGCTCCTAGGGTTTGTTCTTCGCTCTTTCTCTCTCTAAAACTCTGTTTTTGCTCTGAAAATCCGATTCTCTCACTTGTGGCTCGGAATTGGGTGAAAACCCAAGATTTTTCGACTCACACGGGCAGGCCACACGGCCGTGTGGCTCACCTAGTTGCCCGTGTGACTCAAAACGCGGCGTATCGATTAATTGGATTTCAGGCTTCCCACACGGCCAGGGTCACACGGCCGTGTGGGAATGCTGCTCTGCCCGTGTTTGCTCTCGGCACAAATCACACGGCCACATTGGTCACTTGCACGGCCGTGTGAGGTTTGTGTGTGCCCGTGTGGCTTCCTCATCGGCTTGCCTCGCGCCCGATCTTCGTCCAATCGACCCCAAACTCGCTCCCAGGCCTCCATTCGTGTACTAGGACCTGAAATATCTCAAACAAGCACAACCTAGCGTGAAATCGGCCTAAAACACGAGAATCAACACCTCAAACGGCTCAAGAATAGGGGTGAAAACATGTGTAATTAACGGTCTATCAGCTGTGATTGCCGTTTATTTCCACGTCTGGTGCATGTTTGTCGATTTTGCAGGATGTTGAACGTGGAGCACGAGTACATCAGTTACCTGGTGAACCACGCAAGGTTCGGAGATAATTTCGCCTACGAGAGGGACAGCCGGAGTGGGCAGCATTGGCGGCTGGACCTGGACATGTTCAACATGTTTAGGTGCCGAGACGCAATGTCAGGGGTCGTCTGTGATCCCCAGTGGCGCCTGCTTCTCTCTATAGACGATCTCATCTACCACGAGCTCTGCGTGGAGTTCTACTCCACGTTCACCCACGTCGTCGCGACCGGCAAGAAGAGTAGGCCATATGTGGAGTTTATGCTGGGAGGTCAGCTGCGAGTGCTGACCTATGATGCCTTTGCCCAGCCCATGGGGCTCGACCCGACGTACATGACAATGACGGAGTGGCAGTACACAACCGACTTCCATTACCAGGCCGCATTCTGGGCCCTCATTCATCTAGAGCATCAGCACGAGGAGTACGAGGCGAGCCACACTAATGCGGTGAAGCTGAGGACCCCTTGGACATTCAATGCCTCTTAAGCTAGTTTAGAGAGAAACCCTTTTTAACTTAAGAGGCTCTATTAGAGATGGGTTTCCTGGGGCATTCTATGCCTCCTTTTCTAGGTTAGTTAAAGGGCAAACCTCCTAATTCGCATTAGCACTTAGGGTTTAGTTGTGGGTGGCCGTCCGAACTCCAATTCGAGGGTGAAGTCAAACCATTCCTTAGTTTATAGGTTGAGAGGGTCACATTAGTGACTTGGATTGTATCCCATTACTAAACCTAGAGTCTAAAAGGGTAGCTTCGGCTTCTTGTTAGACTTCCCTGCGATTTATGACCCACTAACCACACACGGTCGTTTGAATCTTCAAGTTATAATTGTTAGCTAGGGGGAGCAACACCCGGGTGAAGCTTTATCAACTAGAGTCAAATCCATTTTACCTTTACAAAGAAATTTAGTTTTGGACCTTTGTTTTCACCAAAACCAATCCGCTAGATAATGTTTCAAACAGTCAAAGTAGCGGTACATGGACCGGCCCGACTCGATATTTAAACATACTTGCCCTATATTGCACCCATCTAAGGTTTATACTTGGACCTTATGTGGGATTTTATTGTGATAATCAGAGCGAGTCATTCACCGGAAAGGAAGGGTAATTCTGATCACCGGGCCGGAGATCAGAACCTTCACAACATTCTAAACTCTTCCCCGACAGCACCTCAACACTTCGGCATCGATTTCCCGGAGATGATGTTGAACAGAACGCGTCTCTTGTCTGGTGGCCGGCGAGATCCTTTCTTTTCTTCTTTGTTCTCGAGTGACGCAGCAGCAGAGGTGGTGGCGGCGACAGGCGGAGCATAGCGAGGGGTCAAGAATTTGCGGCGATGGAAATTTCATAGTTTTAGGATTGGGTTAAATGTGTAATTTCAGTTTGTTTTATAGCGTAGGTTTTTAAATTTTAGGGCATTAATTAGTAACTCTCATCCTGTGAAGCCCGATGCATCTAGAAAAATAATATACGCAAGTTGGGATTCAAACATCTGTTCTGCCCTTTACATGGGCATCTTCTGGACATAAGGCGCGACACCCAAATTTTACTATTCTTTCCGCCGCCTCTCCAAATTAAAACCAACTGCTTCACTTCCCTGGTGAGATTGTTATTATACATGGATTGTTTAGAATGCATTTTTTATTGTAAAAACAATACATGGATTGTTTCTGTGATGTGACAGAAACTATCACTCAAAATGAGTGATTGTTATATCTAAACTTTTAGCTGGGATTGGATTGATATTGTTGTGTTGCGATTGTTTTGTCTCAGCTTTTAGTTGATTTGACATACACAATCATATATATCAAACGTTCTATATTACAATGCATCAATTTCGACAATACATGTATAGTATTATACATGCATTCATAACAATACATCTATTCAACAATTGCAACTTTCAAACCACCCCATAGTTTACGATAATGCCTCGTCATGGTTCAAAAAGGTGTGTTTAACCAAACGCCTAAATGTTGGACAATACAAAAATGCTTTGTTTAGGAGTTCCACAATGAGTTAGTAATCCATAACATCAGGGTAGAGTAAGGTAATACCTATGTATCAACTATGCATATTTAGGTAGAGTTAGGTAGTCAATATCAAAAGGGAAACTTATGAAAAACTCAAACTTTTTTAAATATTTTTAGTAGCTCAAGAACTTTATGAGCACTTGTCTATGATTGTATGAACTATTAGTTATATTTCTTATTGTTAAGTGTTAACTAAGTCATTAATCATTTGAACTACAACGTGAAAGTGTTCTCATAATATTATTTTATTCATTATTTGGTATAAATTAATATTTTTGCTTCCAACGAGTAGACACACTTAAACGAAGTCTAAGAAAACTGGGCGCTAGACAAGACTTAAACACGTACCTTATACTTAGCGCATTCTTGAACCTTGTTATTAATTATTATTCTTCTCCACTTTCCCTTTTCTCCTAAGCTTTCATATTCCGGCAAGGGAAAGGTAGACTTGAGTTCTAGTCCATAAGCCTCATTCGTTAAAGAGAATCTAAAAGCCTTACTATTGGCTGATAGTGGATTAGGTAGTTAATGAAAGTTTAGTAGTTAATAGGTAGTTGACGATATGGGGTATTATACCCATATGATTAATATAATTAATATTACTAATTAATGATTGTCTTTCTCTCTCTTTCCATCGTCTTCTCCATAACCCTCTCTTTTTCTTTTTCTTTTTTTTTTTGGTAGAACCCTCTAATATTATGATTTAATATTTAATCAAATATGAACTTAATATTTTTCCTTTTTTAAATGGGAATTGAAAATTAAAAATACCTACTCTCACTTCGGAGCAAACTTGCAATGTAATATTAACGTTTAACAATGTCATTATTAACATTTTATAAAATGAATAATTATTAGTATTTTTGTTGCATGTGTTTAGGATTTATGTTGTTAGGTATTGATAGCACCATATTTGCACTCTTGTTTCTTAACTATTTTGTCTCGAATTTGTGGTGTCTTGGTATATTTTATGCTAGGTTGTGTTATTTTGTCATATTTCATGTCCTAGCGAGTAGAGGGAGGCATAAGCACAAGTTTCGGGTCAATCGGAGGTCGTTTGATCACTCAAAAGCTTTTCAAAAGTGGAGTTGAGGAAGAAACACAAGCAAACTTCCCTAAAAGCACGACTGTGCTTCACTCAGCACTCTGCCAGTGCTTTTTATGTCGAGCGTGGTGATGGTCCAGGTGCAAATTACGGGCAAGCTTTCCTAAAAGCACTATAGTGCTTCACAAACGTCTTGCTCATGTTTTTAAAGACGAGGCTGGCCCTTGAAGAGTGCTGAAGAAAAGAAAATTACGGTCAGACAAAGAATTAAGCACGACCGTGCTTTAAAAAATACCTGCGGTGCTTTAAAAAATAATGTCGTTGTTTTACCCAGACGTGACTGTGGAATTTCCCATCCCAACTTAAGTAAAACGCGCATTTTAGACAAAGCACAGTCAAAGGAGAAGCACGACCGTGCTCTTGCCTGTATTTTTTCCAGTATCGAGGTAAATAGGCAGATTTGACCCAAAATGAGGGGAGTCGACTTTTTAAGCTAAAACAGAGTTCTAAAGAGAGAAAGTGACAAAGAACAAACCCTAAGAGCTATTTGGAGTGGGTTTCTTACCATTGAAGCCTAAATTGCGTCTCCAGGAGTGAAGATTTATATCATAGAGCAGATTATTCCCATCTTTATGAGTATGACTCTTTGATTTCTGTTTTCCTCTCTCTCTATATGGAGTAGACCTTTCTCTCACTTGGGTATGAAGAACCCTAGTTCCATGTGTTAGGATCTTGCTTGTAATGACTTTTGGGATGATATACTGCTTGGTTTTAATCGATTGAAGTGTGTTTATTGAGTCAATTGAATTCTGATAAACTTTTCTTCATTTTTGCTTCAACCTGTGATAGATAGAATCCAATTAGGTTGTTAGAGCTTCTTCAATCGATAAGATTGAATTGATTGTACGAGAGTCAGTTAATTCATTGCTTTGTACTGGAATCCGTTTCCAGTAGTGCATTTCTATGTGAATTGCCTTAGCATTCTATCCCGGTGAAGGCTAGTCTTTCGCCGGGTAGTCTATCTAGGAGGGCTTGGTCAACTTAAGAGATTCCAAACTACTTCCGGATCTTCCGCAGTTTAATCATCAGTGAATCAACCAAGGGAAATTACAACTTGAACCTAACTAAGGAGCTAGGGGGACTCATTCTCGAGTGACTCTTCTCTTGCTTCAGAAACCGAACCATTTACTGCTTTCTTCCTCTTTAGTTAAAACTCATTCTCACTCAACTTTCCCCGCTAGATAATAGATAATCATGGAGTAGGCAGTAATCTAGACCCTGGGTTGACTTTTATTACTTGATCCCACTATACTGCATCTCCATTCTGCGATTATACTTGGTCGCAGTTTGGTGTTGTATCGTAGCGAGTCAGGTATTCATTTGTGTTATTATTAATGTTTTTTAATAAAGATTATCTTGTATTGATTAGAAAGAGATCGAACAGATTACAATCTAGTATACAACCAAGAAAGGAAATCAAAAGAGCGACATGTAGCCGGATACAAAAAATGGGCCTTTCTAGCCACCAAGTGGGCCACCCGATTGCAATTCTGACCTACAAATCGTACAGTAATACCATGAAAATTTCCCAGTAAAACACGAACTTCTGCAAAAATGACTCCAAAATGATTATCTTGAGCACCTGTCAAATTTATCTTATCAATGATCACATTTGTGTCTCCTTCGAACCGAACCTGTGAGAGACCACAATCCAGACACCACTGGATGGCATTGCAAAGCACTAAAAGTTCAACTGTAAGCTGGTCATCGACATGTTTTTTAATAATTTTACGAGGTACTATAACCTTTTTATGTTTCATTTTGTTTGTAATATTAGCAAATGTTTCATAAGTTCATTCACTATTATATTTTATTATCAATTTAGTTCGCAATGCTTTATAATCATTTTATCGGATGTTCCTGAAGGAACAATTCTTTATAAGCATTTGAAGAATAATTAAAAAAAAAATCCGACCAGGCGACCACTATAAATCATTAGCAATAATCTATCAATGATTTGTATTGTTAAGATTTTTCTTTTATTTTTGTAACTTTTTGAAATGTCATTATCAATAAGCATGCTTGTTAGGTATTCGTCTATTTTATTATTAATGGTGTTCTGTTTTCTAATAATTTTATATGACATTATTATTCTTTAAATGATTCATTTTGTTATTATGACATTAAGAAAACTGAATTTTTATTTAATGATATAAATATCGTTATTAAACTTTTAGTTTAAAATAGTAACGTAGTTGGTGTCGTTATTAATGTGTGTGTATAAGCATTATCAATATTTGACAAAACACGGTATTAATAATATCTAGTAAGTACTTAATAATCATTAGTTGCTATCATTATAATTTTTTTTTTTTTTTTTTGCATTATCCATGAAACACATGTTAGTTATTAACGTTTTGGCATATTTTTATAACTTACATATGATTATTTTAAAAATGTGTTTTAGTGATGTTTGACATTAAACATTGCATCTGAATATTATTAATATTTTTTTCCAATGAAAGTATATATCCTTATCAGTGACTTGCTTATTTGTTATTAATAGTTTTTAATATCATTATTAAAAGCTTGATGTCATTTTTAAAGTTGAATTGGAACATTATTATATTGATATTTTGTGTTTATTTTTAACGAAATACTTTTCGTTATCAACAATTTATTGTATTTTTATCCAAGTTTGGTGTTGAGGTGTGAATGTTGGTTTTCTTGAATTAATATTTTTCTTTACCAATATTTGCTTGACTGATCAAAGGTGCACTATGTCGCAAGTGTCTAAGATGTTGAAAATCAATATTGTGCTTTATGAACTATGATCATTGAGAATGATAATGTAAAGCAATATCAATTGATCGCAAAACATTAACAATGCCATTAGGAATCATTGGAAGAGGTCATGGCTAGATAGTTATAAACATGACGTCTTATAACACTCAAATTTGTTTTTTCTCGTGCTAATTCGTGCATATAATCACAAGAATATTATCGATTGCATCCCTCTTTCTTTCCTATTAGATTATGATGTGATTTTAAGGTGCTTTAGACAATATATGTGAATTAGGTACGAAAAGGGGCACAAGTGTAGCAAAGTGGGCAGGAAGCTGAAGAACACGACCTGAAGGGGAAGATCTCGACCAAGAAAATAAGCCACGAAGCTGGAGTGAAGATCGCGGCCCGAGAGCCTAAGATCGCGACTGCGAATCTGGAGGGCTTGGGCACGAACTTCGTGATGAAGCTAACCGAGAAGAAACATAGATTTTTGCTAGTCTGATCACGGTTATCGTTTTCTCTGACTGGGAGAATATTCGTGGTCGCGACTCAAAGATAGTGAACGCCCAACATCCGAAGACCAAAACGGCGACGCCTGAAGATCGCGGTCTCGGAGGAGAAGATCACGACCATGATCTCCCCCGTATTCAGCCGCTAACTTTTCCGTCCCCTGAAGTCTATAAATAGAGGACTTCTTCCCCCATTTTAAGAGAGCTAATTTTTAGATAGAAATTTTAGGTTTAGAGAGAGAGGGAGAGAGAGAGAGAGAGAGAGAGAGAGAGAGAGAGAGAGAGAGAGAGAGAGAGAGGTTGAAAGAAGGAGAAGTTATCTTCCTCAACATCAAGTCTTCCCCAAATTCTTCTATGTATCTTCTTCCCTCCTTTATGGAGTAGTCTCTTAAGGTACTAAGGGTTCTAAACCCCAAACCCTAGTTTTCGGGCTATTATGTAATGGATGAATATTTTAGGGTTTTGAATGAATGTGTTTGTCTAGTTTATTTTAATGCTTCTCTACCATGTGTACTCTCTTCATCTCATCTTTTGGATCTCAATGCCATGTTTCATCTCATCTTCTACTACACTTTCCCAAAGCAGTTAAAATCGGGATTTTACCTAAAATCGAAAACTGTGGTAAAATCGGAATCGTAAAATCCAATCCTAGAATCGTAGGATTTTAAGTACCATATAAAAATTAAAATATAATAAGGTAAATAATTAATAACACAAAGATTATAACATTTAAAGTGATCATTTTCAAGATTAATATTTCAAAATCATCATTTTAATTGTTATTTAATGCGTAACTCAAAATAATTTATGAGGAAGGGATAGAGCTCATGGGGTTTGGCTCTTGTTTTTCATGTTGTGTCTAGGTAGTTTAACTAAAAGTAGTATTCCGACATCGTCTACTAAGCATGATTTAAAACTAAGAATAACTGAAATCCAATAAAATAAGTAATGTCATTGGTTTGGTACAAATATATTCATTAATCAAATAATTTGTTATTAATGATGTTAATTTTTACGCTCTTACAATATTCTGACAATTGTTTTACCGATGAGTTACAAGAAGCAGGGAAAGGGGTTGACCGAACCCTAATTATTATTTTTTCTTCTTTTTTTCGTTGAATTTTTTTTTTTCAAATGTTCTTTTAATAGGAAAAATATATGAGAAGATCAATGTCATTGCCCTTTCCACCGAATCAGTTCTACTTCTTTTAAATTGGCTCAAGCTTCCTATTTGTTCACATAGGATCAAAATCTCGATTTTAACGATTTTACGATTTTAACGATTTTAATCCCGATTTTAAATGATTTTAAGGTCCACCGATTTTATAGTAAAATCAGGATCGCAATCCCTAAGTAAAATCCTAAAATCCTACGATTTTACGATCAAAATCCCGATTTTGACTGCATTGCACTTTCCAACATCTTTTGAGAAGTATTTTCTTATATTAAAATTATCTTATTTGCCTCAAAATGTGTTAAGTACTTTGAGAACTTCAAACACTCGTTTTGACGTTGGTGGGCTATTTTCATTCTTGTTTTAAGCTTTCATAGACCGCCCACCAAGTGTTCAAAGAAATTCCCCAACCACATAGTTGTTTTTTCCTTCAATCCTATTCATTGAACATTGACTTCAAAACACTTGTTGATTCTTCTTTACTTGATTTTTATTGGTTAACGAGATTCTATGATTATTCCTTTCCATTAAACTTTAGCTCCCTCTAGGTCCTTCCTTTTTCCAAAGTTTTAGTTTCACTCAAGTGTTGAGGAAGCCTACAGAATTGATCAATGCTCTTTAGAAGTATTTTTTATGGTATGTGATGTTTGGATTAATGGTTTGTGCATTTTGTACTACTTGTTTTGAAGGATAACTTACATGAACAAGGAAATGGTGTGTGGAGAGAGTTCGTCTAACATTAAGCGTTCTCAAAACTCTCATCCTGGCCAAGACCATCGTAAGAAGAAATGAAAATCCAAATGAAAGAAAGTAGTTATTGAAGAACCAAATCCACTATCACTCTCTCTCTCCATCCAACAAGCTAAATTTCTCAAGAGAATCAAGCCAATGTTAGAAGTGGCATGGAGCACCTCACTCATTTTTATATGTACAATGTCCCCGATCAATTTAAGACCAAACTATTGTGGCTTCAAGGCTTCCTCTAGGCGAGAGTACATGTCTCAAATGGATACTCTTCGCACATCTTGGGATTGATGATGCACTCCGTTCCAAGATTCAGAAGTTGGAGTGGCTTAAATTGTTATCCATTCAAGAAAACATCTATCGGGTACTTGTTCTGGAATTCATTAGCACTCTCACCATTGAAGATATGCGAGGTGTCGTCGACCTTCAAGATAAAATCCAATTCCAACTAGGAGGAGAACATCGCCAACTTTCAATCCGGGAATTTACAAGAGCCATGGATATTTACCCGGCGGATTTCGTTGATCACCGAACACTTTTGCTACCTTGACAAGGTAATCCGACTTCCCATGTTTCAAGCCATTTTATGCATCCGAATCCAAGAAGTCCAATAGTAGACCAAGGGATGTCAAGCTATCAAGGGCTAGTATGGTGAAATCGGAATGGTGGTTAATCCACCATGTGATTTCTAGGTCCGTGGGTAGAAAGAACCAAATCAAGGGCATTTTGATTGCCCGAGACATCATTTTCTTCCAAGTGTTATGAAATGGGCCATCGACTCACTGCCCTTCATGGAGGAGTTTTTCTCACTCGTCTAACAAAGTATTTCGGAGTCGATTTCTTAGTCGTATAATTTCGATTAGATACTAGGATCACTCCTATATCCTTTGACATCTTGAAATCCAGAATTAAAGTACTACCTTTGAATGACAATGGGATTTGGGGAGTACGTGGATTTCCATTTCCAACTAGGGATGGCAATCAAACCCATGGTCATGGGTACCCGACCACTCCCCGACCCAGTCAACGCGGGGAATGCCCGCTTTGACCGGGTATGGGTAAAACCCGCAAAAAGTTTGATGGGTATGGGGCAGGTATGGTTTTAGCCTCCCCCGCCCCATACCCATACCTATACCCGCCCCACCAAGATAATTTCTTCACATATAAAAAAGTATGTGGATCAAATTGTAATCTATTAGTGTTGATGAGGATAACTTGAGAAAATAAATAGTAGAAATGCAATTGAGTGGCCACTCTAATCAAAACCTAATACATTTACCTCAATTCTCCCTTCACTCTTTCATTTTCCCCCTTGCCAACACGATTATGTTAGTTAATTATTACTTAGTAGATGTATTAGAGTTAGAGTATAATAATTTGGAAAATATTTTACTCTATATTATGTATTAATGAATGTTTTAGGAGATATTTTTGAACCATATTAAGAAAATGGTTGTATTTTGTTGACTTCATGTTGGATGTATTAGGAATAATAATGTTGGATGTATGGGGACGGGTATTACCCATGGGTACCCGAAATCCACGGGTATGAGGATGGTTTTGTAAAACATTCCCCCCATGGGTATGGGGTGGATATGGGTTTGAGTATTTGAAAATGGGGATGGGGATGGTTTAGGAAAACCCACCCCAAACCTGCCCCATTGTTATCCCTATTTCCAACCAGTAACACGTTGGACATGGAGGGGGTACCGTGTTCCGTCTTTTGTCTTCCAGAAGCTACGGTAATAAGAGGACGAAGAGGTCTAGTCAACGAGGAAGAACAAGTCGGAAGCATATATGAGGGAGGAGAGGCGCATCCACCCACTTCTCATCTGGCTCCCCTAACATTCAACCATGAAAGTTATTTTCGAGTCGAAGCGATGATAGCAGAGATCCTTCAAAATCAGAGGGAGAAGGACTACATATCATGGCATGGATCCATGCTATAATGAAGAAGATGGATATCCCAATTGAAGATGTATCGCACCAACTTTTTCGCTCAACCCCCCTTTTGCATCGAGTGCCTAAGTTCTATCTTTTAATTTTCTTTGCTTTCTTTTCTTTCCTTCTAAACAATTTTTAATTATTGCTTTTGTTCGTTTCAATTCTCGTACTCTAAATATTATCGTACTAGTAGTAACCGTACTTAGATTATCTACTTATCGTACCTATGTCTTTTAATTGTCTTCCTCCCTTTCTTATGTGCTTTATCATTGTGAAAACCACAAGGAAGATAAAGACCTACACTTGTGTACCATCATCAACCCACAACCCGACCTATAGTAACCTTCATGATCTTCTCTTTTGAATCTACCACATTGAGGACAATGTGTTGCTCAAGTGTCTGTGTGTGTGGGTGGGGGGGTGTGAATGTTTAAATGATTATCATGATTGATTGAGCCATGAATCACTGGTATAATCCCTTCATTTTGAATGTAAAACGTTGACGATTGCTTATGGGAGTGTATGCTAGAGATTATGCGTATTGTGGTGTTAAATGCAGTGTTATTAAAGCCGAGCCGCTCGGCCCAACCGGTAAAACCGCCACCCGGTCACAAAAGCGGCTCGGAACAGTTTAAAAGCCGCTCCGGTTTTATGTAGCGGTTGACGAGCGGCCGAGGCGGTTAACCGCTCGAGCCGGTCGAGCCGCTTGTCCGGTTTTTGCCATTCAGCTGTTAAATTTAATTAAAAAAATTTCAGAAAATTGAAAATTGAAATAAACCAAAAACGTCGGGCTCTCAAAGTGAATCCTTATTTCCATTTCAAAATTTCGAAGGAAAGAGACGAGCTATGATTAAGAAATGTCCTCTATTTATACTGATAATGTGTTTATTACTATTAGGTACCAGTTCTCTAAGGGTTTTTAAACGGTCTAATGCCGGTTGGACCACTAAAGTGCGAGCCGTTCGCATTACCGGGTCATGCTCCGGTTCGGTTCTGACAACATTGGTTAAATGACTTATTGATTGTGTTTTGGAACCTAGAATGCATTACCACAAAACATCAAATTTGAGGGTTC
Organism: Linum tenue; assembly: GCA_946122785.1. NCBI lineage: Eukaryota > Viridiplantae > Streptophyta > Magnoliopsida > Malpighiales > Linaceae > Linum > Linum tenue. Next base: position 47,790,125 of record CAMGYJ010000006.1, on the reverse strand, counting down.
CAAAGCACCTTGTTCCTTGCAATTACCTACTCAACATGCTTTGAATTGATATATGATTGATGTGTTGTGCTCGATAGGGAGTAGTTGCATGATTAGAGTACCAATGTATGAGGGATTTTACTCTCTTCCTACTCTTTGGTTAGTGAAAATATTTGCTATTTTAGGAAGCACATGTGTGCGGGATTCTCCGTCAATTTTGAACTCGTAACTTTTACAAATGTGTGCTTATTGTTGAAAAAATATATTTAAAAAGAGGTTCTCACGTGAGAGGCAATCGATCCTCTCGGCTCGGAGTGCCATTTGAGGATATGTTTGGGGATCAGATAGCTTTATCGTGTCCCGCCATCTCTTAATAATTATCATCCCCCAAACATCTTTCTTCCTCAAAGAATCGTATGGCAAGGTACAAAGTATCTTTTAGAGATTCAAGACACGTCAAGCTCTCGTTTGCACCCAACATGTGTGGCAGCCCAATGTGGAGAGTAGGCTGGGAAGTAGTGCTCGGGAAGGCAATGATCCATCCTCTCTTGGTCATGAGGGAGAGATTCTTACTTGCAAATGAGTTTGCAAAAGTTTGGTGCAATGCGCGTCAACGTTCGTCCTAAGGTAGTAAGTATGGTCATCACCAACGAGTTTGTGCATGCACAGGAAGATGAAATTAACATTTAATCATTTCCATCTACTCTTCTTTATGCAATGAAGAACTAGAGTGCATCCCCCGTTTATTTCTCTATCAAGTTGCATTGGTTTGAGTAGGTTTGCTTGGGGAGAAGCAAATGCCTAAGTGTGAGAGAGTTTGATAACATCCAAATTGGTGTTATTTTTCCTTCATATTTAGGTTTGTCTAGTGCTAATTCGTGTGCATAATCATAAGAATATTCTCGTTCTATCAATACAATATCATTCTCAAATTTACTAAGAGTACTGAGGTAAAGTCATATAATGTTGGAATTTGGAAATATAAGAAACAATGTTATAACTCTCAAATTTAAATACATATACTTAATTTTCGAAATTTGGTTAATAAAAAAAGATGATTAAGTAACAGTGTAGGAACAAGGAAGCCTCTTTTTTTATAAGGGTGATCAATGGTGCAGGAGAACAATGGTTCAAAAGGGTTGAACCAAAACCCAAACTCAATAGTCGAAAGGAAAAATATGCAACTAAGTGGGCCGAACCACTCCTGTTGCAAGGAACAAGAAGAACCGAAGCAGAAGAAAACAAGAACCTACAACAACAACAAAAGGAAAAAAAAAACAACCTTGCCCTGATAGCCTCAACCAAGCAAATGGAAGCCCCCACCCACAAAACGACAAGGACAAATGAATAGACCATCATAGAACAGGGGAAACCACAAGATCAGGAGGTCGCAGCAAGTCTAGGAAGATAGTCCACAGAACCACCTCAAGGAACCTCTCGCACATGGACCAGCGCGCCAACAACCAGCAAGAGCCGTTAGATCCTAGACATCTGACCCTCAAGCAACAGTAGTCCTTCTTCTTTGCCAACTTTGCCACTAGCAACAGCCCACTCCACAAAATTTCGAATACCCTTCCTAGTAGTACCACGAGCAATCATCTGAGCATCTCTAAATATTCGTTGGTTTCTCTCCATCCATAAAACCAGCAAATGGAATGCAGAATGCATAAAAAAATCCACCCTTCCACATTAGCAGCAGCTTCAGAGGGCCACCAGGAGATAGAGGAAAGAATATCTCTGGTTAGAATCTCGATGGAGCTGCAGACATCTTTAGAACAGTTCCAGACTTCCTTCACATAATCTCAGTAGATGAAGATGTTATCAATTTTCTCTTCTTCATGGCAGCAGAGCTTGCACCTGTTCAACACATGACATCCTCTTCTCCTAAGGTTATCAATGGTAAGGATGCGCTTATGAGCAACTAACAACAGGAAAGTGCATATCTTAGCAGGCACGATCGATCTCCAAACAGAATTTGAAGGAAAATTAGGGACACCCTCGTACGAATCCTCGACCAAGCACTTCTAAATGGAATGAACAGAGAAAGAAGCATCTGGGTTGGGTAACCAAATAGGACGAGGAGGCCCGCTGGTTACCCGACTAGATCCAACCGAACTAAGACAATTCAACAAATTATTTCACTCCCTCTTAGCCCCTCCCCTTAGGTTAGTATATAAAGAAAAATTCCCAATAAAAACTTTCACTAGAAGGGGACATTACTTCAGAGATCCAGGCATTAGGGAATGACGATGCAGCAGCCACATGGGGAAAACTATCCACGAGAACCATCTTTGGGATCCAGAAATCAAGCCAAAAGGAGACCCACGCCCTGCTGCCTGGGTCAATATTGGCCATCTTCTAGAACGAGTCATACTCCTTAGAAAATTATCCCATACCGATCCAGCAAATCCACTCATACTCCTCGACTTACGCCAAACAGAGGAGGTATTAGGATACTTGATGTCAATGAGGTTCCTCCACCAGCTCCCCTTCTTAGTTGCAAAACGCCACAGCCACTTACCCATCATAGCCTGATTAAAAGAGGCAAGATCCAGAACCCCTAGCCCACCCTAAGAACGCGCCGCTTTGCAAATGTCCCAGCTGACAAGGGGCACTTTGCGAGAATCATTTGAGTCTCCCCAAACAAATTTTTTTTGGATACTTTCCGTACGTTTAATCATCAACCCAGGAGCTCTAAACAGGAAAAAACATAAACCGGCTGGCTGGAGAGGACCGCTTTGTTGAGGACCAGCCTTCCACCAAGAGACAAGTATTTCCCTTTCCATTCCTGAAGCCTCTTCTGTAACTTTAAATACTAGGGTCCCACACGGAAACAACAATAGGCTTAGCGCCAAGTGGAAAGCCTAAATATTTAGAGATCTCACTACTCCAATTGCATCCAAGAATAGAGGCAAAGAACTATGGATTTGGGACGTCCTCAACCGTGTGCATAATAGATTTATCCATATTAATCCTAAGCCCAGTAACGGCTTGAAAATATAAAAGAGTCGCCAAAATATTACTCACCTGATCATACTCCGCTCCACAGAAAATGAGAGTGTCATCCGCGAAGAGAAGGTGAGTAACTTCCCCTCCACTAGTGTCTTCATTCATACAGAACCCTCTGATCTTACCGTTATTGGTGAGTTTGGATAACATGAAAGATAACATATCCATAACAATAACGAACAAAGCTGGCGACAACGGATCGCCTTGCCTCAATCCTTTTTGAGCACCAAAGAAGCCTTTAGATTCCCCATTGAGAAGAACAGAAAGCTTTGGGGCGCACATAGTTCCTGCAATCCACTTCTTCCACTGTTGATGAAAGCCCAATCGATTCAAAATATGAAATGGACAGTTCCAATTCACATTATCGAAGGCATTCTCTATGTCCAGCTTAAGCATTAAACCCGGTTTCCTGCTCTTCTTGCGATTATCCACTAGTTCGAAAGCAATAAGGCCAACATCCCCAATCTGGCGCCCCTTACCTAAAGCCAATTGTTGATGGGAAACAAGCTAGGGAAGGACTCCCCTCAATCTGTGAGCCAGGACTTAGCTAACCAATTTGTTGAAACTCCCCATCAAGCTTATCGGACGAAGATCACACATGTCCTCAACAACATCCTTCTTTGGATTCAAACAGATGAATGAGTGGGTGATGCAGTCGGGTAGGAATCCATAACTGAAGAAATCATTAAAATCAAGCATAATTTCAGATTTGATCCATGGCGAACACTTCTTATAGAATTCCCAAGTGAAGCCATTCGGACCCAGAGTTTTCCCGCCATCGCTATCGACAATGCTCTCCCAAACTTCCATATCCGAAAAAGGCCTTCAAATAATCTTCTGTTCCAAAGGAGAAAGGCCCTGAGACAAGTAAATGTGAGGGAAGGGTCGAGTAACAATCTGATCGCGCAATAGTAGGGGTGGGCATTCGGTCGGTTCGATTTTGACCGAACCAAAATTATATATTTCGGGTCCTCGATTACCACCATACCTCAAACCGAATTCGAATAGAAATATATTTCGGTTCGGCCATTCCGAACCGGAATATATTTTGGTTCGTTACAGTTTCACCCCCAACAACGAAAAATTTTCCTTTCCCTTTGTAAATGATGGATGTGCTACTGCTGCAACCTGAAACCATTATTGTTCCCCACATCCCCCTCTAACTCTCCCTCTCTCTCTCTCTTCCGATCCATTTTTTATTTTCCTCTCAATCTCTCTCCTTTATTCCAATCTACCAATGCAGTCAAAATCGCGATTCTACCTAAAAGCGGAAAAGGGGTAAAATCATAAAGCGTAGAATCAAAGCGTAAAAACGTAAGTTTTTGAAGCATACTGTAAAATAACAAAAAATGTGTTAAGTACGACATATATACTATGTAAAATATGAGTGCACATAATTTATATAAGTTAATAAATACATGCAATTCATGTCTAAAGGTGAGAAACTCATAACATCTTAACAATAAGTTCATAAACATATATCTAACAATAATCAACCTTCCCCTCTATGCTAGTGAATTTGGGAAGGGCCTAACTGGTGAATTAGATTACTCTATTGAAGTTAAGAATACACTCAGGTACCTAATATGTATCTTTTAATCTCAAATATATGATTTTCTTTTTTGTGATTTACCTTTAGAATATACTTTCTATCATTATTTTCATGAGTAGAATACTCATTTAGTGAACTAGAAGCGTAAAAGCGTAAAGCGTTTTGGTGAACCAGAAGCGTAAAAGCGTAAACTTTTAAGCTTTAAAGCGCATTTTACTCCCGATTTTATTCACTAAAGATTTTATATGGAAACAAAAGCGTTTTGGGGACATAGAAGCGTAAAACCGTAAGTTTTTAAGTTTTAAAATGCGATTTTGACTGCATTGCAATCTACAAATCCCTTGCTCTCCACCATTTTCTTCTTCTTTATCATCTTCTTCTCAATTATCATCGACAACCCAATTGATGTTGCCCTCCTTCGCGGCAGATCCAGCTCCTTCCAAAAATGCATCAGAGATCCATCAGTCAGCGACCATCGTCCCCAGAGGAAGCATCAGCGCCCAGCAGCCCTTCTTCTCCCCTCCGCTGCCGGGTTAAGCTCAACTTCCTCCGCCACCGAGGTTGCGCTATCCCACTGTAACCATTCCAATCCCCGCCACCTGCAAGTAAAGGAGAACTTGTTGCAGTAGCTGATGAAGCATATTCAGCGACGATGAGAGATGAGAGTTGGCAAGGGTACTGGAGATGGTGAGGTGCAATTGAGAAGCAGACGGGCGATTAGGTAATGTGTCTATCTGCTCAAGCACGTCGCGTAGCCGACCTTCACAAGCAGAGGTGGAATTGGAAGAATTGGTTTGCTAAGGGTGGGGGTGTGCGTTGATGGCTGCCTAGAGGTTAGACAGCCGAGGGTGTCTTTTTTGTTTTGTTATTACGTTGGACTTGGCAGTTAGGTCTAGGGTTATGGCTTGAAGATTGGGATCCAAGAGAGTTGGGCTTGAGTTAGGTCTAGGGTTATGGCTTGAATATTGGGCTTTAGGAGAGTTGGACTTGGGTTTGGCTGTATGAGACTGGGTTGGGGAGACAGAATTCGGTTGATCGGTTCAGAATCCGAAAATTCAGTTCGGTCACGACTACGCTGGTTTCCGAAGTTTGGCTATTTCCTTTTCCGAATTCCAAACCGAATAATAGTAGTTCAGTTTCGGTTCGGTTTGTTCTAGTTAGGTTCAGGTTTATCGAACCGGATGCCCACCCCTACGCAATAGATCTTCATAATATCCAACTATACCTCTAGCAACATTGTCCCTACCTTCCGTCAAGACTCCGTTGATCTTGCTCTTGAAATTAGCCATTCTATCAAAGTAGGCCGAGATTTTATTTCTTTTTTTGAGCCACAACTCGAGTGACTTCTGCCTTTATGAAATTATCCAGCACATTGCCAGCTTTAGCCATAAGACTTTCTCTTAGGGCAACATCATTGGAAGAGTGATAGACCGTTAATTGCACATATTTTTACCTCCATTCTTGAGCCGTTTGAGATGTTGATTCTCGTGTTTTAATCCGATTTCACGCTAGGTTGTGTTTGTTTATGTCAAAATTCAGGATTTGGCATTGACGTGGAGGCGAGGAATCGAGTGTCGGGTCAAAAGGAGACCGTTGGAGTAAAAGGGAGCTGGAGGAGCGAAATACCCGGCCAAGAGTGGAAATACCCGGCCGGGGAAAAGATGAAATCCCACGAGGAGTCCCGGCCGGAATGCTTAAATCCCCGATCAGTTATTCTTGACCTCAATCGGGGATTAATCCTCTACCAACGCGTTGCATTTCAAAAATCCCCGGCCGGGCACCTAAAATACCCGACCGGGGATCGCGAATGGCAGGTTCTTAAGGGAAAAGAAGGGCAAATTTGATAGACCGTTAATTGCACATATTTTTGCCTCCATTCTTGAGCCGTTTGAGATGTTGATTCTCAAGTTTTAAGCCGATTTCACGCTAGGTTTTGTGTGTTTATGTCAAATTTCAGGATTTGGCATTGACGTGGAGGCGAGGAATCGAGTTTTGGGTCAAAAGGAGACCGTTGGAGTAAAAGGGAGCTGGAGGAGCAAAATACCCGGCCAGGAGTGGAAATACCCGGCTGGGTAAAAGGCAAGGAGAGGCCGGGGAAAAGCTGAAATCCCAGGAGGGGTCCCGGACGGAATGCTTAAATCCCCCATCGGGTATTCTTGATCTCGATTGGGGATTAATCCTCTGCCAACGCGTTGCGTTTCAAAAATACCCTACCGGGGATTCTAACCGGGGATCGCGAATGCCAGTTTCTTAAGGGAAAATAAGGGCAAATTTGAAGGGTTCCGAGTTTTAGAGAAAGAAAGTGATACCTAGAGAGAGAAACTGACGAACTAGAGTTCTCAAGTGCCTTAGATCGATCCTCATCACCACTGGAGCTCGACTAACACTTGGAGAAGTGCCGATTAACGACCATAAGCAGAATCCCATCCTTCACAACATGATTTCTGCATCTGAGCTAGCTTTTGCTTCTCTCTCCATGGAGTAACTTCCTCATTCATCAGGGTATGGAGAACCCTAGATTTGTGTGTTAGGTCTGATTGTATGAACCCAAATATCAATCCATTGGTTTGATTATATTCAATTGAGGTTTGAATTGATGAATGGCATGAATCCTGATCACATTCCAGTTGTTCCTGTTTTGACCTAGAAAGATAATATCTGCCTAGGTTGATAGAGTACCCTTGATTGAAGGTAATGAATTCGCGACTTTAGTCGAGGAGTCAATTCACTATTCTGTACTGAATTTATTCCAGTAAAGGAGGTTTTGTTCGTTAGGGCCTCAATCTGTTTACTCCGGTGGAGGTTAGTCGCCTGCTGGGGATTCAAATTGAGAGGGTCTGGAGACCTTTAGTCGAGACTGCAGACTGTTTAAGGACCTCCCGCAGTATAACTATCTTTGAATTTGAACTTGGTGAATTATAATCTGGCTTAACTGCAGTGTAGGGGGAACCATATCCGGGTGACCTCTCTCAACTTGAAAACAACTGTTTACTGCTTTGCTTGTTTGTTTACTAAGACCTTCAGTACATTCTAATACGACCCTGGAGGGTGTATTTTTATCAAGTAACGCAGCAAACGACTCAATCGAAGAATCGATTGAGCTCGAATCAAGAACGAAGCGCTCTTAATACGAACTTGGATTGATATTTGGGTTATTTATAGCCAAGAAAACATAATTAGAAGGCTATTTATAGCCAAGAAAACCTAATACAAACCTAATGTAACTAGGAAACAATTATGGTAAAAACAAACTCTAAAAACAGTACAAAACGCGGGTTTAAACTCCCTTTCTTGAAGCACAAGTAAGCTGCCATCAAAACAGTCAAAAGGCAGCTTTCGTACTAACTTCGTGCCTTTCGTTCGAGACCTTCCAGAACTCCAATATTTCATCCAATTCCTTCCCTTGGTAGATAAACATTCCTAAGTTCATGTTGTATAAGCCTTTTCACTTGAATTCCATCCATGCTCCTTGAATTGAGCTCCAAAGTAGGCTTCACAAAACAGTTTTATGCCTTAGCCATTTTCTGGCAGTTTTCCAGTTTTGAGGTAGCAACTTTGAGGCCTTGGAAAACATGGTAACTTTATCTTTCAAACAAACCCTTAAACTTGAATTTCCACCAAGCCAATTGAGAGAACCATGCCTCTAAATTATGTAACCTGAACACGGATTTTGACTTAGCCAAATTCTTCCTTTCTTCTTCCCAACTTCGATAGCTTCTTTGTCAAGTAACTGTGACTTGTAGATTGATCTAATTGGGATCATATCACATTCACATTGCTAAATAATAAGAATTCACGGAGTATTCAGAACACTTAGGACCCGGGTTGACATTAAAACCCATACCCGCTATACTACGCTCTAGTAAGTTGTTTCACTTGGCCATTTTCTAGTGTGATGGTAAAGGCGAGTCAAGTTTTTGGCGCCGTTTCTGGGGACGTCTAGGTTGTTGAAGAAACGTGGTTTCTGTTAATTTAGCTTTTCTTTTTCGCATTGTTTGTTTGCTTTGTCCCACTTCACAGGTTGCTTGTTTGGGTGTGTGCAGATAGTGCATGACCCGTAGCCAGTCAAGAGGCTTACTACCGTTGGACCCAGAGCTTGAACGCACTTGTTGCCAGCGTAGGAGAGAATAGCGAGCAAGACTGGCTACGGAGGAGCGCATAGACGGCCACTTGAGCAGCGATTCTGAGGACGAGTACGAGATGGACGGTGAACACAACCCGCCCCAGGGGATGCCTCTCCAGGTTCCCCCGGTAAATCAAGTCATGGCCAACAACGGAGTCCCCCAAGCAGATGGGGCTCATCATCCACCACCCCCCGCCGGGTCCTACCATGGAGTACTACTACACTCCACAGGTCGGTGATATCCGCCCTGTCATCCTATATCCGGCCATTCCCACGAACAATTTTGAGATCAAGCCATGTTGGATCCAACTGATTACATCCTCTATTCAGTTCCATGGCTTGAAGGATTAGGAGGCGAGGGTGCATCTTTCCCGGTTCCTGCAGCTGACAAATGGGTTCAAGATGAATGGTGTACCCGATGATGCGATCCGCCTGCACCTCTTCCCCCATTCTCTGGCGGGGCATGCGAAGAGGTGGCTAGAGACCCAGCCCCAGTTGTCCATCACCTCATGGGACGATCTGGCCAACAAATTTGTGCACATGTATTATCCAGCATCGAAGACTACAGAGATCCAGCGGGAGATCACTAACTTCCGCCAGGAGCCAGATGAGTCACTACGTGATGCATGGGAGCGGTACTCGGGATTCTTCTAGCAGTGTCCCCATCATGGTTTCAGTGATGCATTTACAGTGGGGATTTTCTACAACGCCCTGACCCTAGAGAGCTTGAGGGTGATCGAGTCCCTATGTCTAGGAGGGGATATTATCACCAAGACTCCTCCCGAACTGAATCAGATGATCAGTACTCTTGCTGCCAGGGATCATTCTTGGGGGCAGAGCACTAGAAGCAAGAGGTCCCGGGATCGTGGTATGCATGCCATGAAGGCTAGGTCCGGGCTAGAGCGGGAGGTGGCTGAGTTGGTACAGACATTGAAGCAGCCCAACAGTCTTATTCCGGGCATGGGTCTGGCTGGACCTCCAGTTCCTCAGTGCCAGTGGTGTGAGAGCTCGAACCATCTGGTGGAACGCACTTGGTCAGACTACCGTTGGACCGAGAGCTTACTACCGTTGGACCCAGAGCTTGAACGCACTTGTCGTTAGTGTTGGAGAGAACAGCGAGCAAGACTGGCTACGGAGGAGCGCATAGACGGCCACTTGAGCAGCGATTCTGAGGACGAGTACGAGATGGACGGTGAACACAACCCACCCCAGGGGATGCCTCTCCAGGTTCCCCCGGTAAATCAAGTCCTGGCCAACAACGGAGTCCCCCAAGCAAATGGGGCTCATCATCCACCACCCCCGCCGGGTCCTACCATGGAGTACTACTACACTCCACGAGTCGCTGATATCCGCCCTGTCATCCTATATCCGCCCATTCCCGCAAACAATTTTGAGATCAAGCCATGTTGGATCCAACTGATTACATCCTCTATTCAGTTCCATGGCTTGAAGGATGAGGAGGCGAGGGTGCATCCTTCCCGGTTCCTGCAGCTGACAAATGGGTTCGAGAGGAATGGTGTACCCGATGATGTGATTCGCCTGCACCTCTTCCCCCATTCTCTGGCAGGGCATGCGAAGAGGTGGCTAGAGACCCAGCCCCCATTGTCCATCACCTCATGGGACGATCTAGCTAACAAATTCGTGCACAGGTATTATCCGGCATCGAAGACTACAGAGATCCAGCGGGAGATCCCTCACTTCCGCCAGGAGCCAGATGAGTCACTACGTGATGCATGGGAGTGGTACTCGGGATTCTTCTGGCAGTGTCCCCATCATGGTTTCGGTGATGCATTTACAGTGGGGAATTTTTACAACGCCCTGACCCTAGAGAGCCAGAGGGTGATCGAGTCCCTATGTCCAGGAGGGGATATTCTCACCAAGACTCCTCCCGAACTGAATCAGATGATCAGTACTCTGGCTGCCAGGGATCATTCTTGGGGGCAGAGCACCGGAAGCAGGAGTTCCCGGGATCGTGGTGTGCATGCCATGGAGGCTAGGTCCGGGCTAGAGCGGGAGGTGGCTGAGTTGGTACAGACATTGAAGCAGCCCAACAGTCTTATTCCGGACAGAGGTCTGGATGGACCTCAAGTTGCTCAGTGCCAGTGCTGTGAGAGCTCGAATCATCTGGTGGAAGACTGCCAGGCAATGCGGGAGTCTTCTACACCCCAGGAGCAGTTGGACTTCATCGCCAATGCTCGGCGCCTTGATCCTTACAGTGGTACATATAATGAAGGTTGCCGCCAGCACCCCAACTTCTCATGGAATAACAACAACATCACTAAACCACCTGGTTTCCCAGCACCAGCAGGTGGTTTCCAACAGCGGCAGCCCTTCCAAGCCAGGCAGGGCCCGGCCCCACAGCAGCAGTCGTACCAGCCTAGACAGGGGTAACCATTTCAGCAGCCGCAGCGCCAGTATGCCGAGCCACAAGCAGCTTCAGCTCCAGATAATCAGGTGAGCGAGCTGAAAAACATCCTAGCGGCATTCATGACTACCAACCAGGTGAATTTTGCGAAGATGGACCAGAACATTGCCTCACTGGAGGCAGGACAGAGGAACCAAGGTGCCATATTACAGTACCTCCAAAATTAGATTGGAGGAATAGCTCGTCAGAATAACACCATGGAACCGGGAACTCTTCCTGCCACCACCGCCCCCAATCCACGGGAGCCTCACCAGCAGCTGAATGCCATCACTACTAGTAGTGGCAAGCCAACATCGGTTGTACCTGCCCCGGCCAGGCAGGAGGAGCCACTACAAGCTTCAACACTTCCAGCCAACGATGCAGAAGTGGGGATGGAGAAGGAAACACCTGCTCCCAAGCCACAGCCAGTGGTTAAGGAGCATGTTCCTCAGCTTCCCTTCCCCACTCGACTACATAAGGACAAGCTGGAGACTGAGTTTGCCAAATTCATGGCAATGCTGAAGCAGGTCAACATCAGCCTGCCGTTCATGGAGGCACTGTCGAAGATTCCCAAGTATGCAAAATTCATGAAGGATCTCCTTGCCAACAAAAAGAGACTTGGGGATCTCTCGACAGTGATGCTGAGCGAGGAGTGCTCAGCCATTCTGCAGAGCAAGCTTCCAGAAAAGCAGAAGGACCCAGGTAATTTCACTATCTCTTGCTCCATTGGCAAACTACATGTAGAGAGGTCCCTGGCGGATCTAGGTGCTAGTATCAATGTTGTCCCATACAAATTGTTCAAAAAACTAGGCCTAGGTGAACTCAGCCCAACTATGATGAGTATGCAATTGGCTGATCAATCTGTGGTCCATCCTAAGGGTATAGTGGAAGACCTCCTAGTTAAGGTTGGTAAATTTTGTTAACCTATGGACTTTGTTGTCTTAGACATCGATGAAGACACAGAAGTGCCCCTTATTCTAGGAAGGACCTTCCTAGCCACCGCCAGGGCCCTCATAGATGTCCGGGATGGGACTTTGGTCTTGAGAGATGGCAAGGAGCAAATAACTTTCTCTGTCGCTGATAATAATATGCCTGCTGCCTCGCCTGTGCATGCTATTTCTCATCAGGTGCACGAGCCTGTCGTGTATCCTTCTGTTCCTCTCGTTTTACAGGATCCCCCTCCCAATCCTTCGTTGCTTCTCACTTGCATCCTGCCGGATGGCTAGGTCGAGCTGACAAATACTGGTGGTCACACCCGTCGGGTGCATGGTCGCCATCTGAAGTTGTACCTCAAGAGCGATGTGGATCCGCTCTTGGAGGCACCTGTTCCTGCACCCCTCTGAGCATCCACCATGGGCGTCCAGCTAAAATATGGTAAAGAAGCGCTTGTGGGGAGGCAACCCCACCACGGTTTGCATTTCTTTTCCCTTTTTCTGTGTTTTTGTGTTATCTTTGAGTCAGTTGCACGCCTTCGCTGAAGTTTGGTCGTCTGGTACGCCTCGTTCAAAAAAAAAAGAGAGAAAAAAGGGACCGTAGCCGTCGGATGATGGAGTACCAGGAGCACCTGCTCCAGTCATGCCACCCGCCTCAGGAGCACCACTGGACCACCCGGTGGGACCACTCACCACACCCTCCACCACCGCCAGATGGGGTTGAAGACCTCATGGATCAGATCGACTTCACCGGGCTCGAGTAGGCTGTACTCGTTGCCCGTCTTGTGTTGCTTTTGTTTCTTTCGGAGTGCAAACTGTCTTGTGTTTTGGTTTATTTTATTTACTTTTCTTTTGGATGATGTACTATTGTGCTGACAACTGGACCTAACGTATTGTGGTTGAGCTTTTGTTTTCCCTTTAGCTGTGCCTTTGCTCCTGACTGGTCCCCTCTCCAGTCCTCTTCACTCAGACCGGTCCCCTTCCAGTCCCACTACAGTCTGTTCATACCGTAACATTGTTCCCCTTATCCTTCCACTTCTCCATTGAGGGCAATGTCGAACTTAAGTGTGGGGGGGGGGGGGGTTCTATTTTGACTGCTTAGATCTGTTTGTGTGCTTAGAGCCTAGTCCACTGTCCAAATTTTTAAATTTGAGGTCTCCAAGTACGTGTTCCTTGCAATTGCCTACTCAGTATGCTTTGAATTGACAGTCTCTATAGTAGCATGCAACCAAGGGAGGTAGTTTAGCACTATGGAGGATGTTGATGCATTTAAGAAGTCTCCTCTCTTCTTCGTTTTGTGTTGGTTGATTGTGTGAATTAGTGATCCTAGGACCTTGAATTGTGTGGTATTGTGGACTCTCTACCTGTCATGGACTCCTGTATCATGTTTTGAAGAAAAAGGTGCTCGAAACTGTGATTTAAAATAACATCTCCCGTGCGAATAGGGCAAAAGTGTGTAAGGGGAGACGGGAATCCGTTCCCAATTTCCACCTACTACCTCCAGCCCCCTTACATTCCTTTCCCCCGCACGAGGCTCGAGACATCCACTCCTGGCATGGCCGGTAAGAGTCGGGTTCCCGCAAAACCTTTGCAAGGTGGGAGCCCCGTTTTTTGAAAATCGGGTTGGAACCCTTGAAAAAAACAAGAAAATAGGAAAAAGAAAAAAAATAGGAAAAATGAAAAAATAGGGGGTTCCAACCATCTTCAAAAAGAAATAAGAGCACCTTGAAAAATGTGAGTCCATGACCTTTTGTTTTTGAGAGTCCCTTTGTCCACGACTTACTTGTCCTCTTATCACTATTTGCCATGATGTCGATTCGAGACTAGCGTTCTCGCCGAAGAAGTTAGGAAATGACTTGTGCGTCGGTTGACCTCGTAAGTTGCTTAATGATCTAGAACGTCCTCTACCGACGATCAGGGTTGTTTGTTGCTATAGAGGTCTGGAGAGTTGCATTGGTTTAAGTTAGGTTTGCTTGGGGACAAGCAAACGGTTAAGTGTGGGGGAATTTGATAGATCGTTAATTGCACATATTTTTACCTCCATTCTTGAGCCGTTTGAGATGTTGATTCTCGAGTTTTAAGCCGATTTCACTCTAGGTTTTGTGTGTTTATGTAACATTTTAGGATTTGGCATTGACGTGGAGGCGAGGAATCGAGTTTCGGGTCAAAAGGAGACCGTTGGAGTAAAAGGGAGCTGGAGGAGCAAAATACCCAGCCGGGTAAAAGGCAAGGAGAGGCCGGGGAAAAGCTGAAATCCCAGGAGGGGTCCCGGACGGAATGTTTAAATCCCCGATTGGGTATTCTTGATCTCGATTGGAGATTAATCCTCTACCAACGCGTTGCGTTTCAAAAATACCCTACCGGGGATTCTAACCGGGGATCGCGAATGGCAGTTTCTTAAGGGAAAAGAAGGGCAAATTTGAAGGGTTCCGAGTTTTAGAGAAAGAAAGTGATACCTAGAGAAAGAAAGAGACGAACCAGAGTTCCCAAGTGCCTTAGATTGATCCTCATCACCACTGGAGCTCGGCTAACACTTGGAGAAGTGCCGATTAACGACCAGAAGCAGAATCCCATCCTTCACAGCAAGATTCCTGCATCTGAGCTAGCTTTTGCTTCTCTCTCCATGGAGTAACTTCCTCGTTCATCTGGGTATGGAGAACCCTAGATTTGTGTGTTATGTCTGATTGTATGAACCCAAGTATGAATCCATTTGTTTGATTATATTCAATTGATGTTTGAATTGATGAATGGCATGAATCCTGATCACATTTCTGTTGTTCCTGCTTTGACCTAGAAAGATAATATCCGCCTAGGTTGATAGAGTACCCTTGATTGAAGGTAGTGAATTGGCTACTTTAGTCGAGGAGTCAATTCACTATTTTGTACTGGATTTATTCCCGTAGAGGAGGTTTTGTTCGTTAGGGCCTCAATCTGTTTACTTCGGTGGAGGTTAGTCTCTCGCTGGGGATTCAGATTGAGAGGGTCTGGAGACCTTTAGTCGAGACTGCAGACTGTTTAAGGACCTCCCGCAGTATAACTATCTTTGAATTTGAACTTGGTGATTTATAATCTGGCTTAACTGCAGTCTAGGGGGAACCATATCCGGGTGACCTCTCTCAACTTGAAAACAACCGTTTACTGCTTTGCTTGTTTGTTTACTCAGACCTTCACTACATTCACATTGCTAAATAATAAGAATTCACGGAGTAGTCAGCACACTTAAGACCCGGGTTGACATTAAAACCCATACCCGCTATACTACGCTCTAGTAAGTGGTTTCACTTGGCTATTTTCTAGTGTGACGGTAAAGGCGAGTCAAAGAGAGAGGATTATCCTCTTCTTTAAGATTGAGATTCTGAATCTATTTACTCAAATCGTCGAACTTCTTGTTTAGGTCCCCAAAAATCTCTTTATTCCAGCCTTTAATCTTGATTTTCATCTCCTGAAGCCTACGTGCCCATTTAAAAGCCCATCCCTAGCCAACAATTGGAGTACTAACCCACCCAGGAATCTCAGCAAAGAACCTATCATCCTCCATCCACATGTTTTCAAATTTCCAACGACGATGACGCCTATAATTCTCACCCCCCCCCCCCCTTAAGAAGAAGAGGACAATGATCAAACTCAAGACGCTCCAACTCAGTAAGAAACCAATCTGGGAACAAGACATCGAAGCTCGTTGAGATGAAAGCGCGTTCAATTCTCGAAAGGCAGTTGTAATCCCTTCCTTTGCACTAAGTGAACCTTCTCCCACCGAGCGGGAGTTCCATCAGACCACACTCATTAATAACATTGTTAACTCTATCATCAGATTTTTACTACGCCTCACACCCTTATAGTCTTCATGACGGCGCACCAAATTAAAATCCCCAATAACGCACAAGGGTGCCTGGCAGAATTTCACCGAGAAATGGAAGCTTATCCTCTCTTTCTTGTGGTCCACAAACCACCACCAGATTCCAAACCTTCAATGATGCCACCTCTTGGAGCTTGACGACCACCAGAAACCTGTCTTACCGTGAAGGAATGCAAGAGAAGAACATCTTGTCCCAAAACACTGCGATCCCTCCAGAACTACCCGTAGCATTTTTCACAACCCATCCATACTCCATAGATCCTCTGATACTACGAATCGTCCCTTCATCATAGGCATCCCATTTACTTTTGACCAACCCTACAATTTTCGGCTTGCGCATACCAATAAGCCGCTTCATCACAGTCATCCCATTTCCTCTGACGTTCCAAACAAATACTGAAGATTTCATAAAGCAACATTAATCAGAGATTCGACCCCCCTTTTTCTTACTCCGACGGGTCTCAGTCAGAGGCGGCGCAATCGGCCCTAGCCGCAATTCTTCCATTTCTAGCTTAGATCTTGCCATATGGACTTTCCTCTGATGGAATCGTTTGTCTTTAATTCCAATCACTCTCCCCATTCCTCCCTCCCTCCATCGTCTTCCAAGAGGAGCGTCGCGCCCACTACCATACTTGCAGATTCAAGAGTGCCCAAATCAAAAGGAAAGGAATCAAGTTGCCACACCTGAGATTGGGTATCAGAGATGCAAGAAGGAGATGGAATTTCAACAACCGATTCAGAGACAGGGGTTCATGCCACTGGGAGCAAATGATCATCAAAGGAGCTAAGCGGAGAGAAGGGGGCGAGGACCCATGACACATTGGTGAGGAGGGAGGTGATGGGTAGCTCTCAACCAGAAGAGCAGGGGATAACACCTCGCTTCTGCAGGAAGAGATAGAGCTTCTACCACCAAAGACAAGCACCTCATACAAGCTGCAATTCCACGAGATCAGTGTTCTAGTCGATAAAGAGGAAGTGTTGGACCAGACGAAGGAAAATCTTTGGCTGCCTGTGGAAGGATACACCTAACTAGGTTGAAGCAAACCACCTTCAGATTTCGAAATGGGCCCAATAGCCCTATAGAGAGGAAGAGAGACCAAGGCCCATGCAAAAGGAAAAAAAGATCAGGCCCAGACTGCTCACCCATGGTCGAAAGAGCCTTTCTACTCTACTCCAAATTAGGAGAATCCAGGGCACGAGATTCGGGCCGATTCCAAGGCCCAAATTTTATGACCAAACATGTTTTGTTCGCCTGATGGGGTCTAAAATAACCCTAGCAGCTACGGTATTAGCATTCAAAATAGTGACATGCACACAGCTATTCACCGCCATAATAGGGACGTTACTTCCCAGAGAATGACGATCCATCTTCCCCTTGGGTTGCAACGATACATTTTTTATTTTGAATTTCAATCAGATTCTCACGACTCATCTGCTTTTCGTTACGCTTCCCCTGCTCCGCCAGCCGAATCCCCAACAGAGACCGCACCGACGACTCCCAAATCTTCACACTGAACCACTGATTCCCATTTGGCAGTCTAATTTCTCCTGAATGATCTCCATCCTTTCTCACCCTTATTCGAATGTAAGAGGAGCTCCATGAGTTCCAAACTATGTCAACCAGCTTTCCGCAAAATTCTCCAACAGATTTGATCAAATTCACACTCTTAAAGTGAAACGAAATACCAAACACCATAATCCAAACCACATCAGCAACACTCTTTGCACCTGAGTCAAAATCATCTCAAGGAGATAACTTGATTTGGAAGGACATGAACCAGACTTGATTGAGCTCTTTAACCCTTAGGAACTCCCACTAGCTTGGACACAGTAGAAGCCATTTGCCATCCTCAAGTTCATCCAACCCAAATTTCTTGTCAATCGCATAGAAATGCTCCGCCCACCTCTTGAATTCGCTGACATGTTCTCTTCTAAAAACATCCTCTGATTGAGATATGAAGTTGATCACCAAGCTCCTATTAAGAATTAGAAGTCTATCTTCTACTCCTTCCTTCTCGAATTGAATATAGTCTCCGCTAAGATCTTTGGTAATACGACATTTTCCCACTCCATAGAACCATCCATCTCTAATGACCTCAACTTAGGATCTGCAGTCTGGCCCTTTCTCCGAAAAATTCGGAAAAAAGAACTACCCTTCTTCCGACTTGCACTCAACATCTCGCTTATCCGCATCCGGTATTCCGCAAGGTAGAAGTCCTTCAGGAGAAAGATTAAACCTGCCCAACGTTGTTGGACGCCAACTAAAGGAATAAGAATCTTTTACATACGCCCATTCCTGTTTTGTTCAGATATTTTGAGTTGTTCCCCCCATCTAGTCACCTTCTTTCCAACATGAATAATACGCGCTCCACTCCTTTTCATACACTCATCAGAAAAGCGCCAATGATGCATCGCCGCCGTCTGCAGAACTCCTTTGAGTCACGCAAAGAGAGACTCGTCCAACATCACAGACCAGCGCTTATTGCCTTCTTCAACCTGCACTCTGTAGCCCACACTTCCCCCGAAAATTTTAAGCATGACTAGCTTTGATCCCATCTCTGTAACCCGCCAAAAATCTTCCGATGCGTGACCGCCGACGCCATTCCCCGATACTTGTGACCTGCAAGCATAAGAAACAGAAGAGAAATAAGAACCAAAGAAAGTCCCCTTCCTGACCCAATCGCTTCCCCTCTCAGAATCATGTTCTTTGTTACTACTATGTGTATTACTTTGTTGATGGCATCATCTTTTTCAGAAGAAATTGACCCCATTCATGATCCTTAATATAAGTATCGATAACACTGAATTTGCACATGTTTTCACCCTAATTTCTTGATTGTTTAGCTTGGTGTTTATCATGCTTTGGTCTATTTTATGCTAGGTTTTGTTCTTTTGTCACATTTCATGTCCTAGCACGTAAAATGAAGCAGAGGTGTAAGTTTCATGTCAATCGCAGATCAATTGGCGACTCGGAAGAAGAAACTCGGGCATGATCCAAGGAAGAATAGATTTCTACCTCGTTTTATGGACAAAGAATCCTGTAATCTAGGAATTGAAAGAAAGAGGACGAGACTACGAGCGTATGGGATCAAACGGCGACTGATTCAGCGTTCGAATGAGGGAGAAATGACCGAAAGACCGCAGCCTCTCCACAGTTACGGGCTTGCCTTCAAAGTTACGGTTTAGACCGTAACTTTGCCATTTTGGCCGTATCTCGGGGCCACGAGAGGCAGAATACATTCCAGAATTTATGACCTGAACTCCAAAGGTTACGGCAGTAACTTGACTTCAGTGAGCTGTATAAATGCATTTTTGCGGATTCTGAAGGGGGAGAGCTGGGTTTGGAATACCAAACACCCAATGGACGAACCCTATAGAGAGAGAGCACCTTGGGAACATTCTTGGATCCATTTTTAGGATTTATTCACCATTGGAGCTCGGGAATCAAGCTTGGAGATGGAGATTGAAGATCTAAATCAGATTTCTGAATTCTCTCTCTTCTATATGGAGTAACTTCCCTTCACTTAGGTTTTGAGAAACCCTAGATTTGTATGCTAGGAAGAGTTGTGTGAACTCAAATTCATGATTGATTGATGTTATATATTCAGTTGAGGCATTGATTCAGAATTACTTGCGTCCTGATCAAACTTTTGTGATTCCTGCTTTAACCTAGAACGATAGTCTCTGCATAGGTTAATAGAGCAACCTTAATTTGAAGTAGTGGATCGATTGCTTAGTCGAGAAATTGATTCACTACTCTGTACTGGAATCATAGCCAGTAGAGGAAGTTTTGTGTGTTTTACCTTAGGTTAGCTTACACCGGTGGAGGTTAGTCGCCCGCCGGGTATTCAAACAGAGAGGGTCTAGATAACTTTAGTCGAGAGACCAGACCAGTTAAGAACTTTCCGCAGTATATCTGTCAAATGAATTGGGTTGGGTGAATTACAACTTGGCCTAACTACATACTAGGGGGAATCATACCTAAGTGAGTTCCCAACCTGTAATTAGTAGTTTTACTTAGTTTAGCTTGTAGAGTAGTTTAGTTAATCAAACATTAATCTGATTTGCTAGATAATGAACTGAAGTTGAGTAATAGTACATCTAGTGACCCGAGGATTCGATATTTATTACATGCACCGCTATACTGCAGTCTCTTTCATTGGTTACACTTGGCCATTGTTAAGAGTTGTGTTTTAGCGAGTCAAGTAGCCATACATAATTTTTATCTCTCTTTTATTTGATATACTCTTTTGGCTTCTTAATGGAAGTATGCTTCTTTTCTCAATTTGATTTCTCCACTGTAACACAAACAATAAGGAAGCCTCTTAATTTAGAAAAAAACATGGTGCGATGGTCATGCCTTGTTATCTTCTATTACATCGACGATAGAGTGAATGGAGGTGACCTTAATGTTCATAAATTCTACATAAAGTCAATTGAATAGGGAAGCCCACAAGAACAAACTCACTCTTTGACGATTGGTTTCTTACTATGGATATTGTGGCGGATTATTACATGTAACATCCTTCCTATCTCTATATTCATATAGTTCAATGCATTGCATGAAAGAAACCATTTTATCAATAAAGTATGAACAATAGTACTTGAAGCTGGGGGTAACTTAAAAACATTGAAAACTTGTTCAACTCTATGAATTTGACTGGTTCAAGACCAGAACTTAGGCAGCAAGTATCTTGAATTTAACTTGTTAAAATTAGGAGGATTGTAGTATATGCATGAAGGGTTTTAACTTTTCCAACATATTAAAGAATTTCCTGGAGAATAGAACAGGCTCCTTGAGCAAATTTACAGGTACATGAGGCTAGAGCAAACTGAAATTCTTATGGAAACAAATGCGTGAGAGAAAGCTATACGTTAAAAAAAGTGGCAAGAAAATGATTTACAAACAAATCTCAGTTTGCTGCAAAAACATTCGTTCTCATATTGTTTTTTTTCTTCTTATGTTCAAGGCTGCTCGTGTCCTCGGGACTCATCATGAGAAGTAGAAGAATCACCCAGCAGAGGCACAACAACACTAGTACTAGTCGAAGATGACGATGAAGCGTCTGGAACATAATTCCCAACACCACTTGTCGATCTCAAGAACGGAAGAGATGTGTCGAATGGGAATGGGAATGGGAATCGATGCCTCCTCTCAATTGGACTCCCTACATGTTCTCCTCCCCGGAAATTAAATCCAACGCCACCACCACCATTGTCATTACCGCCAACAATAACGCCATCATTCGATTCCATCTTGGAATCATCAGTAGTGGGCATTTGGAACCTGCAAACGGGACATGAACTGTGTAAATCCAACCAAGGATGAATGCACCCCTCGTGGAACTTATGCTTGCAAGGCATCTCTTTAGCTTCAGCTCCAAGCTCAAAATCCTCGAGGCAAACTGCACATTGTAGATTGTTGTCGTTGATGGTTACAGTTGGCATTGTGTTGACGGCCTCCTTGTGAGCAGGAGGAGTCCCGTATCTGTTGGGATCATTCTCGGCCAAATGTTGGAGCAACAAGTCTAATCCTGGCCCTACCAGGTAGTCCGCAAAAGAACGAGTAGCAGTAGTTGTTGTAGTAGGAGCATTCTCAAGTTGGGTTGAATCGGGTGGTGGACCATGGAGAATCAAAGCACCTTCATTGAATGGATCAACCAAGATCAAACGACTATTCCTACTACCACCCACATTTGTGCCAGATTCGTCGTTCTCTTGATTACGATGGAGGTGATGTTGGGCGAGGGTGGTTTCGGCCCTGGCACGTATATCGTGGAGCAATCGGAGGAACGAGACTGAGCTTCTCGTTCTTCTCCTTCGGAGTAAAGTCTCCAACTCCCTGTCGAGTTGATGATGTTGCTGTTCTTGGTCGTTTTGTTCGCGCTCCTCTTCGTTGCCAATGGTTGATGCATCGGTTCGAGGGGCGGGAAGAGCTGCGAGAGGGGGACGGTAAGCGCTCAAGCCATCCATTAAGCCAAGCAAGATTGGAGCCCAAAGAGAGAATGCACGTTCTGATTCCACATCGAATAATCCACTATCGTTGTTGTTGTTATTAGAATTGTTATCGTTGTTGCTGTTATTGTAGTTGGTGGGGGTGAGATCTATTATATTGCTGCTATTATTGTTGGTGTTTCCTCCAGCCACTTCTTCGACAAACCCACTCTCGCAGATGGGGCATTTGATCTCGGGTTCCATTACCGGGTTCACCATGCGACAACACATGTGACACCAGTACTGGTCCACCCTTGCATCCGCCATCTTTCTCCTTTTGATCTCTAACAATCTGATTCAAATTTTTATCATAACACCAAAACCAAAAAAATTGATCAAAACCCAAACAAGTGAACAAAAATCCAATCTCTCTACCATCCTTTTTTATAAAAAAAAACATATATATATATATATAGCAACCAACAAGAATTAGCAACAAAAACATGAGATGAAATGATAAATTATTAGAATTTGTGATTACCTCAAGGATACACAAGGTGGGTATTGTTGATCATCTTCAGGGGCTGGGGTATATTTGTTTATGAGCGATTTGGGGAATGAGGAGAAAAGGGAGAGGAAGGATATTAAAAAGGGATTGCGACATCCTATATTCTGATTGATTGTACCTAAAAATTTGTTGGTTGTCCATTGATTCTTCTTAGGTGGGTTTTTTTACAGTTGGGATTCGTTTCATTGCCAATCAATATATAGGTCTTATTTTTATCATTATGTATAATGAATATCATTAAAATGGTGAATACGAAATGGCTATTTTTGGGTCTTCATGCGTACCATTTGCCTTGTAATGTACATGTTTCTCAATAGTTGGTGGTTGTTGACTCATGGGAATTCTGTTAATCCTATATTTTCTCCATGAATTCTGATCCTATATTTGTGCATCCTATCCAATCATGGTTTAGCTTTGTCTACGGTTGACTATATATGACAAAACATGAATCTACTGAACTTCTTTCCATTCTCATGGCATACTAGTGAAGTAATATGCCTATTCACTCATAGTTTATTAATAGACTCCAATTTTTGAAAGGGAGGTATAAGATCATCTCCATCATTGGCAAATGGCAATAGATTAGCAGTTTCAAATGTCGTCTCCACCACACACTAATAATTTTAGTAATAGAACTATTAATATATACAAAGAGAATTCATGATAACTGTTCACAAAAAAATTTATTTAATTGGGCTTAAGCCCATTGTCTCCCAATAGTTTTCGTTTTTTTTTTTAGTGGGCTTAAGCCATTATCTCCACCAATAGTTTGATCAGTTTTCTTGATTAATTATCCAATTTCAGCAATATTCAAATGGCCAATAAGATCACCACTAACCCATACTTTCCTATCAATTTTCACTATTCGCCAACTTTTCAGACACCATAACGAAACCTGAATAGTTTTTTCGCATCGTCCTGTCCTGTTACAGTAACTAGCTTTATACCTGCTCGTTGGGCGGCAAATTTTGATTGATTATTATATTTTTCGTCCTAGTATTATAATTTTATTTTTGATTCATTATGTTAAACTATTATACATTGAATTGTTAATCTCACTTACCAAATTTCATATATTTTTTCACATTTTTATATCTTTCATTTATTTATGAAAATTTAATTTTATTAAATGAGCTCTCTATAGTACTTTCTTTATTGATTTATAATTATGTATCGAATCCACCATTTAAGATATAAACTAAGAGATTACTAATTTTTTAGCACACAAATGACAAAGAAGTTAAAATTTTGAAGGACACAAAAGAAGAAGTTAAAATTTGCAAATATATTTTAATTAATAAAAAAAAGTGATGAGCTTTCATTTTCTCACTCTTCTAGTACGTTGGTATATGGTAATAAAGAAAATCGCGATCTAGATCCCACAAATATCGGGCAGTATCAGTTACTCGTGTAAATTTGGAAGAATGAGAAACCACATTGGCATCTGTTAGAGATAGATTATGAATATTATAGCAAAACCAACCACAAATAAATCAAGCTTTAGTTAGGGATTTAATTAGGCAAAATTCACGCTAAGGAAACAAACCAATGTCATTTGAAACATCTAGAAATTGGGGAAAACATCAACATTTACTACCATTTTATTTCTTCTTCGCGCCCTTTATAAGACCCCAAATATGCTCCCTCCTATTTACTTGATCAGATCATCGTCATATAGCTAGCTAGTAGCATGTCACTCATGAACATAATAAACATATATAATGAACAACCCTCACAACTCTGCTTTCCATTTTAACATCCAAGGAATCGAGTTGCAATAGGCCTTCAAGGAAAACGATCAATTATTCAACCAAAGGAGAGATGCTTCAAGTCCAAGCAACAAACCCTTTAAATTATATATTACATGTTTACATCAAAGTATACAGGATAACAGAGAACCATTAAACAACTACCAGAATAACGAAGAAGAAATACAACTATTGAATCGGAAAGGGAAATTTACTATCCAGTCGCCATAATTTGGAAGAAATTAAGAAAATACTGGGAAGAAGACTATAACTCGGCCAGTCAACCACTAGCAGTCAGATATCTCCGAGGAAGAAAGATCAATTGTCCGCTGCGGATCAAAAGGGAAGAGGGCGAAATGATAGGCTGGACTTTTCTTCGTCAATAGGCAAAAATATGTTAGAGTTGTTCAATTCTTTCCCAACAAATCATTGCATCATGTAACTCCCGCCGCCTATTCTCCTACAAAGAGGGAAAAAAAACTCAATATGCCTTACCATTTCCTTTTCTATATCTGTATACAAAAAAGTAGAGAAGACAAATTCTAATAACTCGTAGAAACATTGTGACATTTTACATACATTTGAATTTTTGAATGTATTGTAGACATATCTATTAATATCTCAGAATATGTATAACGATTTTATTTTAATTTTAACCCTAATTAGTACCTTTGAACTCGGCTCATCGACTGAAATATGAAAACGAAATTTGTGGCTAGGATAAATTGATCTAAATACAAATGGCTTATTGTTATAAACCAAAAGATTTCCATTTTGAGACTTCGATATTTAAAAAGTTTTTGTTATTGCCAAAATTTGGTATGAGTCACATACTCACAACCATATAGTTGGGGTTATTTGCTTGATGGATTTGGAGCTATCGTGAACTTTGTCCAACCATTGCTTGCTTCATGTATTTAGATGCAACAAATAGATGAGTCTCATGTATTTTAAGGTTCCAAATTCGTGGGCTCCACGGACTTGAAAATTTCACCTCTTTAGATGGAAATTGATCATGGACTTTGAAGTCTATTATATATGACCAACCTACCCCTCATATTTCATTTTCCTTCTCATACCAATGAGGGTAATATATGTCTTTTTCACTTCCAACATACAAATTCAATTAACCAAATGCATCATGAAATCTATGAAGCGAAATATGGTATTTTCAAATCCATAATGAACCAAAACCCCTCATATATCCATGATTTTACAAAATCCAAATTTTTTTAAAACCTTCAGTTTTCAAATACACGAAGCAAACGACCTCAATATTTTCTTACAATTGCCTTACTAAACTCATCCTTATTAAAGATTCTTTATTTTAACACAATGCCTCAATTTAGATTCTTGTAGCTACAAAAGTTTTTTGTTTAGATATCTCAACTAACACACTTATGTTTATTTATTGTCTCAATCCTCGAATTTAGATTTGTCTACCAAGACACCAACTATTAAATAAATTTTTTCAACCCTTATTTGATCAATGCTAAGGTTAGTGGTTTATGAAGCGCGATGTTTATCGTATATCCTCAACAAAAATTTTCTTAACCTTCACACGTTTTGTTTTTTAAGTGATGTTGTGTCTCATCCTATGTATTAAGTCAAAACTCGTCAAAAATCATACTTAAGTCATTTTGAAAACTTTGAT
Organism: Linum tenue; assembly: GCA_946122785.1. Classification (NCBI taxonomy): domain Eukaryota; kingdom Viridiplantae; phylum Streptophyta; class Magnoliopsida; order Malpighiales; family Linaceae; genus Linum; species Linum tenue. The sequence goes on along the minus strand of CAMGYJ010000006.1, from coordinate 47,764,366 downwards.
GTAATAATGTTCGATAGAGATTGTTCAATTAATATGATCTAGAGTGAATATTTTAATATGAACCCTAGGACAAATTATAAAGGATTGCACACCTGATTCCTCTTAATTTGAGAAACTGAAGGTAGAACATGAATATATGTTTTCACTTAATCATGATGAATAAAAAGTTTTTTAAAGAAAGAACTATTATTGCTTAGTCAAATTTATATTCAGACCTTTTGCTATATAAGACTTGTTTTATTTGATAGAAATATATATTAGAAATAATTCGACGAAAAAAATACATTAGAAATAAGAGAATTGTTAATACAAAAAGTATTTTCATATATTTCATTTTCAAAGTCGATTGATAAAAATATTATTATATATGTGTACATTTTTAATCATTTGTTTTCAACGTTTCTATTGTAAATTTTGTTCAATTGATACAAATATTATTATATATGTGTACTTTTTAAATCATTTGTTTTCAATGTTTCTATTGTAATATTTTGTTTAATTGATACAAATATTATTATATATGTGTACTTTTTTAAATTTTTGTCAAAAAGTAACTTATTATTAAGTTTTGGTGAAAATGAGTAGAAAATATACTTGATAAGATTTAATCATATACTTTTTATTTAAACAAATTCGATATAGTCACTATCTATTTCCATCTTTATACTTTTTTAATTGAAAAAAATATTATACTTTTTTGTGTTTGTTTACATTATCATAAAAATGTAATTTATTATTAATTTTTAGTAAAACTGAGTAAAAATATTAAAAGAAGAGAGAGATAGCTCAATAAATAGATCAATAATGAATTTTTTGTTTGCAAAAAAAGTTGTCCACCTTGCCAACTTGTGAATTCTCCAAGTGCTTATGTGGCAATAAGTTACTTTTGAATTGCCATAATATATAGTATAGATATAGATATAGATAGATAGATAGATAGATAGATATAGATATAGATATAGATAGATAGATATTATTCTTTTTGGTGTTTGTTTACATTCTCATAAAAATGTAATTTATTATTAATTTTTAGTAAAAATGAGTAGAAATATTAAAAGAAGAGAGAGATAGCTCAATAAATAGATCAATAATGAATTTTTTGTTTGCAAAAAAAGTTGTCCACCTTGGCAACTTGTGAATTCTCCAAGTGCTTATGTGACGATAAGTTACTTTTGAATTGCCATAATATATAGTATAGATATAGATAGATTAACAACCTCTTTTTTGATTCCCCTGCTTCTATATAATACACCATTGTTTATGATTTGGTTGGTTCTATATGGATTAATTCTCTAGCTACCAAAATATCTATACAAAGGGAAGAATTGGATATCATGACAGGGATTAAATGACCACGGAAGCAATCACTTAGACTGATAGCATGAAGATAATCATAATAGAGGAAGTGATCTAATAATATTTCAAGCAGAAACAAAATACTTTATAATTATGACCAATCTATGTAGCTTGATCTTGTGACGGGAAATTATATACCTGCATGCAACCACTTCAAAGAAATAGACAAAAAAACATAGGAGTCAGAGAAATTGTGGAGCTTCTAGCCATCGCCGTTGAGAGAGTGAGAGATAAATAGGTCGAAGATAGATATGATTATTGCAACTCTGAGAAGGTTGGACCGGTGGTGATGGCAGCGAAGGTGGAGGTGGGGAGGAGAGCATAAACTAATGAGAGAGTGTGAGAAGCTCACTGCTACTATCTCTAATCATCACATTTCTTTTCGTTTAACCATGAATATCAATCGAATTCACCAAATGATACACCGTCAAGAAGAAATTTGATATACGTAATTTAAATGCACAATTAATAATAAAATCATACTACGATAGCGCGGGTACTTTTCTAGTATTCTATAATTGAAGTAATTACATCTTTAAAATGCATTAGCAATTTTAATCATATAACCCGTTAATCATTAGAAAGTAATTTATGAGTCTTTGGCTCCTTGGATATGGGTCAGGGATTTGCAAGCAAAATCACATTCATAATAAATTTGTGACAACTTAATTGTAGTTTAGGAAAAGGAGAAATTTGTGGATCCACTAATTTGAAATGTTCACCTATCTGCATGAGATTTGCCACAAGATCCCAAATTAATGATGGAAAAATAACCCCAGAAATATTTTATCATCCAATAAAAAACTTCTAAGGCTAGTTTGTTAAATGCTTTTTTAACCCATAAGTCCAAGTGAACAAAATCCATAATCAACTCCAACACGCAAACAACAAAACTTCTCAAATCAACAACGATCAAAATCAATCATTATTATTTCATTTTCCAAATTCAAAGATTTGGTCAAACGCTTTTTTACATGATATTGAAAGGGGATCTAAAAGGGAAAGGTGATGTTCTTCGAACACGAAACCTCCAAGTTGAAAACCAAAAATGATACCGCTTGACCAAGCTCTTGTTCACGATTTGGACAAAATATTTATTTTTCAAATTCAAGAAGCAACTTTTGAAAAATGAAGGTTTTGATATAATTTGGGTTTTGAAATTTATGGATATACGAGTGTTTTGGGTGCATTATGGATATATGAAGTCCATGATAAATTCTCACATAAAGAGGTGGGATTTTCAAGTCCGTGGGCCCCATGAATTTGGACCCTCAAAGTACCATGGGTCCCAAGAATTTGTTACCGCAAATCGACATAGACCTATAACAGAAATTCGCGGATAAGAGAAGAAATTAAATTTGAATTGATTATAATCGCTATAGGAAGGAAGGAAGAACTTGGAAGATGAACCAACCAAATTAAACCTCTACCTGGGACGACCATTGAGAATCGATTCGGAGAGGATATGGAAGGAGGCGGCCACTGAGAAATTCAGAGAGGTTATGGAAGGACCGGTCGAATGACAGTATGAGACTCTATGAGAAGACGAATGGAGAAAGGACTCACGACGGTGGTAATAGCGAAGATAGTTGGGAAGAGAAGAGGACTGGATTTTTGGGTCACAACGCGAGGGTAAAATCCATGTGACGGCCAGGGAACTGTGGTGGGGAGCTTAGTTGGTGGTTGAAGCACAACAATCAGAGAGGGCAATTGAACGAAAATGAAAAAGCGACGGTAATTTGGCCCGTAGTGCTTTGCGATGCGGCGGTTCAGGGCAGTGGTATACGGTAAGTTGACCCGTTCTATTGAGGAAATAGAACAAAATTGGCACTGCCTATTCTACCCTTTCTACAAACGCTCATGGAGCAGGGAATTTGAAATGGGGGAAGAGTTTTTTCCTTTGTTGCTATTATATTATGTGTAGATATGGTTTAGCAGTGGCGGATTTAGGGGCCGCCCCGGGCCCCGACCCAACCCTCTCCTGGATCGAGAGCTAGTATAGTACTTGTAAATTATCGATTTTAGATATTAATTTCAGTGTTTGTTGAGTTACGGCCCAATCCTCACTACCTCTTTTTAAACTAGTTTTATACCCGGCCCGTTGGCCAGATAAGCGTTTCATGTATCATTTATATTGACCAACTTACCATAGTACTTAAAAGTCTTTCATATTGTAATTCATATTTAATAAAATACTTTTTATTCTGGGTTAATTTGTCAAACAATCAAATGATATTTTTAAGTTCTTACTAAGTTGGTTGCATGTTCATGTTGAAATTCCAACATTTAACATATTAACCAATGATACCTAATATAAAATCAAGTCCTCCACAGAGATGTATAAAGTGACAACGAATGATATTTTCAAGATTGTGATTCAAAAAAGTCAAATTCACTATCTCACACAATTTATATAAATCTAGAATTATTCATGTTTGGCCTAGCATTCCAGTGATTGTTACTAATTGGATGTGAATAACGCATTCCTACATAATGATTTGGATGAAATTATCTACATAAAAGTACCAAGGCTTGCCCCTTCCTCCTAATTCCAAAAATCTTGTATGCAAACTAAACAAATCCATTTATGGCCTTAAGGAGGCAAGTAGACAATGGAATTAGAAGCTTACTGAGTTCTTGCTTACTGCTGGTTTCCAACAATCTAAAGCAGATTATGCATTGTTTACTAAACATAAAGATGGTAGGTTCCTTGTTGTTTTGGTGTACGTTGATGATGTGATCATGGCTGGAGATTTTTTAACTGATATAGAGTCTCTTAAGTCTAATCTTGATTCTGGTTTCAAAATAAAAGATCTTGGTCATGTCAAATATTTTCTCGGACTCGAAATTGCAAGGAAATCTACTTGGAATATTAGTTTGCCAACCAAAAGATGTGTTAGATTAATTGGCAGACTCAGGTTTGCTTGCAGCCAAACCTGTTCCAACCCCATCCAATCTTGGTATTAGATTATCAAGTAAGGATGGTACTCTTTTGGATGATGCATCTGTTTATAGACGTTTAGTTGGGCGGTTATTATACTTGTGTAATATCCAGCTAGATATAGCATTTGCTGTAACCATGATTATATAAATTTTATACCATGCTGATGTAGTTATATAAGACGGTACATATGAACATGGAGAAATTTTACAATGGTATAAAGTATTGGTGCTTTAGTTTTTGCCTCCGTATAACTTGTAGTTGTACCTTTACCGTTATGGTACAACTTTAGGTTGTACATATACTCTTTTGTAAAATCTCTTTATGGTACAAACTAAAGTTGTACCTTTATGTTATGATACAACTTGAAATTTTACCATAACAATAAGGTCAAATTTACTTATGGTACAACTTCAATTTGTACTTTTAACATTATAGTACAACTTCAAGTTGTACTTTAAAACACCAATCTTTAAATCATATGTTTAGAAGGATCAAATTTTTATTTCAAAATATGTCAAAACATATATAATTGTGTAAATCACATAAAATTTATATTTTGTGTGTAAAAATGAATAAATTCGATGATACCCACTTGAATTAAAACAAAAGATCAAAAAGGTCTTCTTACAGTAGTTGTTATATATACATGAAAACTTTGCATATTTAATTGTTAAAAAAGCTTTTAAATTTCACAAAGTGGAATTTTCATATTTTTCTATGTTAATCCTAGTTTTTTTTCTTCTCCTTTTAGGTGTGAAGATAATGTATTTTCTATGAGCCTGTTACTTTTTAATCAAATCCAGCAGATGTAAAAGTTCCCACCAAAATATAAAAGTTCTCAAGCCAACCATGCAATGCAACGCCTATTTTTATCTCACTAATATTGGTTGTCAAAAAAAATCTCACTAATATTGCAAAACGACAATAAAAACAGAAACCCAAGGTCCCAAGCCAATCTTTAAATAGGGCTAAATTGCAAGTTTGGTCACTGGAATTACTAAAAAGTTTCACGTTTGCCACTCGAATTAGTTTATTCCATTCATGGTCACTAAAATTAGTTCAACAGTTCAAATTTGGTCACTCTCCGTTAGTCTCTGTTATCTTTTGCTGATGTGGCAGTCAACTTTAATAGTTGACCGTCAAATGTGTGACGTGGCAATTAAAAAAATATTAAAAAATAAAATTTAAACTTTTTATAATTTCCACCTCATTTTCAAAACTATTAAAAAATTGAAATTAAAATTTCACAGGAGTCCTCCATCGATAAGCTTACCTAGAGTGAGAGAGAACACAGAGTCGAAGTTGTATGAACAAAGTTCGGAGAAGAAATTGAAACCCGACTCGCCAGTCGTCATCTAGCGCTTGCTCAGAAGCCGAGAGCTGCCGCCGGAGGGTGTGGACGGCGTCTGCGACGATCCTCCTTGCGAAATCCTTAGAAATTCCAGTCAGGAGAAGAGCTCGCCTCGTGTATTAGGTTTCCTAAGCAAGACCGACGCTCATGACGACGCTGGATCTAACCGAAAGCTGGTTGCAAAGCTGTTACCCATCGATACAACCCCAAGTGTATCGATCACTCAAGGGGGAACACGCCGTAGGAGATGCGACGGAGAAGGAGGCAATTTGATGTGGGATTCGTTCGATTCGTACAGAGTCAAAACTGAGGGGGTTTTAATTCCTTCTGCGCGCAGAAGGAGGTGGCGGCCAAAACCTCAATCCGCGGGTAAAACCACGATATCCTTCACTCTAAAAATTCTTTAATTTCCTCTTGTCGGCGCCGGCGACCAAGCTGCACCCCTTCCGCCTCGGCCGCCTGAACCCGTCGCCGGTGCCGTTCTCACGACAGTTGTATGGGGAGACATTAACTGGGAACGGCCATTAATAGATTGGTCTCAACATTGCGCCATCCACGCTTGATTGTGTTGCTTGTCTTATTGGTTCGCATGGTTAGAGTTGTTATGACTTTATATGCAGAAAAGTTTGAATCATTTTGTCTCAACTATAGACATTGCAGTTGAGTGAGAGGTTAAAGGAGATCTTATGTTGCCCGACATGGCCAGGTATGTCCTTTGGTTAATCCGAAGCTCTATACATGGTTAGACTCGAGCTTCACAAGTCCTAAATATGGAATCGGAGAAGCGGTGGCGCTCCGTGACGCCGAGCTCAAAGGGACAGGAAAATATAATTTTAATTTTATTTATATTTAATTTATTTTTATAATGAGGTGCAAATTATAAAAAATTTAAATTTTATTTTTTAATATTTTTTTAATTGCCACGTCACACATTTAGCGGTCAACTATTAGAGTTGACTGCCACATCAGCGAAAGTTAACGGAGACTAACGGAGAGTGACCAAACTTGAACTGTTGAACTAATTTTGGTGACCATGAATGGAATAAACTAATTTGAGTGGCAAACGTGAAATTTTTTAGTAATTCCAGTGACCAAACTTGCAATTTAGCCCTTTAAATAGACTATTTCTATCTCCCCCGAACAAACATAATGTGAAGCAAAAAGACGGAGGAAGCCTTCCGTGAAACGCGGACAGACCTCCATTTTCTAATATAAGCCATCCCTTCCCTGGAATCTCCTTATATTAGTGTGTAGATGTGACTCAGTGTACTACCCTATTCTGGATCCGCCGCTAATGTTTAGTAACTTGTTTGAAGACTAAGTTGCTTATGTAATTGTAGAATTTAAATTGCTTGCGAACTAGTATTATGTTTATGGGATGCTTAGTTGCACAATGTTTCACCTAATTATGATAGACTTTTAGTTTGTTAATGGGATTCTTAGTTGCACTATCTTTACCTCGTTTTAAATTGTGACTGTTTACCATTTGGCTTTCCAAGAATATTTGAATAATTATTTTCTTTTATATTTGACATGTAATCTTGAAAGGAATTAATTTGGTATTTGGTATATATTAATATCGAGAGAAATTTTACAATGCTATATAGTATTGGTGCTATAGATTTTTGCTTTTGTGGTACAACTTAAAATTATACATTTACGTTGTGGTACAACTTCAGATTGTACCTATACTTTTTGTACAAATTCTTTTATTATACAAATTGAAATTGTACCTTTATGTGATAGTACAACTTCAAGTTGTAAAGTTGTACCATAACATAATGGTACAAATTGCTTTATAGTACAACCTAAACTTATACATTTAATGTTATGGTACAAATTTAAGTTGTACATTAAAGCACCAATGCTATATAGCATAGTAGAAGTGCTCTAATATCGAACCAAAATATTTGACATTAGATTGAAATACCAAATTTATTTTGGGATTTTAATTAAGATTGATTTTAGGACGTAATTTGATATTCTAGTTCGATACTAGAATACCGATATCATACCGATTTCCACCTGTAAGATGAGTGGCATCAATTTAAGGTAAAGTTTTTTTTTTTTTTTTTGGGTATGATCATGTAATCCACGTCCTCCTTCTATCGTTGATGGAATAAATGTGGATCTTTCTATCAAAGGAAAAAAAAGTCATCCTTGTTTCCTAAACCCAAGGAGTACGAGTAGCAGATGAGTAATTTGAGCCTGGCCAAATTAGGGATGGCAAAAATATCCGTAACCGTGGATATCCGTCCGAATCCGATCTTGTTGGGTAGGGTAAAATTAGGGGTAGCTATACGGTCCGGTCCGGTTAAATTGGACCAAATTGATCCGGTCCAGTCCGGTTTTTTCGGGAATATAAGGACCAAAGATTGGGTTGGATACAGTCTGGTCTTGATCCGGTCCGGTCCCAATTTGATTTTGATTTTAGATTGAGCTTGTGGGGATTTGAGTGTTGGAGTCTCTTATCTGGTCTTTATCCGGGTTTTTTACCTCAAATCTAAGCCCGACTATGAGATTGGATTGTTTGCTATCCGGTCCCGGTCCGAGTTATACGGTCCGGTTTCGGATAAAACCAAACAGTCCGGACCAAATAGCCAGCCCTAGGTAAAACCCGAATCCGAAGAACTTTTAGCGCGTATATGTAAAACCTGAACCCGAATATAGCGGGTAATAAGTGGACATGGTTTTCTCACTATCCAACCCGAAACCGCCCGATATACACATGCATATGTATTTTGTCTAGAAATAATCATTATTTTTTCTAACATACTTATATTTAGGGTTATATGTATAATATGCCCCTCTACTATGTCATTTTATCAAACATGCCCCTCTACTATTTCTTACATCAAACATGCCTTTGTATTTTGAGAAAATGATCAAACATGCCCTTCTGTTAAAATTATCATTGAAAAAATCATCAATCATGGTTGAACCGAGATTTAGACGACCTGATATCGGTAAATGGGATGGAAAATTTTCAGTTTTGTCCCCTGTGTTATTTCTCGGGTCTCGTTAAGGTGAAATTATAAGAATCATTTGGCTATACAAAAGAACCAAACAAAATTCTAAAGTGAAATTATTAGGGATATTTTATACATTTGTGTCTCCCAAAACAAAGTTTGATCATGGTTAACGATTTTTGGATGAAAATTTGAACATAAGGGCATGTTTGATAATTTTTCCAAAGTACAAGGACATGTTTGATGTAAAAAAAAGTAGAGGGGCACGTTTGATAAAATGTGTTTTTTTAATGAATTTTCTTCATTCTAATGAATTATTGTCATACTTTTCGTCTTACGTAATGTGAGAATACATGTGAATATTAACATATGAGCACTTCTACTATGCTATATAATATTGGTGCTTTAATGTACAACTTGAAGTTGTACCATAACATTAAATGTATAAGTTTAGGTTGTACCATAATGAAATTTGTACAATTATGCAATTCGAAGTTGTACCATCACATAAAGGTACAAATTTAAGTTGTACCATAAAAGAATTTATACAAAACGTATAGGTACAAGTTGAAATTGTACCATAACGTTAAAGGTACAATTTCAAGTTGTACCATAAAGACAAAAACTTATAGGGGCTCAGATAGAATAACAACAGTAAGAATGTTGTTATTATAATAACAAAATTCATTAAAGGTAAAAGGGTAAATTAGACATAAAATAATAAAATAAAGTTAATTAAATTCACTCACCGCTGTCAGATCTCATCACCCTCTCCAACTCCAAAGCCGCCGAACTAATCCTCTCTGCCGCCTCCGAACACGGATTCTTCCAACTCGCCGGCCACGGGATCGCCGCCCAACTCGCCCAGTCCGCCGAGTCGGAATCGCTCGCTCTGTTCGAACTCCCCTACGACAAAAAGGAAATGCAGTTCACGAGGAACTGGCCTCTGGGATTTGAGCCCGATGAAGAGGCCAAGATTAGGGCGGTCCTATCGCCGTCGATCAAAACCGTCTCTCCGCCACCTTCGTCGCCGCCGTCGAGTGGGGACTCGTCTCCTCTCACCCCGGACTACTACTATCGCCAATTGCATTGCGGCTGCCACTCTCCGCCGATTGGTTTCCGCAGCGAAGTTCGTGGAAATTACAGTCCCCGCTTTGTAATCGGACAACGCAGAATCATACCCGCTGCGGCAGGGTTCGGCATTAGAACGAGAATTTGATGATTGGGCTTGGAATGAAACAAAATTAGTCGAATTAGGTTATAGCGATGAGTGGGCCGGTGGGGGGACGACGGCGGCGGCTGGTCCCGACTATCGAGGAGTTGAGCGACGACGACGGAGGTGGTGATAGAGCCTGCATATCTCTGATAATTTGGTTTCACTACCGGAATCGGAAAATGGAAAGCGGAAGAAATGCTAATTGCGAGGGTAGAGATCGGAAACTGTAATTTTTTCTTTTTCTGTGTGTTACTGATTGCTCAGCTTGTTGTTCTCTGTGGAAGGAAACAAAGCTAAGGAAAAAAGGAAGGAGGTGGAGGGGTGTTTATACGAGGGACAGGAAAGGAAGGGTAACAGGAAAAAGTGGAGGAAGATTTCAGTAGTAATTTTTTTTTACCTATAATTGAAGGTATCAGAAACACCACAAAACAAACCAGAAATATTTCTAAAGCACACCAGAAATTTCATAATACAAACCACAGAAAAGCATACCAGAAACCTCCCAATGCATACCACAAATTCTCTAAAACAAACCAGAAACACCATAAACCAAACCACAAATATTTTGAAACCACACCAGAAACCTCATAACGCAAACCACAAACACGTTAAAGCAAACCACAAAAACAAACCAGAAACGTCCTAATGCAAACCAAAAATATACTAAAACAAACCAGAAACCGCGCAAAGCAAACCACAGAATTTTCAAAAACACACCAGAAACCTCATAATGCAAACCACAAACACGATAAAGCAAACCACAAAAACAAACCAGAAACGTCCTAATGCAGACCAAAAATCTATTAAAACAAACCACAAACTCCTCAATGCAAACCACAAAATCTTTGAAAACAAACCAGAAACTTCTCAATGCAAACCACAAACACGATAAAGCAAACTAGAAACTTCTTAATGCAAACCACAAACACGATAAAGCAAACCACAAAAAGGCATTCAAAAATATGAGAAACCAAACCATAAATCTCACAATGCAGACCATAACATTCGGTGGTCGTTGGCCGTTGACCAAACTCTGATGACCGTCAGTGAGTAGATTCCGGCGCCGATAGGCATATTCCGGCCCCGATGACTAGATTCCGACGCCGGTAAGCATATTCCGACCACGGTGAGCATATTCCGGCGACGGTGGAATATTCCGATGACAAAATAGCATATTCCGGTGACCGGCGACCAGATTCCGGCGACCGGTGGCCGAATTCCGGCGACCGGTGGCTGAATTCCGACGACCAAAAATTTGGGCAAAAAATAAAAAAAATTATTTTTATTTTTTATTTTTTATTATTATTTAAATATATTTTTCATAAATGACAATTATACCCCTGCTTTGATTTTACACTAGGTCAACTCATCTAATAAAAAGTCATCCCAACTCTAGCTTCCTATTGGTTGGAGACTAGTGTTGTTACAATAACAACACAATGAGTGTTGTCATAGTATCTAGTACCAACTTATAGCACCAATACTATATAGTATTGTAAAATTCCTCTTAACATATTGGTTAGAGTTATAAAGAGATACTATTATCCATGAATAACCGTGGATATCCGAAACCCGAACGAGTATGGATATAATTTTAATTTTCTATATATTTCTTATGTAAGTATGAGTATGGGTAAAACCAGAACTACTTTGGGTAGGGTAACGGACATGCACTATCCGTACCCAATTCTACCCGTTGCCATCTCTTAGCCAAATATCCTACTCGTAATAGTACGAAAATCGAGGGATCGAATCGGAATTACAAGACTTGAGATTTTAGGGTTCTAACATCGTCTCCTCTATAAAATCAGAGTTTCCTTCCCACGAGTACACCAAAACTACTTGATCTTATCTGAGTGGGAAACGAACCTCTCACTCGCCCTCATCGGAGACTTGCCCTCCGTCTCTTTTTCTCTCGTCGCTTCCTTGAGCCGCCCAGACCATCTCTGATGGCCTTTGTCGGCGGCTCTTTGTTGCGGGAGAATGACGGTGCAGGTGTTTCGGTTTTTGGGTTTGCTGTCGAGGGTCCTCAATCCCGCGGTGAAGACTGCCCGCAGGCGGAGCCCATCGTCGATGATAATCTCTCGACTGTGCTATGATGGCGTCGCGGGCTAAATCCCAAACCATTTTAAAATAAAATATAAAGTTCGCGTCTTTTCTGTTTTGCCCCTATAAAGTTATGCAATCACTTGCTAATGGATTTTTGCTTGACTTTGTTTGCTACTCCATTTCATTAAGTTGCCATTTTAACTAACAGAATGGTGATCTGCTATCTGTAGTATATGGAGTTCCTTTTTCCCCTTATATGCCAATGGCGTCTGCAGCTTCTAAGTTGGGTAGCAGGGTAGCAGAGTTAAAGGAGAGGCAAAGCAAGCGGATTCTAATAGTCGGAAGTAATTCCGTGGAATGTAATTTGGTGATTGTGAGTCCAGATGAAGGTGTGGTTGGTTTGGCGGTGAGGTTTGTAAATAGGTGGATTGTGGCAATGTCAGTATTAGGTGAAATCAGAAACTAGATAGTATACTGTCTGTACATGTGTTTTCAAGTGAATGAATGTATGAGAATATGTGAGATTCGCCATTCCAACTTGCTCAGAAGTTAGATTGCAATTCTTCCCTAAAGAATGGAGTGGAGTTTTAATCTACAATCCAGACAAATGAATTGTTTCCACACTCACTTCAATTAGTTGGAAGAATTGAGGCTTGAATCCACGCTAGTGAAATGCAAGATTTTTCATGCTTGTGTCTGGATGAATGAGTTTGATTAGGTTCTGTACACTCTTGTAGCCTTATGCAGTAACGAACTCTCTGATTTCCCTTGTGTCAATTTCTCTATCCATTTCGGTCATTTGGTGGCTGTTTCGACTCTGATTGCAGTTCCAGTGAGTGAAGAATCTTTTGATTTTGATTATGTGTCAAAAAAGTTACCAGCAAACAATACCCATAAACAAATAGGCTATCAAGTACAATATATGTCTGTCTTGTCTTATGTTTCTCATTTCATTTCTTCCGTTGGCGACCAGGGTGAGGCTGCCCAAACTGCCTACCAACAAAAGTCTGCCCAAACCACCAGTTCTTGGGAGCAACATTGAGGGAAGTGACGGTATGCCCATTACTCGTCATAACCTTGAAAGACAACCCTTGTCCTTGCAGGTAACCATTTGTCTGCCAATTTTGGCCCCAGTTCCTTACCATCGGCAGCCACTTCCCTCCATGGTTGGAACCCTTCACTGACATGGCCACAACATCTCCAGAACCACCAACATTCGTCACAAGCACGAGATTGAAGTAAGCATTCCCAGTAATGGTGAACTTGATCCCTCCTTTTCTCTTGCAGGCAATCCTCCTGTACACAACTGGGACTATCCCTGCCTTGTAAACAGCCATGTGCTGAAAGATCGGCTGAGAGAGATCGAAGTGCTTGTTGGGGGCATTGCACCATCCTAACCCTCCACCGGGACAGAAGTTGGTGGCTGTGACGGTGATCGTTTCGTGGAGACACCATTGTGGGTCGTGTGTGCATTTCAGCTGGAAGCATGCGCCGCAGGATTTGCCATCGTTGAACAGGGCTGCGCTTAAAGCTGCTGTCTTTATGCCATAGCCTTCACTGTACAGGTTCCCGTATCCACAGGCCCCTCCTGTTTAAGAGTCTGTATTTTTAGTTTTACACATGAAACTTGTCTAGTTTGTCGTAGGGAAGGTAAGAGACATTGCCCGATTTCCTAAGTTTTCAGCCATATGGAACTCTATTTAGTATTTACCAAAGGTATGAATCATGAAGATTCCATGAAATAGAAGCAAGGTTTGCTTTTTGTTTCAAAACGAGGCTGAGAACTTACCCATTGTGCCGGAGGCATCGCCACCACCGTAAAACGTTGCATGACCAGTCATCCATTGGCCTAAAGGTTTATGTCTGTAACGATTTTGCCTTGGTTTGTGGATGGGATGGCGAGGGTGAGGGAGTGGAGGAGGAGAATGATGTTGACGATGAGGACTTCCTCCATGATGCTGCGGAGGTGATTTCTTATGATATTTGGGTTTGACATAGTGGCGTTTTGGTTTGTCATCATGATGCCTCTTGCCCTGAACCTCGCCATTACCACCGTAGTAGCCTGATTGCCCGCCAACTGCTTGCGTTAATGCCACAAAAGCTAGTAGTAATGCCAGAGAAGCTCCTCCAACCAAGTTCATCTTGTGGGAACGAACTTGATTGGGGGACAAGGCTTTTCCTATATGATGGAAATTGGAAAGGAGGGAGGAGTTATTTTTGTAGGGGGGATAATGCAGAGTGCAGACAGATAGAGGTAGCTAGAAGACGGACATGGGAAGAAAAAAGGGAAGTGGCGGCGGTGGATCGATGAGGGCTGGCGATGCTAATTTTTGTGAAGTTTGCCGGCCGTCGTTACATGGGTTTGTCAGTGGTAGATGTGTACGCTGTCGTTAAAAGTGAAAGTGGCTTCCAGAGAGAATAAATCCTGTTTTTTGTTGCTTTTATCGTAATATCCTCGTGGTGTGAATAATCCAAAATGTCACAGAGATTAGGGTGTTCAAATGGATTGGTTATCGTGGTAACCATATTAAACAGTAACATTCGGTTAATTTGGATAATTGGTTTGGTTTGGTTTGGTGAAATAATTTAGCTGATTTGGTTTGATTTCAACACTGCTAACCAATGAAACCATTTAACCAATTAATGATACATCTAATATACAAAAATATTTATACTTTCATGCAACCAACCAAACCAAACTTTCGTGATCCCCTATTTTAGTTCCATGTGCACAACAAACCAAAACATTATGGGTCAAAAATTAAATGGGACTTCCTATTTACTAAATCAAAATATTTTGAACAGCTACTAGACTTTAGAATTACGTACAATACCATGACAACCACCTCAAACTATGTATAGTTTAAGTGTTTTGTAGGAGAGCTTTAACTTCCTAATGAGTGGTATTGGTATGTATTTAATATTTATGTTAAGGGTTTGTTGTAAGCTAACTATATTAGGTGCGGATATGATGAATCATGGTTAGCCTTATTATTTCTTATATATAATGATAATTTATGATAGTAATAACATATAGTTATGTTTTATTCATTAACATGATAATTGTTTTCATGTAATGTTATGTTATTTGGTTAATTTGATTTTCGTGTTAGTTTGGACGGTTTGGTTAAGATATTTTATTCCACGGTTAATGAAACTTAGGCTTAATTAGTTTGGTTATTACCACGGTAACCATTTGAACACCCCTAACAGAGATTACTTAATCACGGAGATTACTAAATCATGTCATGTTTAGTCCCTAGAAAAAATTAATATCAATTTTGGTCATTCGAATTATTGAAATATGTCACATTTGGTTACTCTCCCGTTAGAGTGACTAAATGTGACATGTTTCAGTAACTCGAATGACATTCATAAAAAACAAAAAGCAATTCGAGTGACCGGAGTTGGCCGGAGGCTAACGGGAGAGTGACTAAATGTGACCTGTTTTAGTAATTCGAGTGACCAAAATTGATATTCATTTTTTCTAGTGACTAAACATAACACGATTTAGTAATCCCAGTGACCAAATGTGGCATTTACCCTTTCGATTTTACACACTGTTATGCAAGGTTGTCAACCCGGTTTAGCTTGTTGATCCGAACAAGTAGATTGAAAGTTAATGACCTAGAGAAATTTTACAATGCTATATAGGTTTTTGCCTTTATGGTATAATTAGAGGTTGTACCTTAACGTTATGGTCAATTTCAGATGGTACGTATACTGTTTGTACAAATTCTTTTATGGTACAACTTGAACTTGTACCTTTATGTGACGATACAACTTTAAGTTGTAAAGTTGTATCATAACATAAGGGTACAAATTCTTTTATGGTACAACGTGAACTTATACATTTAACGTTATGGTACAACTTCAAATTGTCATTAAAGCACCAATGGTTTATAGCATAGTAGAAGTGCTCTAATGACCCAATCATTTTATTTTGGTTTAGCTGAAATCATTGATTATATTATTAAACATTTATAAATTACATCAAATATAATCTAACATAATAACATATAACATTACATCATATTAACAATTTCTACTTGGATTCAACATATAGTGAAAATTCAAATATACTTATATAACATTAATATTCAAATGTTCAACTTAGAATTTCAAAAATAAGGTTAGGCAAAAGGAAAAATCGAAAAAGAGGCGCTTCTCATAAACCAAAAGAAAAAGCAATACTGTATAACCTCCAATTCGTGAACCTTGTTGCTCTTTACCATGAATTCTTTTTTACATTTTTCCCCCAGATATAATAAGAGACTAAAAATAAAAAATAATACAAAAAGCTAAATTGAGGAGCCCTCCTAAAGCACTGCGTACTTGAGTGGCATGTTGTACATGTATGCAAATTTAGCTAGTTCGAAGACCAAGAGATAAGTTTTATGGTTTAAAAACGAGAATGTAGAGGTAGATATTCCTCCCAGGTTGAAGTGCACCTTTGTTTTAAAAAACAAAAAAGAAAGATAGTACATAAAATGAAATCTAAGCTATGGGCTAATGAAGGACGCATGAGGATGAGACGTTTCATAGGAAAACTCCTTCTCGAGTTCCTTTGACTTGCAACCTTGATCTTGGCAACATATGAGCAGTTTGATCTTTGTTAAGTCTATTCCTACCAAATGTCCTCGAAAATGCAAGTATAGGCAACGATAAAGGACCCAACAAATGTATCTTTAGAAGAACTTTACGTAGTTTGATCAATTGATCATCGATCTTGAAGGTCTGTCGTGTGTCATCTCATCAACTGTGGATTTGATTGGTGAATCGAATGGCTTTCGAATTCATGCATGACAACTTGATTGTAACTAGGACAACCTATAATGATGACTGAGACGTGCAATAGAGTTGTGTAGGGGTTCAGTTTGTCAACTGTTTTCTTACCAACTGTGACTTGGATTGATCACTTGCTCTTGACAGGCATTTATGCATCTAGTTCAGGGAATCAGAATGAGAGATAGAGCATATAGGTAGCCATGTGAGATTTGAGCCTGCTCGTTTCTTTCTTGTGCGATAGATCTCTCTTCCATGATGTGTAGCATTCACGTTGTCACTAGCTAAGATGATGGAGGCATAGGAATAGCCCACGACCAAATTGACTCTCCTGGTGTGTCATACCCCCTAGTCATCCCCTTTGAGCTGTGTACTTTCCTTTCTTTCGGTCTACAATGGAAAATCACCCTTTTGCATCTCTTAGAAGGTTCCACAGAGTGGTTTTTGCATGTTTTCTGCCGTTTCTGCTAAATATAATGTGAGGGTTGGAGGTAGTGCTTAAAAGTATGGCATGTGATTGAAAAATGTGCAGAGGTGGTGGTTCTCTCAAGAAATGAAAAAAAAATGAATGAAAGAAAAAGAGAGCCACTACCAAAAATCTGAATCATGCTCATTAATTAGTGTTTCTTAGCAGTCTGGCTTGGAAATACTAACATTATTGTGACCTCCTTCGCTCTTGTGCTCTAAAGAATTTGAGTAGTGCAGAATGGCAGAAAGAAAGTAACTGGTTTGATTGGCTGTGAATGTGTTGGCTTTGGAATTGTGGAACCTTGTGCTTTGAATACTTCCACCACCTAGAAGGCCTTTTCCCCATGTCCAAGACCCTAGCCAGTCACTTGAACCTTTGTCTAAGACCTCCGAATTAGTTAGTGGTGATATCCCTTGTGTGAACTCTAACATTTAGAGGCTGCCATCATGGTGAAGAGACGTTAGGATTTGAGAGAATAAGCATGTGCATTTTTCGCATCAAATTGTCCTGACCCCACTGGTCGAGAGTGAGCGATTCATTTCCTTGTTCTTTATGCTCTTTACCCCCGGTGAGGACCTAGATGGCTCGGTCTTGATTCTGATGTCTTGAGTTGATGCATGCGATGACTGTCTTGGTTAAGTGTTTTGAGTCAAGTCTATGTTGGTTGGTGAACAGAAAGGATTCCTCTTCCATTACCTGATTTTGCTGCACTCGAATGTCCTCTGTGGTGGTTGTCTAGGTTGCTGTTGAGTTGTCCATATGTCAATGATCAAAAGCCAGTATGATTCACGTGTTCTGTGCCTATATGATTTGTCCCCAAAGTTGGTCTGATTGAAATGTGTTGAGCTTACCTTGTATCTGACTTGGTTTGCTTGGGGACAAGCAAACGGTTAAGTGTGGGGTAATTTGATGACTTGATATATACACATGTTTTTATACTCCATTCTTATGCCTTCTGAGCCTCATTTCTCGTATCTTAGGCCGATTTCACGCTACGTTGTTCTTGTTTATGATATTTCAGGTCCTAGTACGTGATTGGAGTTTTGGGGACGAGTTCGGGGTCGATTGGACGAAAGTTGTACGTTTGGCGAGAAGCCGAGGAAACCACACGGCCAGACCTAGTAGCCACACGACCGTGTGGCGTGGCCGTGTGGAATTCCATTACGCAGGCAAGACTACACTAGCCGTGTACTGGGTCCCTTGAGGCCGTGTGGAAATTCCAGGGTTGTCACACGGGCAAGCTAGTTTTCTATGTTGGGTGAATTAAGAGGAAATCAGAATTAACCATCAATCTCTACCAGTAAGGGAAAAAAGGATATGTTCGAGATTGTTGGGCGATTTGATTGGTAATCGGGATTGTTTTTTCAAATACTTTCCTTTTCACCAAGGAGCTGGAACGACCAGAACTTCACCTATATATATGTGTGTTCTCCTTGTAATTTTGGGTGTAACTTTTGTAGTGAAAAGCGGTAGAGGGCTTTGGTTTACAAAAGGGCTCAATAATCAGAGGTAGAGGTTCTGATTCATTGAGGTTGTACGGGATCTGGGATTGGGTCCTGGGAAATCATCATCATCGAGTCTTTCTTTCTTCTTCTTCTTAGTTTTTTTGAGCAAAATAAAATCAATAAAAACAGAGTCTCCTAGAATCAGCGGTGCTGCTTCTAGGACGTGGAGTAAAGCCATCCTTGGCCGAACCACGTTAAATTCCCCGTGTTCTTTTACGTTTCTGCACTTTCATTTTTCTGCTTTTGGCTTCTGTTCCTCGTCTCTGTTCATAGCTCTGGGAAACAGAGTACTTCTCTGTTCGCTCTTCCCAGCTGCTAAACGAGGCTTTGTTGCCTTTAGAATAATTCCCGAACCAAACCCTCACTTGGGCCTTGGCCCACTTTGAGACTCACAGTTGGTTCCCGGGCCGAGAAGAATAAAAGGACATTTGTCCTCTGAATCCTTTTTCCTTTCTTTCGTTGGTTAGGTAGTATATATTTATATTTATAGTTATATTACATTGATACGTATTTGACCCGGAAGTGATTTTACATTCTACATGGCCGTGCAGCTCTGGCCTTGTAGCATTTGTGGAGGCACTTAAATGAAATGTCGCGTTTTGACGCTCACACGGGCAGACTAGGATTCCACACGGCCGTGTGGCTTGGCCGTCTGGTCTGGAAATTCTGGGTTTTAACCCAATTTCGAGCCTAAGGAGAGGGAATCGAGTTTTGAGCAAAAAAAGAGCTTTAGAGAGAGAAAGTGCGAAGAAAAAACCATAGGAGCTATTTGGAGTGGATTTCTCACCATTGAAGCCCAGATTGCATCCTTAGGATTTAAGACCGACATCCCAGAGCAGATTATCCTCATCTTTATGAGTATGACTACTCTGATTTCTATTTTCCTCTCTCTCTATGGAGTAGAACCTTCTCTCACTTGGGTATGAAGAACCCTAGTTCCATGTGTTAGGAATCTTGATTGTAATGACTTGGGATTGATATACTGATTGGTTATAATCGATTGATGAATGATTCATTGAGTCAATTGAAGTCTGATCATCTTTTCTTGATTTCTGCTTCAACCTGAGATAGATAGAATCTGATTAGGTTGTTAGAGTTTCATCAATCGGTAGTGGTAGGCTGGTTATACGAGAGTTAATCAATTTATTGCTTTGTACTGAAACCCAATTCCAGTAGTGGAGTTCTGTGCTTTTTGCCTCAGCAGTCTATCCCGGTGAAGGTTAGTCTCCTGCCGGTTAGCCTGCCTGAGAGGGCTTGGTCAGCTTAAGAGATTCCAAGCTACTGGCGGATCTTTTGCATTTTAATCAACAGTTAATCAACCCAGGGTAATTACAACCTTGACCTAACTAAGGAGCTAGGGGGACTCATTCCCGAGTGACTCTTCCCTTGCTAAAGAACTTTGAACCATTTCTTGCTTTCTTACTGCTTTTAGTTAAAATCACAATCACTCGGCTTAGTTTGCTAAATAACAGATAATCACGGAGTAGGCAGTAGATCTAGACCCCCGGGTTGACAAATAGAGCTTGCCACTTACTGCATTTTTGGACTGCGATTACACTTGGTCGCAGTTTGGTGTTGTGTTTTAGCGTGTTATTAACCCAACACGCAAATTGATCAATTCATTGTCATTAGTCCCATGTAGTTTAGGGATTTATTTTAATTTTTAATTAATTTGGGATAGAAAATAGTTAAAAACCAAATTCACATTTAGTGAAGGTCAATTTGGTCATTTTTCAGCTCATTTAACAACCATTTAGCAAATAATTAGATTGAAGGATAAATTCAGTATGTTTTAGTAATAGAAAAGTATGTTCGTGCACAAAAAAATAGCGGAATATGTTTATTAATTTACAAAAGTAGAGGGTACAAAATATAAAGGGCAAATTGCAAGGTTGGTCACTAAAATTATTAAAAACGTTCATATTTGATCACTAAAAATATTTATTTCATTCATGGTCACTAAAATTAGTTAAATATTTCAAGTTTGGTCACTCTCCGTCCAACTCCGTTAACTTTTGTTTATGTGGCAGTCAACTTTTATGGTTGACCGTTCAATGTGTAACGTGACAATTAAAAATAATAAAATAAATTTAATTTAATCATTATATTTTCCACCTTATTTCCATCTATTTAAAAAATTAAAATAAAATTACATTTTTAGAGGAATTAGTTGCTACCGCTGATTCGATGTTGTCGTCGACGGTGAGGGCGGCATCACCATTGATCTCAGCTGTAAATGACTTGGTCTTCCCCCTTGGAAATCCAGCTTCGGGGAGGAAAGGTTGAATCTTGGCATGAAATGCAAAGGGGATTGAATTAATGGGTTCCCTCCAGTATTAGCTGCTGCTTGTGACAAGGGCCACATCTGGGCTTTGGTTGACGTCTACGGGACCATTGAGTGGCCGCCATTACCTCCTCCTTCGTCGCACTAGCTGTGACCGGTAGCATCCAGAACGTGTTCCTGGCTCCGGAGTTGGGATTGGGGCCTGCAGCCACCGCCCACATCGCGGTGGCTGGAACAACGTTGGATGGACAGAGTAGCGGAGAAGATGATGACGACAATGATGTTGGCCCTACTTCCGGATGCTGCTGATGTTTGGGGATTTTATTCGTATTTCCCCTACAATATCCTCCTTCTCCATCGCCACCGCTACTCTCCCCGCCTTCTAGTTGTTGTTGATTTTCTTCCTTTAAATCCTCCCTATACCTCTTTCTGTAATTCTCCCCCGAATTCGCCCTTCCACCGCCACCTCTATCTCCACCGCTGGCGCTAGGCAGAGCTTCCTCTTAAACGAGTGCGGGGTCGACGATTTCACCGCATGCGTCGAGAGGCTAGATCCGCTGCTTCGCCTGCTGAAGCAGCCACTTGACAGTCTCCCCGTCCGACTCGTTTCCCAATTCCCTGGTCAATTGAAAAACCCTCGCTGCGCAAGCCGCCGACATCCAAATTCCCCGTTTTTTCATACTTTCAATAATTTATAATCCGAATATTAGGGACCTGCATCGAGATACGTTAGTTAATCCGATAGTATATTTTAGGTTGTATTTCTAGTGTACGATTAATTAATTATGAGAATGATGATGGGTTTAATTATTTTAATTAATACTAATGTTAGTTATTGGTTAATAATCTCATGTATATATATACTAAACACGTATATATTGATGGTTAAAGTATTGTTTGTGTTTTTAATATCCTATTTGTATTAACAATAATACAATTTTTTTTTATTGAAGTAGATATGATAACAATTGAAAATGATCTCATGGAGACTAAAAAAATTGAAAGATATTATATTATTTCGAAAAATAATAATCATTTTAATTTTATTAACTTATAAAAAGATCTCATGGGCACATCTCGATTTTGGAACAGGGCCTCCACGATCCATTGGACGGCTGACACGCCAAAACACAACACCAAACTGCGACCAAGTATAATCGCAGTCCGGGAATGCAGTAACAGGCAAGTTCTATTATCAACCCGGGGTCTAGATCTACTGCTTACTCCGTGATTATCTATTATCTAGCCAATAAGTCGAGTGATTGTTGTTTAAAGCAAAAGCAGTAAGAAAGCAGGAAATGATTCGGTTTTCTAAGGCAGGAAAGAGTCACTCGGGAATGAGTCCCCCTAGCTCCTTAGTTAGGTTCAATTGTAATTACCCTGGGTTGATTTACTGTTGATTAGACTGCGGAAGATCCGACAGTAGCTTGGAATCTCTTAAGCTGACCAAGCCCTCTCAGTCTAACTACCCGGTAGACGACTAGTCTTCACCGGGATAGAAAGCTGAAGCAAAAAGCACAGAACTCCACTACTGGAATTGAATTCCAGTACAAAGCAGTAAACTAGCTAACTCTCGTATAACCAATCTCCTGCTATCGAATGAAGAGGCTCTAACAACCTAATCAGATTCTATCTATCTCAGGTTGCAGCAGAAATCAAGAAAAGCTGATCAGACTTCAATCAATTTAATAAACATGCATCATTCGATTAAAACCAAACAGTATAATCATCCCAAGTCATTACAATTGAATCCCTAACACAAGGAACTAGGGTTCTTCATACCCAAGTGAGAGAAGGGTTCTACTCCATAGAGAGAGAGAAGAAAATAGTAATCAGAGTAGTCATACTCATAAAGATGAGGAAAATCTGCTCTTGGATGATGATTTCCACTCCTATGACGATCTCCAAGCTCGATTTGACGAAACCCAGCTCCAAGATAGCTTCTAGGATGTGTTCTTCGCACTTTCTCTCTCTAGGGCTCTGTTTTTGTTCTGAAAATCCGATCCCCTCACTTTTGGCTCGGAATTGGCTGAAAAACCAAGATTTCCGGACTCACACGGGCAGGCAACATGGCCGTGTGGCTCACCCAGTTGCTCGTGTGAGTCAAAACGCGGCGTATCATTAAGTCGAAATTCAGGCTCCCCACACGGCCACGGTCGCACGGCCGTGTGGGATTTCCATCCTGCCCGTGTTTGCTCTCGGCGAAAATCACACGGCCACAAATGTGAGCTGCACGGCCGTGTGATGTCCAGGAATGCCCGTGCGGCTTCCTTAGTACCTCGCCACGCGTCCGATCTTCGTCCAATTGACCCCAAACTCGCTCCCAAACCTCCATTCACGTACTAGGACCTGAAATATCACAAACAAGCACAACCTAGCGTGAAATCGGCCTAAAACACGAAAATCAACACCTCAAACGGCTCAAGAATAGGGGTGAAAACATGTGTAATTAAAGGTCTATCAACGGCCTGCTCGCCGTGTCCATCGCTGTCCCGTGACAAACCCAATGCTACTCATTACAAAACCTTCACAGATCAAGTGAATAGATCCTCAAGATCGCTGGTTTCACTTTAATTATCCTCACTTTCTTTTACCTAGGCAAGCACTAGAGCTCCAATGGCGACCAGCAGGTTGTCTTCCTCTCATCTTCACCATGAACCTCTATCGGAGTCTCCCCCAACTACGGCAAGTCGTTTAATGTCTCTGCTTTTGTCACCTAAAATCAGACCGATATCGTATCCGAGCCTTAACCCACTAAGGTGCCCTTGCCTGCGGCATCCACATTGCCGGCAAGCGATTCAGCGGCGGTGGAGCAACCTCCTGCTCCTCCGGTGGCGGAATTAGATCGAACGTTTGGGATTATTGACGGGGATGGGAAGATGAGCGATGATTTTGAAGTCTGCGATCAGTGAATCTGGCAGGAGGACAGTGCCTGCTGCTAGTGAGACGAGGGCAGTGATTGGGTCGACTGCGGAGAGTAGTTCTGGGGTGGACGACGACTTTTTTGAATTTTCGAACATCTAACAGCGATTCAGAATACTACGCAGAAGTTAAACTGCTAACAGGTGTTTCTGTTAGCAGATACTAACACGGGCCGGATTTGAGCCACGTCCCCACTGCTGCAATCCAAGGGCCGAGAATCGCGGGCCTATTAATTGGGGCTGATGGGCTGAGAAGGAAGGGGTTTTGGGCGGGAGAATGGAAATGAAAAAAGTGGGCCAGGGATCTTGATTTTTATGAGAACAAGAAAACTAAAAAATGCAAAATTTGGGCAGCAGAAACCATTTATTGCCCAACCACCCCATTCTCCCTTTTCCGTCGAGAAGAAACGCTGCCGCCCAACCGCCACCAGCCGAACAGTAATTCCGGCCACCGTCTTTTCCTTTCCGGCGAGCCTTGTCCACGATCGGCAGATGCTGATCGACGAGAATGGTGAGTTGGATGATCAACGAGCTTCTCCAATGAAAAAGGATAAGCCGATCATCCAAAATAGTGAAGAAGAAGAAGAAGAAGAAAATACAGAAGAAGAAGAAGGTGGTGCTCCTACCGTCGATGAAGAAGAAGAAGAAGAAAATAAAGGTTGATTGAGTAATTTATATATATGTTGTGTTGTTGTGAGATTGGTTGGTTGCATTGAATGCTATTCAATGATATTGATGTTGTTATGGGGTACTGATATTGATACGGGGTTCATGGATACGAACGACTTAGATGTTTGATATTCGTCTTGACATGTTGGACGTGGTGTGTAACCTACTGTTTAATACCCCTGTTTGATACTAGTCTGGTACTTATGGATATTATTTTTTATAGACTGGATATTTATTGAACATTATGTACTCTAACAGTTTATGGGTAATATTTCATTTGTTTATTGGACAATATGGATAATAACATGTCTCATACCATTAACTCGCAGCTCATAACACGTTGGACCTAGAAGATGAGGAAGCGAGGAAGAACATCTTTTATCGCACTAAGGATGAGTGCTTGGATTTCTATAAACGCTATGCTCACAAAAAAGGGTTTGGTGTTCGGATAGATGGAGAACACCTAAAAGAAAGGAAGAATTCTAATGGAGTGGTGGAGAAAAATTATTTTTATCTTTATTACTTTTGTAATAAGGAAGGTTGGACAAGCACTAGCGAAGTAAATGTCAATGTGGACGAACAAAGACAGCCAGAAGACAAAGTTGTGAAGAGAAGGCGCCCTAAAAGAAAGAGGTCTCGAGTTAGAGATGGATGTCCTGCTCGTGTTCGTTTTCGATGGGATGCTACTAGGGACGGATTTGTGGTGTATCTATTCGTAGAAGCCCACAGTCATGATTTGCACTCTACCGAGCATATGCACTTGCACAAGTCCAACAAGTGCATGAGTGATGCTCAGAAAAAGATGGCCGAAGCTAATCGCGATGCCGGGATGAGTCTTAGTGCATCGTATCAATTCGTCTGGTTCTATCGGATATCTTGTCAGCTCTTTCAGATATTCTTCTTCCTTTTGATGATGTTTGTTTGTGTTGTATGGATAATCGACCAGCCAAAATAAGGATATTAGTCATTGTCAAAATAAGGATATTACTTATGTTGGTAATTATATCTAACATCTACCAAATTATCCTCCATCCTAATACAAACCATCATCCATTCCTAATTATATCCAACATCTACCAAATTATCCTCCATCCTAATACAAACCATCATCCATTCCTAATTAGAAAAGAACATCTACCAAATTGTCCTCCATCCTATCCAACACACCTAAACAAATCTAAAATCAATTTCTCCTCTTTTTCCCTCTCACATTCTCAATCTGCATACTCCAATCCTTTGCTTCTTGAATTATTGCATCCTTGTGGCCGTTATACTCCCATAACAGGAGGTTAGCTGCAATCCGTGTTCTTTGTTCCTCCACATGTTCCTTCTTGTGCCAACTGTTTTTACATTCCACCGGAAGGTGACCCGCCCATAGCTCCATGTAGAGGCATGCAAATACACCACAATCATCGTGGCCAATTTGCTGAGGAACGTCAGCAATGCTGAATTCCCACTCATGCAATTTACAATCCACCCCCTGATGCTTGAGGAACTCCGTCACATACTCAAAGATCACTTTCCCCACTGGTGCATGATCTGCCTTAGCAACTCGGGCATTAGGCTTTTGGCTGTCGAGTAGGAAAGTCTTCCTATTCTTCAGGTCAGCCACATACACTCGGTAGTGATCTTTGAGATACATGGGAAAGAAGATCTGAAACACAATACAGTTAGTGAGTTAATCATTGACTAATATCCTAACAACCCATATTAATAGCTCAACAACTCAGAAAAATATCCTATAAACCCAGACCAGTATCAAGGAAACTCAGAAAAATATCCAAACATTGAAGACACTTACATAATCACAGCTTTCCAAGTTAGCTCGTTTCAGCATTGGATTATTCTTGTGCAGGTCAATCCACCCCAAGATTCTCTCCTTGTCCATTGGTTTTTTCTTTATAGCATCATCGACGGCATATTGCTATTTAGAAGAGACAACAATATCAAATTAGACATTTTCAACATAAATAGGATTTAAGTAGTGAAGATAATACTTACCACATAGGTCCATGGGAAGACAATTCTCTTCACCATCTCCTTAGGTTCTTGGTAATTTAGGTACAGCCCGTATACTAAAATGACATGGCTATGAACCCAACTGTTACCCTTTAATGACAATATGTGGCAACGGCTAAGCTTGCCCTTTGGAGTTTCCACGATTATGTTGTGACTGTAAAACACACATTAATATCCAGGTTAGTTAGTAGCCATGAATTTGACAGATTGGAGTTGGCGATTAAAGATGAACAACTTACTCGTCTTTAGCTGTGGTACTCCAGATGAACTCAACTACTTGCCGTGCCGTATCGTCGAGTTTTGACCTCGAAGACTTTGCCAAAACATACACTGATGAGTCAATGGGGGAGTGTTTTGACCTCTGGAATGCAGGAGTTTTAAGTGTTGCCTTCCATGCTTCTGGAGTGATAGAGTCCATAAACTCTGCCTCCTCCTGAGTCTGTGGCCTCTCACTTACGAGAATATCATCGTCCTCTTCCTCCAGCATCCTCTGGCATGCTGCTGCTATCA
The DNA here is from genome assembly GCA_946122785.1 of Linum tenue. Classification (NCBI taxonomy): domain Eukaryota; kingdom Viridiplantae; phylum Streptophyta; class Magnoliopsida; order Malpighiales; family Linaceae; genus Linum; species Linum tenue. Next base: position 47,737,319 of record CAMGYJ010000006.1, on the reverse strand, counting down.
GCTCCCCGTCTGATGGTATTGCCTCGACGTGTATCTACAAAACATTGCCAAAGGTTAGTATCTACTAAAAAAGAAACAAATATCCTATAAGCCCAGACTAGTATCCATAAAAAATAAACAAATATCCACAAAGCCCAGGCTAGTATCCATAACAAAGAATCAAATATCCAGAAAACTTAGACTAGTATATACTGGTTAGGGAAATATTACCGTTGTCGGAGATGTCCTCATACTGGCATCGGCCGCAGCAGTGGCCTCGAAACCAATCTGCATTACATCAGCGAATGTAGTTTGCGGGTTGGTATAATGCATGTCCCGCGACTCCGACTCCACCGCTGATGTAACTGCTGGTGTAACTGCTGGCACACTGAACTCCTGAACAACGGGCAAAACATGCTTCTTACTTCTTTTCCTGGAGTATACACGGCCAAACATGTTTTCCCTCACAGTAACCTCGTCCTCCATGACTACTACCTCATCTTCCTCTTCCTCTACCTCCTCTACCTCCTCTTCCTCCTCCATTACAACTACCTCATCTTCCTCTACCTCCTCTACCTCCTCTTCCTCTACCTCCTCTTCCTCCTCTTCCTCCATTACAACTACCGGATCTTCCATTTTAGCTTTTGCTGCTGCTACAAAAATAGAAGAAAATTCTGCCAATCTGCCCCGAAGCCCGTCAAGCTCAACACCCACAAAGTCGAGCTGGAAATCAATGCATGCATATAAATGTTAATATCCGGACTGTCCAGGTAAGTATCCAACAATGAACCACAACTAATATCCTCGAGAATACATTAATATCCGCTTGTGAAAGTGTTAATACCCTGATGTTTTTTACAGGTATCCAGAAAGCCCAGACTATTAACTTGTGCTTTCCTAAAAATATCCATAATGCAAAATACCCAGATTCAAAATAACTACTACCCGTTATAAAAACAATTGTCTTTCATGCAATTCATAAATAATATCCAAAAAAAATACACACCAATATCCAAACTCAACATGAAACAAACTTTTGTTCGATACAACGATTGTTCAAAGCCATTCCAACATGGCAATTATATAAATGAATAAAGCTCCATTACAACCACTTAATGATGTAGAAACATGCAAAGTTCAATTCTTGTCTTGCTGGCGCTCAATGGCAACCCTTCAGACACTTTCCCGCCATGAATCCCACTTATCCTTCACTTTTTCAGTCAAGGACTGAAGTGCCTTAAGCTACACATGCATCCCAAAAAATTTAGTTTACTATATGCACTCGTGTCTACTAAGGGGCTCGATTTCCAATTTAAAAGACAATAATCTACATACCTCGTCGGTATCAAGGGACTCCAAGTCTGTTTCCTCCCACCATTCTGTCGTGTATAACCGAGGAGTAGCTGTATGAGGAGCCGAGCTGCTTGTTCTTGATTCCCACTCCCTCCTGCCACGTCCTGGAAAGAAGCGAGATCGGACTTCTTCTCTAGACAGCAACACGGGAGCCACATCATATAACTCCGCCTTAGGGACAGCCAAGCATAGGTTATCCACCCTTGGTTCAAACCAATAGCTGCAGCTGGGGATTGTATTTGTGGCGAATCCTCTCACCTTAAGGAAATCCATCAAATGAAGCTACAAAAAAAAGTGTCTGTTAGAAAAGATATCCCAATAATAAAAAGATATGCTAAAAAAAATATACACATCTTTAAACTGTAACTTACCATCAAGAATTGGATATCCCCATTAACCCACTGCATCATCCGTCCCCTGGCCCTAGCCTCACCTTCTCTTTTTTGGTAACAGTCAGCTCTACCTTCAGCTGTCGGGCGACGTGACCACTCCAATTAAAAGTTCTAATGTCCTCAACCCTCCCCGCCAAGTACTCGGCATAGTCAAACTTACAGATCCGGGAGCTTGTTGGAACGAGCAACGAACCAAGAGCCACAAGTAGGAACTGCTTCACTGCAACTGCAACAGGTGGCCTCCTACTCCCTCTACCCCGACCTTTATTCGACTTACTCAACTTAACCATGTGCACAAGTTTAATATTTCGTTCCCGATTACCCTCCATGCCGAGCTCCTCCATCAGAACATTGAGCATAGAATTATTGGCCTTCACAAGATCAATCTCAGCACCGCCAAGAGGAATGCCGTATACACGGGCAACATCCTCATCTTCAATGGTGAGCACCTGTTGCAAGTTAGAAGAACAAAGAGCAATGAGTCAATGATCAAGCATACAACAAAAAAAATACAATAACCATACAACAAATGGTGAGCACCTTTTTGTTTTCGCCTTCACCAAAAATGAAGCTGCTGGTGCGGATGTCGTAATGTGCCATCAAGGTAGGCAGCATCTGCTTAGGAACATCGACCAGCCGAAGCTCAAATAGGCCTCCAAATCCAGCCTTCTCGATCTCTCTCTTGCAAGCTTCATAGTATCGTGGATCTTGCTTCCAGTCTTTTATAATTGACGACACCTTCTTGGTGGTACAGCGAAATCTATATTGGCGCCCTCCTGCTTCTTCAACATTTTCTTCGTCCTCGCCATCTTCGTCCTCACCATCTTCGTCCTCATGGGATTGCCCATTATCGTCTTCATGCTCAATTTCATCATCCACAAAATCAGATTCTTCTTCCTCCTCTTGCTGTTGTTGTTTAGTACGTGTTTAGTACGTTTAGGCCTCGAGGTTTCACCTCCTGTTAAGGGCCTCATTGCTGCTTGAGCTTTAGTTCTCGCCATTAATGGTGTTTTCCCTGTACATTAGAATACCCAAATTCGTCAAACTGATATCCAGATACACCAAACAGATATCCAAGCAATTCACCTAAAATATCCAGATATACCAAACAGATATCCAGGCTCGTGAAAATAAATATCCTGCTTCAGATACACAAACCAGAACAGGTGCAACACAGATCCAGTCAAATAAGAAAAAATAAAATCGGGTTACCCAAAATCGTAGCCATGCAGATCAGGAAAATACCCAAACCCTTCAACACTCGTATCCATCACACAAACCCCAACCAACCATTAAAGCCGAGCCAGCCAAAACCCACAATCCATTAAACCCTAAATACAATCCATGCAAAACCTAAAAATGAATCTATGAAATCAAACAATCGGCGAATCAAGCAAGGGGAAGACATACCGTCACCGTCGCGATGCTTACAAGCCGCAACCGTCGCCGTCGACGCCGTCGAAGCCTCGCGCCACCGTCGCAGTCGTCGATCGAGTGAGGAAAAGGACCGGCGGCAGCAGAGAGAGGGAGAGGGAGCGGCGGCAGACAGGGGGACTGGGAGCGGCGGTGCGGCAGAGAGAAGGAAAGGGAGCGGCGGCGGAGAGAGGGACAGGGAGCGGCGGCGGCAGAGAGGAGAGGGACAGGGAGCGGCGGCAGAGAGGAGAGGGAGCGAAACCCTAGCTCTTCAGACGCGTGCAATTTTTAGAGAGAGAGGGAAAATGGTCGACTGAATTGATATTCCGGCGGGTTGGGTTTATTTTTTTGACAAAATCGCGGGTTGGGTTTAGGGTATTCAAAATTTGGGTTTTTTGAAATTGTGGGCCCTGCGGGCCCATTTTTATTTTTAGGCCGGTCGTGACGTGGAGAAGCCACAGGCTTTGTTAGTATCTACTAACAAAAATGCCTGTTAGCAGGATAGCTAAATTGGAATACTATTTATCCGAAAATGAACAGTGTTGGATATTTGTGTGTATTTACATTTGACTTATCAGAAGTCAGAATTGTCTTCCATTGAACGTCTGCCCGAAACCCCAACTCGCCGGAACGACGTTATTCGAAACCACCGACCTCCCATCGTCGGTGGTCACCTTGAATGATAACTCCTAACCGAGAAGAACGGCGTTGGCCTGCCAACTATGGCCCCAATTTCTCGCCATCGGAATCCACCCGCTCTTAGACCCCTTGACCGCCATCGCCGCCACGGCTCCGCTACCGCCCGACGTTACTCACCAGAATCAAATTGAAGGACCCACTCCCGGTGATCGTGAACCTCATCCCTCCATTGAACCTCAGGACAGTTTGATGCGAAAAATGCGCATGCTATTTCTCTCAATCCCTAACATCTCTTCACCATGATGGCAGCCTCTAAATGCTAGAGTTCACATATGGGGTGTCACCACTAACTAATCCGGGGGTCTTAGACACAGGTTCAAATGACTGGCTAGGGTGTTGGACATGGGGAACATGCCTTTTAGTTGGTGGAAGTATTCATAGCACAAGGTTCCACATTTCCAAACCCACACAATCACAATCAAACAAACCAGTATTTCCTTTATGATATTCTGCATTACTCAATATCTCAAGAGCACAAAAGCGAAGGAGGTATAAATGTTAGCATTTCCAAGCCAGACTGCTAAGAAACACTACTTAATGGGCATTATTCAGATTTTTGGTAGTGGCTCTCTTTTGCTTTCATTTTCTTTTCATTTCTTAAGAGAGCCACCACTCTGCACATATTTCAAACACATGCCAAACTTTTAAGCACTAGCTCCAACACTCACATTAAATTTAGCAGAAACAGTAGAGAACATGTAAAAACCACTCTGTGGAACCTTCTAAAAGATGCAAAAGGGTGATTTTTTTCATTTCAGAGCAAAAGAAAGGATAACACACGGCTCAAAGGGGCTGACTAGGGGATATGACAAATCAGGACAGTCAATTTGGTCGTGGGGTACTCCTATGCCCCCATCATCTTAGCTAGTGACAACGTGAATGCTACACATAATGGAAGAGGGATCTATCGCACAAGAAAGAAACGAGCAGGCTCAAATCTCACATGGTTACCTATATGCTCTATCTCACATTCTGATTCCCTGAACTAGATGCATAAACGACTGTCAAGAACAAGTGATCAATCCAAGTCACAGTTGGTAAGCAAACAGTTGAAAGAACTGAACCCCTACACAATTCTACTGCACGTCTCAGTCCTCATCATAGGTTGTCCTAGTCACAATCAAGCTGTCATGCATCAATCCGAAAACTATTCAATTCATCAATCAAAACACAGTGCCAATATGATCAAACAGCAGTACTTGGAGCCCTCAAATCTAAATTCCACGCGATGGAAGCGACGAAAAGCCGAAAAAATGCCCGGAAGTGCTCGTCGGAGCCTCGCCGGAAATCGCCTCCGGTGACTTAAAGTCGAGCCAAATCACCTAAAAAACGAGGGATAGGCCGATAATGGTGTGGGAAGGTTGGGTGTGGTGTTGGATTTGGGAAAAAACGACCAAAAATGGTCGAAAATCGCCAAAAAGAGTGAAAAGGCGCGGTTTTCCGGCGAGGGGGAGAGGTTTCCGGCGAGCAAAAGTGGATTTTCTGACCACTCGGCCGTGTTGGCCGAATTTATAGGCCGTGGCTCGGCCACACGGGCAGGCTCACACGGCCGTGTGAGGTGCATGTTTGCCCGTGTTGGCCGACACGGCCAGGCCGAGGAATTACAATCAGTATAATCATCCCAAGTCATTACAATCAAATCCCTAACACAAGGAACTAGGGTTCTTCATACCCAAGTGAGAGAAGGGTTCTACTCCATAGAGAGAGAGAAGAAAACAGTAATCAGAGTAGTCATACTGATAAAGATGAGGAAAATCTGCTCTGGGATGATGATTTCCACTCCTATGACGATCTCCAAGCTCGATTTGATGAAACCCAGCTCCAAGATAGCTTCTAGGATGTGTTCTTCGCACTTTCTCTCTCTAGGGCTCTGTTTTTTCTCTGAAAATCCGATCCTTTCACTTGTGGCTCGGAATTGGCTGAAAAACCAAGATTTCCCGACTCACACGGGCAGGCCACACAGCCGTGTGGCTCACCCAGTTGCCTGTGTGAGTCAAAATGCGGCGTATCAATAAGTCGAACTTCAGGCTTCCCACACGGCCAGGGTCACACAGCCGTGTGGGAATTTTGCTATGCCCGTGTTTGCTCTCGGATAAAATCACACGGCCACAAATGTGAGTTGCACGGCCGTGTGATGTCCATGAATGCCCGTGTGGCTTCCTTAGCACCTCGGCACGCGTCCGATCTTCGTCCAATCGACCCCAAACTCGCTCCCAAGCCTCCATTCACGTACTAGGACCTGAAATATCACAAACAAGCACAACCTAGCGTGAAATCAGCCTAAAACATGAGAAACCACATCTCAAACGGTGTAAGAACAGGGGTAAAAACATGTGTAATTAACGGTCTATCAGTGACCTCCCCCACACTTAACCGTTTGCTTGTCCCCAAGCAAACCAAGTCAGACACAAGGTAAGCTTACATATTTCAGTCAACCAACATTGGAAACAAGTCATAAAGGCACAGAACACGTGAATCGTACTAGTTTTCAAACATCAACACATGAACAACTTCAATAGCAACCTGGAAAACCACCACAAAGGATATTCGAGTGCAGCAAAATCGAGTAAAGGAGGAGTCTCCCTTCTGTTCACCAACCAACCTAGACTTGACTCAACCATTTACTCAAAACAGTCAACTCATGCATCCAACTCAAGACATCAGAATAGAGACCGAGCAATCTAGGTCCTCACCGGGGTACAAGAGTATATAGAATATGAAAATGAATCACTCACTCTCGACCAGTGGGGTCAAGACAGTTTGATGCGAAAAATGCGCATGCTATTTCTCTCAATCCCTAACATCTCTTCACCATGATGGCAGCCTCTAAATGCTAGAGTTCACATATGGGGTGTCACCACTAACTAATCCGGAGGTCTTAGACAGAGGTTCAAATGACTGGCTAGGGTCTTGGACATGGGGAACAAGCCTTTTAGGTGGTGGAAGTATTCATAGCACAAGGTTCCACATTTCCAAACCCACACAATCACAATCAAACAAACCAGTATTTCCTTTCTGCTATTCTGCATTACTCAATATCTCAAGAGCACAAAAGCGAAGGAGGTATAAATGTTAGCATTTCCAAGCCAGAGTGCTAAGAAACACTACTTAATGGGCATTATTCAGATTTTTGGTAGTGGCTCTCTTTTGCTTTCATTTTTTTCTGTGTTTTTCTTTCATTTTCTTTTCATTTCTTAAGAGAGCCACCACTCTGCACATATTTCAAACACATGCCCAATTTTTAAGCACTACCTCCAACACTCACATTAAATTTAGCAGAAACAGCAGAGAACATGTAAAATCCACTCTGTGGAACCTTCTAAAAGATGCAAAAGGGTGATTTTTTTCATTTCAGACCAAAAGAAAGGATAACACACGGCTCAAAGGGGCTGACTAGGGGATATCACACATCTGGACAGTCAATTTGGTCGTGGGCTACTCCTATGCCCCCATCATCTTAGCTAGTGACAACGTGAATGCTACACATCATGGAAGAGGGATCTATTGCACAAGAAAGAAACGAGCAGGCTCAAATCTCACATGGTTACCTATATGCTCTATCTCACATTCTGATTCCCTGAGCTAGATGCATAAACGACTGTCAAGAACAAGTGATCAATCCAAGTCACAGTTGGTAAGCAAACAGTTGAAAGAACTGAACCCCTACACAATTCTACTGCACGTCTCAGTCCTCATTATAGGTTGTCCTAGTCACAATCAAGCTGTCATGCATCAATCCGAAACCATTCAATTCATCAATCAAAACACAGTGCCAATATGATCAAACAGCAGTACTTGGAGCCCTCAAATCTAGATTCCAACCGATACAATATGGAATTCCCCGGCAACGGCGCCAAAAACTTGACACGCCAAAACACAACACCAAACTGCGACCAAGTATAATCGCAGTCTGGGAATGCAGTAACAGGCAAGTTCTATTATCAACCCGGAGTCTAGATCTACTGCTTACTCCGTGATTATCTATTATCTAGCCAACTAAGTCGAGTGATTGTTGTTTAAAGCAAAAGTAGTAAGAAAGCAGGAAATGGTTCAGTTTTCTAAAGCAGGAAGGAGTCACTCGGGAATGAGTCCCCCTAGCTCCTTAGTTAGGTTCAATTGTAATTACTCTGGGTTGATTTACTGTTGATTAGACTGCGGAAGATCCGACAGTAGCTTGGAATCTCTTAAGCTGACCAAGCCCTCTCAGTCTAACTACTCGGCAGACGACTAGTCTTCACCGGGATAGAAAGCTGAAGCAATGAGCACAGAACTCCACTACTGGAATTGAATTCCAGTACAAAGCAGTAAACTGGCTAACTCTCGTATAACCAATTTCCTACTATCGAATGAAGAGGCTCTAACAACCTAATCAGATTCTATCTATCTCAGGTTGCAGCATAAATCAAGAAAAGCTGATCAGACTTCATTCAATTCAATAAACATGCATCATTCGATTAAAACCAAACAGTATAATCATCCCAAGTCATTACAATCAAATCCCTAACACAAGGAGCTAGGGTTCTTCATACCCAAGTGAGAGAAGGGTTCTACTCCATAGAGAGAGAGAAGAAAACAGTAATCAGAGTAGTCATACTCATAAAGGTGAGGAAAATCTGCTCTGGGATGATGATTTCCACTCCTATGACGATCTCCAAGCTCGATTTGATGAAACCCAGCTCCAAGATAGCTTCTAGGATGTGTTCTTCGCACTTTCTCTCTCTAAGGCTCTGTTTTTGCTCTGAAAATCCGATCCTTTCACTTGTGGCTCGGAATTGGCTGAAAAACCAAGATTTCCCGACTCACACGAGCAGGCCACACGGCCGTGTGGCTCACCCAGTTGCCCGTGTTAGTCAAAACGCGGCGTATCAATAAGTCGAACTTCAGGCTTCCCACACGGACAGGGTCACACGGCCGTGTGGGAATTTTGCTCTGCCCGTGTTTGGTCTGGGCAAAAATCACACGGCCACAAATGTGATTTGCACGGCCGTGTGATGTCCAGGAATGCCCGTGTGGCTTCCTTAGTACCTCGCCACGCGTCCGATCTTCGTCCAATCGACCCCAAACTCGCTCCCAAGCCTCCATTCACGTACTAGGACCTGAAATATCACAAACAAGCACAACCTAGCGTGAAATCAGCCTAAAACACGAGAAACCACATCTCAAACGGTGTAAGAACAGGGGTAAAAACATGTGTAATTAACGGTCTATCAGTGACCTCCAACCTGACAACATTCGGCAGGTTAACCCGTGTGTGTGTTACCCGTTTTTCTCATCGATCATGATCATAACGGAACAACAGACGACCCATGAGTTGACAACCTTTATTTTATTATGTTTTGTATAAAGTTAACAAAGTTGAATGGTTAGTGATCAAAGTAGAATGATTGAACTAATTTTAGTGATAAAATATTTTAAATAACAAACGTGAAACAATTTAGTAACCGAAGGACCAAACTTGAAATTTACCCTTTTGCATATATGTGTGATCATCAAGATTTGCACCGCCCAATTCCATCTGTACCAAAAGCCCTTCACACAACGCCGAGCAAGTCAAAGACGAACTACAGTAGAAAATAAATTATTGTATGTTTGTGAAAATTGATCTACAAATAAGGAAAAAGACAAATATAGAGTAGAAATGGATCCTCTGGCAAATAAGGCCAAAGAGGTTTAAGATGAGTTCACTTCTTAGAGAACAGTAACTGTGATTCACGATTATTTATATTAATTAATAATTTTTTTGACAAAAGATCATATATTGATGAGAACAAAGGTAGTTACATCCTGGAATTCAGCCAGACCTGATAATCAAAGAAACGACTCATAGCCGGGGATAATAAAAGGGCTTTCCTAGCCACCAAATGTGCAACCCTATTGTTATTCCGACCTACAAATCTAATAGTCAAACAAGAATGAGCAGAAAAATAGTGCACTACTTCTTCAAGCATAGCCCCTATATGGTTATCCACAAGATTGCCGCAATTGATCTTATCGATGAGGACCTTAGCATCACCATCAAAGCGAATCGTCGTGAAGTCCTGAGCAAGGCACCACAGCAAAGCCTCCTTAAGAGCAAGCAATTTAACCACCATCGGATCATCCACCCCGGAAAACGCCACCCCATGAGCAAAGAAGACCTCCCTAGAGGGGGTCATGATAACGAATCCCCCAGCTGAATGAGATCCACATCGTGTCGCCCCATCTCACATACATACCAGCAAATCAGCCGCCGTTGGACTCAAGTGTTGGGGAACAGGGGGATTTGACCGAAGATCACAATCCACAGGCAGATTTATCCATTCCTCAAACTGTTGGTGAAATTGGCGGATCAATGCCGGAATCCCAAATTGCTTGCCGTCAAAGACAACCCAATTACGTGACCACCAAATCCTCCAAAGAATGGCCACAACTGCCCTGAACAAGTCGGGTTGGTGTAGAAGGGACATCAGGTGCTTAAGAAAAAGCGGGAAAGTATGCCGAGGCAACCCTTGACCAAGATACTCCAATCTCGAAAGGTCCCAAAGAGAGCGCGCCACCGGGCAGTAGAGAAATAGATGCTCCAAGGTCTCCGACTCCTCCCAGCAGACAGGGCAGCGGGGATGCACAAAGACCTTTCTCTCAATCAGGGCTTCCGTGGTGGGAAGGATATGGTTAAAGACTTGCCAGAGAAACACCTTCAGTTTAGGAGGAATATGGGCACCCCACAGGCGTGCCCAACTGGTCTTATCCATCCAACTAGCCATGGATCGCCAACGGCCTTGTTGCCTATCCAAGTCGACACCAAGGTGATAAGCTGACTTAACAATGAACACCCCGTCACCCGTATTATGCCAGATTAGTCTGTCCTTCAGATCTAGGTGGGGAAGAGGAATAGCTTTGATCGCGCAGCAGGTCGGAGGATCAAACCACTGGCTAAGCTTACTCTCACACCAACGCACCTCCCCTGGACAAATAAGGTCCGCCACCCGTGGCCACCCCCCCTACCTGGAGCACTTGAGGATTATAAACAAGCGATGAAGGATGCAAGCGAGGAATCCAGTTGGAATCAAGCAGAGGCGCTATCTTGCCATTACCAATCTGCCAACGCAACCCTTCCTCCAGCAGCTGGCGACCATAAAGGATACTCTTCCAACCCTAAGATGGACAAGACCGAGCTTTAGCAAAGAGGAAAGACCCAGTAGGAAAATATTTTCCTTTGTAAACATAAACCAGGAGGGACTGAGGCTCAGTCAAGATACGCCAGCCAATCTTGGCCAAGAGGGAATGTTAAACTGCTCAAAACGCCGAAACCCCATCCCCCCTTCATGCTTGCTCCTACACATATTACTCCACGATATCCAACGAATTCTGGACTGACCCTCAGTAACACCCCACCAGAATCGGGCCACATGTTTATCCAAGAGCCGACACAAGGCCAAGGGTAACTTGAAATAGGACATAAAATTCAAGGGCAGGACTAGGGCCACAGATTTAATCAAGGTTTCTTTAGCCGCCCAAGATAACGTCCTCTGTTTACATCCCTAAAGTCTCTCCAGTAACTTCTGTTCCAGATAGCGAAACGTAGCTACTTTAGAACGAGATATTAGCGTTGGTAAACCAAGATACTTATCCTGAACACCAACTGCCCCAACCCCTAGAATCTGGGCCAAGAAATCCTGGTCCGGCAGGGTAATATTCCTACTAAAGCATATGGCCGATTTAGCCAAATTTACCCGCTAGCCACTGAGTTCCTCATATTCATTGAGCACTTCGATAAGATTCTCACATTCTTGGAGAGAACCCCACAGAAATAAATAAGAATCATCAGTGAAGAAAAGGTGAGAGATTCGGGGAGCGCGAGGAGCCACTTTAACTCCTTCCAGTTTACGTTCTGAAATGGCTTTTTTGAAGAGAGCCGCAAACCCCTCCGTGCAAAGGACGAACAACAGCAGAGACAGAGGGTCACCCTGTCTAAGTCCGCGGGATGGCGTGAAGTACCCCGAAGTGGTGGCATTCATCGGAACTGAAAACAATGTAGTCTTAAGGCATTCATGGATCCAACCTCTCCAGGTCGAATTAAACCCCATTTTATCCAAAACCGCAAGGAGAAACGGTCATTCGACTCTAACATAGGCATTTTCCATCTCAACCTTTAGAGCCATTACCCCTTCTTACCTTGCGTTTTAATTTTAAGATAGTGCATTAACTCATGCTGCAGGAGAATATTCTCAACAATTTGACGCTCCAGAATAAAGGCATTCTGGCCTTCTGAGATAATCTGCGGCAAGAGATAAGCCAGCCGCTCAGCCATGATCTTGGTTATAACCTTGTACACAAATTGGCATAAGCTAATTGGCCGAAGTTGTTTCATAGTCTCAACATTATCCACTTTAGGGATCAACGTGAGCCAGGTATGATTGAAACTACGAAGCATCCTACTCGTCGTGAAGAACGAGCAAATAGCATCGGTCACAGAGTTGCCTCCAATATCCCAGAAGGCTTTGAAGAACATACCAGTGAACCCATCGGAGCCGAGTGCCTATTTAGAGCCCATAGCGAAGACCGTGGTCCGCACTTCACTAGGAAGGACGACAGTCGTGAGATTGGCATTCATTTCAGACGTAACACTGTGAGCGATGGGCAGATCGGCCACCCTATCCGCCATGTTCTGCACCTGATTTTCCGAGGTGAAGAGAGATTGATAAAAATCACTGGCAATATCAGCCTTCCCAGTCTCCTCAGTAACCCAGTCCCCATTATCATTTTGAAGACCTTCAACAAAATTACGTTTACGCCTCGCCCGCGTAACTGTATGGAAATAGGAAGTGTTCTTATCAACCCTCTTCAACCATAGGACTCGAGACTTTTGCTGCCAATAGATCTCCTCGGCATCCCATTGCCTATTCAACTCTATTTCCAGGCTTCTGATGTCATCCCAATTTATCGGATGAACGGATTTTATCCGCTCAATTTTTGCCTGGAGAGTCTTAATATTCCGCAGCGAATTAGTCGTACCCGCCCTACTCCAATTATAGAGCAAATGGCGTAATTTCTTGAGCCGCTCCCAAAGTTGAAACATAGGGGTCGAGAATGTCTGGCATAAGGCTTATCTGCAAGAAGGAGCGCCCGATGATCAGAGCCTTGATCCGTGAAATGTTTGACAAGAGTATCCAGATATTTGTCAATCCAGGTCTGGGAGCACAAAGCTCTATCCAACCGTTCCCGAATACAAGCCACACCCATACGCCTGTTGGTCCAGGTGAATTGATCCCCTGGTTAATTAATAATAAATTGATTGGGTTCGCATATTGCTGCTAGATATTTGACTATTGAGTTACTGTTGAGATTTTATTCTTTTATGCTAGTATATTTGCTATGGTAATTGTTTTTGTGCGAATGGCAATTGTTTTTTTGATGATTCTTTATTTGATATGTACTAGATTTGGGCTCGCCGTTGGTTGGATAAATCAAATTAATAATATAATTTTATAAATAGCAATAATATTACTTGAATAATTTATTTAGTAAAATGAAAGAACGTAAATTACTCAATTACTAAAAATATGAAAAACAACATCTATCATAAGTTTTACAATATCTTGAAAATTATGGACAAAAGTCCTTTTCAAAACTAAGCAACAAAACTCATGCAAATAACTTATTCCTAAAAAACTTAATAATACACAAAACGCACTTCAATGTACTCTTTGCTGTTAGAAATTAATGCAAATTTTCTTTTAGATTTTTTTTTATTGCTTCGCCATCAAAAGCATCTTCCCCACACACTTTCACCTTCATTATTGAAATTTATATTCATCATCAACACTCTCATCATTCTTCTCCTGCATCCCATTGAAAATCAAATTTTAATGGTAAAATGTTATGAACTGTGAAACATCTTTTCACGATTGATGAGGACATCAATGGGCCAGTCACACGTGCTAAGGCAAGGACGTTGAAGGAGAAGCTTGCGACATATTTGAATAGCTACTTTGGAGCCATGGATGTGGAGCTATTTCGAGGGAAGCCATATATGATGATTCGAGTGGAGAAAGAAGGAGGAAGTGCTGAAGAGAAGGCAGATTGCAAGAAGCAGCCTTAACGGGTCCAGGCTTAACGGGTTGGGCTTAACGGGTTTGCTGGGCTGTTTCCGAGTTTCCTTGTTTTAAAGTCGGTTTATGATTGTTTTTCCATGTTGGAGTCGGATTTGGGTTGTATTTTGCCTATTTAAAGGGCTGAACACGTTGGTTTTGCCCTTAGACAATTATTATTGAATTTCAGAGGCTAAAGCCGAGTTCCCTTCGCGGAATTTGCCCTAATTACTCTGTCGAGAATCTCCAGAGTGCTAGAGCGACTCTTATCAGCTAGGTAATCACCCTGGTTGTGGCGAGCTAACCATATCGATTGCCCTTTATTCCGAGTTGAATCTGTCCGATCGATTCATATATCGATTGCCCTTATTCACGGGTGAGTACTGTCCGGTCGATTTCCATCCTATCCGGTTCTGTTTGGTTCGAGAAGCTTGACCCTGCGCGACTTTGATTATATCAAGTGGTATCAGAGCTAAGGTTCAAATCAGTGGCGTGTTCTTGAAGTTTTCTTGAAGGTCTTGGCGTGTTCTTGAGCCGCAAGACAGGAGGTTGTGCGAGTTCTTGTGTTCTTGGACTTTTCTTGCCTATCAAACATGGAAGCAGCACTCGAAGCGATCAGAAATCAATTGGAGAACATTGCTCGTGCTCAAGAAGAGCAAACAGCAAGGCTTGCCGAGCAAGCCACGAGGATGGAGGCTGTCGAGACAAGGCTCCAGCAGCCGGTTGTGGTCGATGCAAACCCTAACCCTAGACCTCAACAAGAAGAAAGGGGAAGGGAAAACCGAGCTCCTCCACCCTTGGTTCACGAAATACAGCGTCATATGCGCCAGCATAGACGCCTTGGAATGCCTCGAGCTGAAAGAAGAGGGCGGCAACAACATCATGAAGAGGAGTTTAATGACGAGGAAGAAGAGGGCTTTGAGGAGGATGATGATTTGCGAAACCTCAAGGTCACAATTCCACCTTTTCGCGGTACCACGAACCCTGATGCTTATTTGGATTGGGAGCGAAAGATGGAACTAGTGTTTGATTGTCATAACTACTCCGAGAAGAAGAAAGTGACATTGGCTGCCCTAGAGTTCTCGGATTATGCACTTGTTTGGTGGGATCAGTTGGGAACGAAACGAAGGAGAAACAGGCAGCTTCCTATTGAGACGTGGGATGAGATGAAAGGAATTATGAGGGATCGGTTTGTACCGAGTTCCCATTTGCGAGATATGTATCAAAACCTCCAGCTTCTCCGGCAAGGAACTAAAAGCGTTGAAGATTATCACAAGGAGTTGGAAGTGTTGATGATACGTGCTGATGTGAGAGAGGACCGCGAGGCTACCATAGCTCGTTTTCTGTATGGTCTCAATCGAGAGATCAAGAACGTGGTGGAGATACAACCGTTCCTTGAACTTGAAGATTTGGTGGATATGGCAAGTAAAGTGGAACGACAGCTTCGAAATAGGAGGTTTCAACCCTCCATGAATTCCACGCGTTCGAGCCAAGGAGTTGCAACCCACCCTAAGCCGCAACTGCCCGTGAAAGAAGCTCCTAGACCCGCGGTAAGGGCTGATGGTGCAAATCCAGTTATGAAGCAAGGTGGATCGTCGGGGGAAATTCGTTGTTTCAAATGCCATGGAAGAGGACACATTGCGAGTCAGTGTGCCAATAAGAAGACCCTGATCTTGCTTGATAATGGTGAGTATGTATCGGAGGAAGAGGAAGAGACCACCGATTCTGATGTCGATGAGTCTATGGAAATGGAACCACCTCCTGGCAGCTTGTTTGTAGCACGGAGAGTATTGTCTGTGCAGCCTAAGGAGGAGAGTGAACAGAGAGAAAATATCTTCCATACGAGATGTGTAGTTGATGGGAAGTTGCTGTCTCTAGTGATCGATGGAGGAAGTTGCACGAACGTTGTGAGTGCGTGTGCAGTGAAGAGGCTAGGGCTGCCTACGTTGAAGCATCCAAAGCCATACACGCTGCAATGGCTTAACGATCACGGATCCATCAAGGTCACAAAGCAGGCACTAATGAAGTTCGAGATTGGAGATTACAAAGATGAGATTTTGTGTGATATAGTGCCTATGCAAGCTGCACATGTGCTTTTTGGCAGGCCATGGCAATTTGATCGACAAGCACAGCATGATGGAGTGACAAATAAGTACAAGTTGCAACATGGAGGAAAGAAGTTCGTGTTGAAGCCTCTGTCTCCAAGTGAAGTATTTCGAGATCAACTCCAAATGCAGCAACGTCGAGAGCAAGAAAAGGCAAGTAATGCCTCGGCCAAGAAAGGAGAAGAGGGAGCTGGAATTGTGGATTCGAAGGCAGTGATGCTAGCACGCAATGGAGATTTGAAGCAAGCTGCCTGTGCACGAGAACCTCTGATTGTGCTCATGTACAGGGACGTGCTGCTCAATCAAGAGCTAGTCCAAGAAGTTCCAGCCGAAGCAAGAGTGGTGTTGGATGAGTTCGAGGATGTGTTTCCAGAGGAAGCACCGAAGGGGCTGCCTCCTATTCGAGGAATTGAGCACCAAATTGATTTCATGCCGGGAGCTCAAATTCCAAACAAGGCATCATATCGAGCTAACCCGGAAGAGACCAAAGAGCTGCAGAGGCAGATTGACGAGCTCATGGAGAAGGGGCATGTTCGAGAAAGTTTGAGCCCGTGTGCAGTTCCGGTGATTCTCGTGCCAAAGAAGGATCACACCTGGCGGATGTGTGTAGACTGCAGAGCCATCAATCAAATTACAGTTAAGTATCGTCATCCAATTCCACGATTAGATGATATGCTTGATGAATTACATGGCTCTACGGTGTTTTCCAAGATTGATTTGAGATCAGGTTACCACCAAATTCGTATGAAGGAGGGAGACGAGTGGAAGACTGCGTTTAAGACCAAGCAGGGTCTATACGAATGGATGGTGATTCCCTTTGGTTTAACCAATGCTCCTAGCACTTTCATGAGACTGATGAACCATGTTTTGAGGCCATTCATTGGCAAGTTCGTGGTCGTATACTTTGACGACATTCTGATCTACTCGAAGTGCATGGAGGATCATCTCAATCACTTGAGAGAGGTGTTGGCGATGTTGAGAAAGGAGAAATTGTATGCTAACCTCAAGAAGTGCTCGTTTTGCACTTCTAGTGTTATTTTTCTTGGTTTTGTGGTGAGTGCAGATGGAGTCAAGGTGGATGAAGAGAAGGTGAAGGCGATTCGCGATTGGCCTATTCCAACCAACGTGAATGAGGTGCGGAGCTTTCATGGGCTTGCTGGATTTTATCGTCGATTTGTGCCCAACTTCAGCACCATTGCCGCACCATTGACATCTATCATCAAGAAGAACGTGACGTTCTATTGGGGAGAGGAGCAGACCAGAGCATTCGAGCTGCTCAAGCACAAGCTCACGCATTCACCTATTCTGATGTTGCCGGATTTCAATAAGACATTCGAGGTGGAGTGTGATGCTTCTGGTTTGGGAATTGGAGCAGTGTTGATGCAAGAGAAGAAGCCGATTGCTTACTTCAGCGAGAAGTTGAGTGGGGTTGCCCTCAACTATCCGACGTACGACAAGGAGCTATATGCTCTAGTTTGAGCCTTAGAGACATGGCAGCACTATCTTTGGCCGAAGGAGTTCGTGATTCACACTGATCACGAGTCGTTGAAGTATTTGAAAGCTCAACACAAGCTGAACAAAAGACATGCTCGATGGGTTGAGTTCATTGAGTCCTTTCCATACGTGATCAAGTACAAGCAGGGCAAAGAAAATGTAGTTGCTGATGCCCTATCTCGAAGGCATTCGTTGATCACGACAATGGGGGTGAAGTATTTGGGTTTTGAGCATATCAAGGAGCTCTATTCTGATGATGCTGACTTTGGGGAGATCTATAGAGCTTGTGAGCAGCATGGCGATGGGAAGTTCTATCGAAGTGATGGCTACTTGTTTCGAGCTAACCAGTTGTGTATTCCTCGATCATCACTTCGAGAGTTGTTGTTGAAAGAGGCTCATGGAGGAGGTTTAATGGCACATTTCGGTGTAGACAAGACGCTGAGTTGTCTACAAGAGCACTTCCATTGGCCGCACATGAAGGGAGACGTGGAGAATCTGTGTGCGAGGTGTGTGTAGTGCAAGCAGGCCAAGTCGAAGGTGCAATCATCTGGATTGTACACGCCGCTACCGATTCCATATGCTCCATGGATCGATATCTCTATGGATTTTGTGCTTGGTTTGCCGCGGACAAGGAAGGGAAGAGATTCGATTTTCGTGGTGGTGGATCGATTCTCGAAGATGGCACACTTTATCCCATGCCATAAGACTGACGATGCGGTTAACGTGGCTGATTTGTTTTTCATGGAAGTGGTGCGATTGCATGGGATGCCGCGTTCCATAGTATCCGATCGAGATACTAAGTTTCTGAGTTTCTTCTGGAAGACGTTGTGGAGCAAACTGGGGACGAAGCTGTTGTTCTCTACTACATGTCACCCTCAAACCGATGGGCAAACAGAGGTGGTCAATCGAACATTATCCCAGATGCTTCGAGCTGTGATCAAGAGCAACATCAAGGTTTGGGAGGACTGCCTTCCCCATGTAGAGTTTGCTTACAACAGGATGGTGCACTCGACGACGAAGTTCACTCCGTTTGAGCTCGTGTATGGTTTCAATCCACTCACACCTTTGGATTTGATGCCATTACCTTTGAATGAGCAGGTCAATCTCGATGGAGCCAAGAAAGCTGAGTTCGTGAAGAGTTTACATGAGAAGGCGAGATTGAACATTGAGAGAAGGACGGAGCAGATCATGCGCAATGTGAACAAAAACAGAAAACCGAGGCACTTTGAAGTTGGCGACTGGGTATGGGTGCATTTGAGGAAGGAGAGGTTTCCCCAGCAGAGGAAATCAAAGTTAATGCCCCGATGTGATGGTCCTTTCCAGGTGGTTTCGAAGATTGGAAGCAATGCCTACAAGATCGACTTGCCGGGAGAGTATGGAGTAAGTGCAACGTTTAATGTTTCTGACCTTGCACCTTATTTGGATGGCAATTCGGATTTGAGGGCAAATCCTTTTGAAGAAGGAGGGGCTGATGAGGACATCAATGGGCCAGTCACACGTGCTAAGGCAAGGACGTTGAAGGAGAAGCTTGCGACATATTTGAATAGCTACTTTGGAGCCATGGATGTGGAGCTATTTCGAGGGAAGCCATATATGATGATTCGAGTGGAGAAAGAAGGAGGAAGTGCTGAAGAGAAGGCAGATTGCAAGAAGCAGCCTTAACGGGTTTACTTAACGGGTCCAGGCTTAACGGGTTGGGCTTAACGGGTTTGCTGGGCTGTTTCCGAGTTTCCTTGTTTTAAAGTCGGTTTATGATTGTTTTTCCATGTTGGAGTCGGATTTGGGTTGTATTTTGCCTATTTAAAGGGCTGAACACGTTGGTTTTGCCCTTAGACAATTATTATTGAATTTCAGAGGCTAAAGCCGAGTTCCCTTCGCGGAATTTGCCCTAATTACTCTGTCGAGAATCTCCAGAGTGCTAGAGCGACTCTTATCAGCTAGGTAATCACCCTGGTTGTGGCGAGCTAACCATATCGATTGCCCTTTATTCCGAGTTGAATCTGTCCGATCGATTCATATATCGATTGCCCTTATTCACGGGTGAGTACTGTCCGGTCGATTTCCATCCTATCCGGTTCTGTTTGGTTCGAGAAGCTTGACCCTGCGCGACTTTGATTATATCAACGATAATAGAATTTCACCTCATCCAAATCATAAATATTATCAATCATTCACTCTTTCCTCCCATCATTTAAAATTATATATCTACCATCAATAATCTCTTTGTTTATCCATCAATAATCTCTCTCTTTATCTCAATAACATCATTATCTCTATCACTGAATTCACTACCGCTATTGGCATACTTTTCCTTCTTCTCCCCCATTTCACTGAATGCACAAATTTAATGACAAAATGTTTGGAATGGTGAAAAATCCATATTCAAGAACTTAAATATATCTAGTACGTGTGAGGAACTTTGTGAAATTCTTCTTCATCCTTGAGATGCACTATTTGGTTAAAAACTTTATATTTTAGTGAATAAGTTTTTTTCTCTCAAATGAATGACAATGAAGTTAAACAATAGAAGAGTAAAGATAGATTGTTTCCTAAAAACTATTATTTTTTATGCTGTTGTATAATTCTTATAACATTACTCATCATAGTCTTCTTCAACTTTTCTTTGACAAATTTCAATTAATATAGTCCTTTGAATTTGCGAGAAAATTGAAAAACCCTTAACTATAGCTCTTTAGATTTGTGCAGTTGTAACTAAAGGAGGTTATGCACAAAATTCCATCCCTTTTATTTGGTTCTGATCCACATTTCATCACTCTAACAGAAACCAATACCAAAATAAGAACTGAGGAATAAAGTAATTATTAGTTAGCAATCGTTACTAATTCATAAACAATTTTTTATTTAAGAAAGACAACGATAGCAAAAAATTAAAGAACACATATTTACATGGTTTACTAACACAATATATGTACAAGAAGTATATATATAGTACTTCTCCAAACAATCTAACACTAATTCAATCTGTCACTTCCTGTCCACAATAAATAATCTGAATTATAATAAAAAAGGAATAATGGAAAATCCAAATTATCTAATTAAAAAAAGTTACGAATTTGTAATATGAGCAAACCAAACCCTATATACACACATCACAACCCTCTGCCAAATTTCACAAAACCATATTTCCTAACTAAAACTAATAATATAATAATTGGTTTATTAATGATTTCCTACTAAATCTTGTTTTCCATTCGTATAATTAATAAACGTATTTTGTTTGTGCTTTTATTAATTAATAAAAAGACAAAAATATCCTTTCTAAATTTGGTCAGAAGGCTAAGATTTTATAATTAAGTATATTCTCATGAAAAATCTCTTTATATTAGTGTTAGGATATACATAGTCTAAAATTCATGTATAATTGAAGAAAATCCTAACCAAATAAGAAGGGAAAGCTCTAAAAAAGCCAAGAGGAACAAAAAGTGGAATTTCACACTCTCAAATCCCATGAGAGACGGTTGTAAAAAAAAACCATGAGAGGTAGGGAAGAAAACAACGATGTATTAATAAGTAGAAAATAACTCTTTTTTTAATTACACCGGATATTAAACATAAAAAGTGTGGTTCATAATTCAATTATCTTTATATCGTGGTGAATCGTTTATGGAATTGTTCCTACTTGTAAATTATAATACATATATTATACTAATTAGAATTAGATGAGAAAACCAGACATGGAAATGAACAACAACCGAATAATGAAACAAAGATAAAGTAGAAAACAATATTGTGGTAATTAGTTAGATTTTCACGTTTATGCCTTCAATATTTTGGCAAAACCATTAACCAGTGAACCAATTAAATAAGAGCAATAATGTCCAATCTCAAACAACCAGTTATCATAATGATAAATGATTGTAGACGGTGATGAAAGCTGGTATATGATGATTAGTATATTCACAGTATCATGTTTACAATCATTCTACACCTTTGTACACTTCCATCCCACCATAGGGTAATCTAATGCGCTATCCAATATTGTATTGGTAATATATTCCTAAAAAAATTGAAGTGTATCATTTTGAAAAGTAAGATTAATATAATTTTTTGTGTGAAGAATTTAAATTCAAAATAAAAATATTACCAAAAAAAAATTCAAAATAAAAAAGGAAATAATTTATTATTTTTAAATTTAACGAAGAAAATTTTATTGACATTATTCGGGCCAGAGAGTAAAGGAGGACTTACATTTTGGTTAAGCAGTCATATTATTGAGAATTTGGGGTTTTTAATTTGTTGGATGATTCACTGATTTGCTTTCTCCTTCTTTCACTGTTAGCCAACTGTGTTTATTCCTTCTAATTTGTTGTCGGTTGTAACCGTGGTACAGATTCGCAAAATTGTTAAGGAACCGTAACACTATTTTAGGTTTATATATATTAATTGATGTGCAGCTCAAAGTGTGGATTAGGTCAAATAGTATTTATGATAACATTAGAGATAATAAAATGAATAGTTGAGCCCAATTAGATGAACAATGAAGTCTTACACTTATTCAAAATTTTATTGGGTGAAGAATAATTTCAAAAAATTCAATATAAGAAATAATCATAAATATTAAGACAAATCGAAATAGAATACAGTGGGATAGAGTGAAACGGGCCATGGAGGAGGTAGAACTCATGCCTAGGGGTGTGCAATGGTCCTGTTCGGGACCAGTCCGTACCGGACCAAATTTGAAGTTTGGATCGCACCGCACCGGATCGAGCATAATGCGGTCCGGTCAAGGTCTACATGAATTTTTAATTAAAGAAGAAATGATGGACCGAGCTGAAATTTAGATCGGACCGAACGCTATGAGGGTCCGGTCTTTAGTTCTAAAATATTTTTCACTAATAAACCGTGGTTCTCATGAGATTGATCTGGTATGAACCGGACCAAGATCGGACCAAACCGTTGCACACCCCTCATGCCCTGCCCAACGCTAGTTTGGTTTGAGTAATACCCACCCACCCCAGGTTAAATGAAGTATAATAATACCCAGTAAAGCAAATTTAAATTGTCTTCCCTACAGACACATGCATATTTCAATATTAGATATGCTGTGTTAAAATGCTTCCAAGTGATTTGGAATAATTGATTTTGGTTGTGGGGATATGGATGAGGACAACTAATATTTTATTGTGGGGTAAATTGCAAGGTTAGTCACTGGATTTAAAAAAAAAACGTTTTTGTTGTTCACTATAAATATTTAATACCATTCGTAGTCGCTAAGATTAGTTCAATAGTTCAAGTTTGGTCACTCTCTGTTAGTCTCCGTTAATTTTTATTGATGTGACAGTGAACTTTCATAGTTGACTGTTAAATTAGTGACATGACAATTAAAAAATAATGAAAAAATTAAAATTTAATCTATAAAATTTCCACCTCATTACATATTCATTAAAAAATAAATTAAGAACCTAATTTCTACTAATTGGCGACCATTTATCTTCCCTTTTTTTTCACTAATCCCCATCTAAAACTCCCCAATCAGTTTCAATCCACATTCATTAAAAAATAAAGGGTTAATACCTTATTTTAAGCTGACATGGCAATGACAAGGAGTGTTGACCGTCCAAATTGACGGTCAAACCATGTGTCGGCCCAATTGAGTCTATATGCTGCATAGTTGAGGCCAGGATGTTAGTTTCTGAAACCACGGGCCAAAGTTGATTATATGGTCATAGTTCGGGCCAAAATAAGGTATTAACCCAAAAATAAATTAAAAACCTATAAGATTATTACAAATGAAGCCTCCACCTCCCAATTATCTCCCCAATCAGTTCCAATCCAGGAGACTATTTACCGTTTCAAGTTTCAACCCAGTACTGAATCCCGCTTTACATATATTTACATTGCAAACTGAGTATCTCCAGGTAACGAGGTTCAAATGCGGCGGAGTATGCCTCGGAATCGCGATGCACCACATCAGGTGCGACAGTGGCGCAACCCTGAACTTCATCAACACATGGTCGGAAATGGCTCGTCGTAGCCTCAGCGGTACTCTTCCCTCTCTCACTGCAACCACAATACCATTTATGGACTGCATCCTCCTCCGAGCTCGACAACCAGCCGGCGCCCTGAAGTTCCACCACACCGTGTACAACTCTCACCCCACCTTGATTGAAAACACCATGACTACCAATCCCCATCCGACCTAGCCGACCACCGTCGCCGCCATCGTCAAGCCCAACTCGATGCTTTGAAGAAGAAGGCACATCTGGGTAATGCCAAAGATGATGTAGGAGGTACAGGTAAGGCTACTTTTACAGCTAATCCTAAAACTTACTATACTTTACCAGGAAGAAAATAAGACAGAGTACCAGTTAGTAAGATACAATAAATCATCTGGGAGTTTTAGATGGGGAGTTGGTGACAAGAAAGGGGGAGAAGAGAAAGGGATGCCAATTAGTAGAAATTAGGTTTTTAATTTATTTTAAAAAAATGTGTAATGAGGTGGAAATTATTATAGATTAATTTTTTTTTAAACCATGTCACTCATTTAATGGTCAACTATGAAGGTTGACTGCCACATAAGCAAAAGTAAACGGAGACTAAGGGAGAGTGATCAAACTTGAACTACTAAACTAATCTTAGTGACTACGAATGGAATTAAATAATTTTAGTGACCAAACATGAACATTTTTTTGTAAACCCAGTGACCAACCTTGCAATTTACCCTTTTATTGTGCGAAACAAAGCGCTAAAGGGGGCTCTAACTGTAGAAGTGTAGTAGTCGACTACATGTCGTCGTTTCTAGCTGACGTACTAAGCTGTCTTATTGTCCAAGTTATGCTAGTTTTCTTTGTCTTGTTAGAAAACTATTGGTCGTGTTCTCCTAGGTTTAGGCCGCCTAGCGTCTTGTATAAAAGCTTGGCTGCAGGTTCATTATGAGTAGGAAGCTTGTCAGTGTCTCACATCAAGAATAAATTGTCGTCAGTCGAGAGCTCGGTTGAGCTCTCCGTGGATTAGTTCTGTTCACACCGAACAGGGATACCACGTAAATCATTGTGTTGTACGCTTGTCGTTCTTCCGCATTATCATTTTCTACATGGTATCAGAGCCAGTGTTCTGATCCGCGACACCACTAGCTCTCGTTAGTCATCTGCCTCTTTGTCTCACGACGAGATCATGGCAGGTGAGTTTGGTACGAAGGAGGATGGGAAGAAACCCTTGATTCGGTATGAAGAAATTGGTCCGATGTCACCACTGTTCAAGCATCCGTTCGATGCCCCGAGACAAGTGTTCGTTGCAGAATTGCTCACGAACATTATCATGGAGAGTGGTTTGCAGAGATCTCCAATGCCCTAATTGCGAAAAATAAGTTAGGGTTCGTGCTTGGTCAAGTCCTGAAGCCTGAAGGCGGTGATCGCCTAGAGGTATGGGTTCGTTGTAACGCGATGGTGGTTGGATGGCTACATCAAGCCATGTCGAAGGATATTAGAAGCAGTCTCAGTTCAAGCTTCACGACAAACAAAATTTGGGACGATCTGTTGGAACGGTTCAATTTAGGTAATCTACCTCGTCGATGTAACACCCTACCCTATACGTTTTGCCTAATCATATTGTTCATACAATTGCAGCGGAATTAATCTTGGGTGTTACATTAATTATCAAAATTTACCCAAATAAAATTTTGAAATGAATTACTCGCGTAGTGGGCTAACAGTTCTTGTAACTTATCCTGCAAAATAATTCATCACAAACATATATACTCACAACCATATGCCTTGGCTTTTCATAGCCATAGTCACAGTTTCATACTACCCAACTGCATACTATACTGATACATGCTATAATCATCACAACTTACATAATTACACAATATACACATATCATCAACTTTCCACACCTGTGGATATCTCACACTACATCAGAAGCTCGTATGCACATGAAAAACGTTCTCAAAACATTTTTACAAAAAGGTGTGGATCACTAGCCAAAATCCCGAGTAGTAGTCCAAGCACAGAATAGTTGAAGACAATACCTCATTATGCCTTCAACTCCTCGTTCTGCTCACACCTAACACTTATCTACTGCTGCTGCTGATGATCTGCTTACACATAGCATAAGCAGAGGAAAAGAATAAAAGAGGGTCAGCTCATGGCTGAGTGAGACAATCATTGCATCGTGAGTTCATAACAAAGCATACCCCTACCATACATCTACCAATCAAGCCAAAACACTAGGATCGGACCTCAGCCATCCTCATATCCCAATGGGCAAAAGACTCAACCACCTTGACTTATGCATATGCATCTTATCATGTTTTAATCATAGGCGCCTGGCTACTCCCATGCTAATTACTCTCCCGGGAATATGGACCAAACATCTCGTGGATGTGGTCATATCGGACCCACCACTGCCGGTGTAGTCATATCGGACCTGACACCACCATGGGTGTGGTCATATCAGACTCAACACCACTCTGGGTGTGGTCATATCTCATGATGAATCAACGGTCAACACCACATCAGGGGTGTGACATAACATATCATAACGGAGTAATAGCATGGGGAGCCCTAATTACTATGTAATTGACCATGAGACCAAATCACTCTTATTTGGTAATCTTATACATGATCCATATCTCATCTTGCTTACTCATAATTCGTTATTTGTACATGTACTTGACCCGGCCATACTTGGCTCAACATAGGTAAAATAGGAGTCGAATAATTGCACTTCCTCGGGGTGAACCCTCGTGCAAGTCATCCTCTTTAAACATCATAATATCACCTTGGGAAGTTTATTCCCCCACTTATGGATCCAAATACAACACTCATGAAAAATCATATCTAATCACCTTCTCGAACCATCGTAAAGCATATTAACAGTCAAGCCCACAATTTGCAACATATACACAATCATCAGCATAAACAAGGTTCATATCGATTAGGGCAAGTCAATAATATCATACAACAATCCAGGGTTCAACATATAGCACAAAAGTTCATACACCCCTAATCATGCCCTTCTAGTTCACCTAGGTCAATTCTAAGCATCAACATAATTATCGTGATACGACAAACCCTGTATGCCGTGCTAATCCCTCACCAGTTCTGGTCGTTCAAACACCGGTTTAACCTTCCCGTACTAAAACGTCGATTTCACGAACGAACGCCGAATTAAAATCCGAGACCGTCCTAATATCCCCTGCAGTATCCCCGTCAATATTAGTTCTAGGCTCCGGGTCAAATTCTCGATAAAAACGCATCAAACCCTGGCCGGAGCTAAATTCAGCGATTAGGACCCCGACCTAAATAACTGCCGAAATTCAGGGATTAGAACTAGAAGATTGATTACCTCGCTGCAGGAAGCTCGTATATGAAATTTGGGCTTAATCCGGCTTCCGGATACTCCGAAACCCTAATTTGGCTTATCGAGAATTCAAGAAATTCCTGAACCAAAAACTCGTTTTAAAGCTCTAAATCGATAAATCACGATGTATAAATGAATTAGGCATTACTTACGGGTTTTTTGGATAACTAGAGCTCAAGAATTGAGCTCGGAGAATTTTTCTGTTCCCTCCCCTGCGCGCCCTCTGCTTCTCGGTTTCTCTCGGCCCAAAATAATTTAACAGAAAGAGGATGATGGAATAATGGACGGGGTGGAGGAGAAATGTTATATATATGCGGCCCGGCCGCTTAATGTAATTATATATATATATATATATTTAATACGTATACTTATCCAATCGATCGGTAATCCGATTTTCGCCGAAATACTAACAAAATGCTCGATTTTAAATCGCGAATTCTAGCGAGCGAAATAAGAGTTTTGCCGAAACGGGATGTTACAGTCGATATAAAATCCTTCATCAGATTACTGCTCTGTGGCAAGATCGGTCAAGTGTGTCTAATTTTTATGCCAAACTCAATAAATTATGGGATGATTGGTTAATGCTTGATCCTACGGCTCAATGTACATGTGGTAACTGCACTTGCAACGTTGAGCAACGCACGCGGGATTCAAACGAATCTATGAAGTTGTTGGATTTCCTCATGGGACTTGACAATAGTTTTTCCACCGTACGCACTCACTTGCTGTCTCTAAAGCCCCCTCCCCGCCTCGGGGAAGCTTATCACATTGTTGCCAATGACGAGAAACAATGTACCATCTCCCATGATCATCGTCCGAAGGTTGAGGATGCGGCGTTCCAAGGACAGGGGGAGTGCCTTTCTCTTGATGATCGCATACAAGATGGACTTTCAAAGTGCTCTCACTATGGAAAATTGGGCCACCTCATGGCAACCTGCTTTGACATCATCGTGTGGCCACTAAGGTCAAGTGAGAAGGATAAAAGACCATGGCGCCGACCCCAGTCCAGACAACCCCGTAACGGGCCTCAAGCGGCGACTGTTGAGTCCTCGGAGCTTTCCATACCGGGTTTGACTACGGAGCAAGTAGCCCATCTAAAGGCTTTTCTCAACTCCGAACTAAGGCGGAAGCTGGTCCTGCGCCACAATAGCCTAAAGCGAACATGTCAGGTCCTATTCTGTCTCATTTATCATCTGCATGGGTTATAGATTATGGATATAATGAGCATATTGTAAAGGATAATTTGTTGTTTGATGGCGAGTTGGATACCAATTCTGCTTTACATGTTTGCATGTCCCTGAATTCCAATGCAATCTCTCGCCAGTCAGTCATCTCACGACAGATCACCCTGTTGTAGTGATTTTTCTTAGTCACTTCTGTGTGATACATGACTTAAAAATCTAGAGAGATGATTGGGATGGGTAAGCATGTTGATGGGCTTTACTACCTGCGGGTTTTCGAGGAGGGACATCCAGTAGCTTTCTCAGCAAAGCAGACAGTGAAGGATTCTCGGTTATGGCACTCAAGACTCGGTCACCCTTCAACGGCGAAGTTAATGGTTTTTAAGCCTCGTATTTCAATTTTTTTTGTCGACCATAAAGGGCCATTTTATATTGTTTGCGAGCCAAATAGACTAGACTACCTTTTGTTTCCAGTTGGATTGACAACAACATATTTTGAACTCATTCATGTTGATATCTGGGTGGTTACGATCAGGCTTCGTTTTCCAGAGCACATTATTTTCTCACTGTCGTGGATGATTTTAGTCGAACAGTTTGGTATATTTGTTGAAAAAGAAGACCGAGGTTGCTCGTTATTTGCTAATCTTTTGCAATCAAGCTCGCACACAGTATGGAGGGAATGTTAAGCGTATTCAAAGTGATAACGGTCGTCAGTTCAATAATCAGAATTGCGCAACTATTATGAAAAGGAGGGTATTATCCTGCAAACGTCATGCACCGATACTCCTCAACAAAATGGCATCGTCAAACGCAAGCATCGTCATATGTTGGATATTGCGAGAGCCCTTCGGTTTCAAGCAGGACTACCTCTTCACTTCTGGGGAGAGTGTGTTCTCACAACTACCTATCTCATCTTTAGAATGCCTCTCACATGTATCCAAAATAGAACCCCATTTGAGGTCGTACTTGGGCATACCCCCAACTACGAGCATCTCCGAACGTTTGGTTGTCTAGTTTATGCCAAGGATACCCATCCACATCTCTCCAAGTATGCAGTCCGCGGAAAGCCGGGTATCTTTGTTGGCTATCCTTCCCAACAACATGGTTATAGGGTTTTCGATATTGATCGTTGTGTCATATATACGCCTCGTGATGTTTTCTTCTTGGAAGATGTGTTTCCCTTCCAAAACATCACTTCTGTTCCTAGTGCAAAGCCGCTTCATGGTTCTTCCTTGTGGCTTTATGATGATGATTTCAATGAGCATCCAGATGATGCTTCCCTCTTCGACATGGTCCAAGATGTCGCGACATCTCTTGATCACTTGAATCTTCAAGGGGAAGTCGACCAAAGTCCCTCATTGCTGAATGAGCCTGGTGAAAGTTCACCTACGTCGCCCGATTCAGCTAGTCCCTCTTCACAGTCCTCTCCTGTGAGTTCGGCCAGTCCTGCCGCACAGCCATCGCCTGAGAGTTCCTCCTTGTCACCCGATTCACCTCTAGAAGCAGCTGTCGCGGAGCTAGCTCGCCCCAGCAAGCGCCAAGTCCAACGGCCAATTCGTCTAGCTGATTATGATTATGAGCTCCCAGATTGCCGCTGTGCTGGCAGAGCTATCTTGTATTCATTAAGAAATCATGTCACCTATGACTGCCTTTCTCTGGAGCACAAGGCTTATGTGGCAAATGTCTCCGCCACGTATGAGCCTACATCTTTCCGGGAGGCAGTGAAGTACCCGCATTGGCGAGCTACCATGTGCACCGAGATTGCGGCTGGAGGCAAATGGTACTTGGTCGTTAGCTATGCCACCTCATGGCAGGCGTATTATCGAATTTAAGTGGGTCTTTAAAATCAAGTTCAAACCTGATTGGTCCGTCGAGCGTTATAAAGCTCGTCTTGTTGTCAAAGGTTTCACTCAGGTTGAAGGCACCAACTATCATAACACTTATACCCGTCGCAAAGTTAGTCACCGTCCGTTGTTTGATTGCTCTTGTTGTTAGTCAGAATTGGTTTATTCATCAACTTGATACCAATAATGTGTTTCCGCATGGGGATCTTCTGGAAGAGGTTTACATGTGGGTTCCACAAGGTTCCACAGCTCCTGGTGACTCTCAGGTTTATCGTCTTCATAAATCTATCTATGGTCTCCGAAAAGCGTCCATAAACTAGTATAAAAAGTTTTCTAGTGCCTTGTTGAAGTTCGAGTTCGAGAAAAGTCGAGCTGATCATTCATTGTTCATCCATCGCACAGGTGCGAGCTTCGTTGCTACTTTAATCTATGTTGACGACGTTATTCTTGTTGGGAACGAGGCACAGTTCATTCAACGTGTCAGGACTATCTTCACGAACAGTTTACTGTCAAGGATTTAGGGCCTTTGAAATATTTCCTTGGTATCAAGGTTGGACGTTCTCACAAGGCCATAGTGCTGAATCAGTGTAAGTACGTGTTGGATATATTGCCGGATTGTGGCTTGGAGGCCACTCGGCCATGTGTTACACCCATTGAGCAAGGCCATCAAACTGGTCGTCTCCCTTTTGATCCGACCTCAAAAACCTCCAGTTATCATCGACTTGTTGGCCTACTTCTGTACCTAACGATTACCTGTCCTGATATCAAGTATGCACTCAATATTTTGAGTCAGCCAGTGCATGCTCCTACACAGGCTCATGTGTAGCCTGCCGATCTCATTCTTCGGTACCTTAAACAGTCTGCAGGTCGTGGTTTGTTCTTCCCCACAAGTGAGTCTTTGTCTCTCACCTCTTATTGTGATTCCGACTGGGCTAGTCATCCCACCACCCGTCGTTTCACAACTGCCTACTTCATTCGTCTTGGTGGAGCTCCCATCTCCTGGCATACCAAGAAGCAGTCTATTGTTGCACGGTTTTCTGCTGAGGCCGAGTACCGCGCCATGGCCATCACAGTTAGTGAGCTTATTTGGTTTTGGTGGCTCCTGGCAGAACCTGGTCACCCCCTGCGTGCTCCTACTCCTCTCTTCTGCAATAATCAAGTTGCTTTACACATCACTGCTAATAATGTTTTCCACGTTCGCACTAAGCATGTTGAAATAGACTGTTATTTTGTTCGGGAACGAGTTCTTGCTGGTGATATTCTTCCTTCCAAGATCGTGACGATCGAGTAGTCAGTAGACATTTTCACCAAATACTTGAGTGTTGATCGGTTTCAGGAACTTCTTGTCAAGCTCGGCATGCTTGACATTCACGCCTTCGCTTGAGGGGGAGTGTAGAAGTGTAATAGTCGACTACACGTCATCGTTTGTAGCTGGCGTCCCCAGTTGTCTTATTGTCCAAGTTATGTTAGTTTTCCTTGTCTTGATAAAAAATTATTGGTCGTGTTCTCTTAGGTGTAGGCTGCCTAGAGTCTTATATAAAAGCTTAGCTGCATGTTCATTGTGAGCAGCAAGTCGGTCAGTTTCTCACGTCAATAATAAATTGCCTTCAGTCGAGAGCTCGGTTGAGCTATCCGTGGATTAGTCCTGTTCACATCGAACAGGGATACCACGTAAATCGTTGTGTTGTTCGTTTTTCGTTCTTCAGCATTATCATTTTCTACACTAACCTCTAAATATTAATCAATCGAGGGGATTGCACCCCTAATGAGATCATAGTGCAGCCAATAATTCAATGTCTATTTGGTGTATCAAGAAAGATCATACCCATAGGTAAGTTATGACCTAGTGATGCCAGATGGTAGGCAACTACAATGCATTCTCTAAACACACGAGTAAGGTCCACTTGCCACTCTGGTTCTAGTAATCTCCTAACTAATGTGCCATGAGGTAGTGTGGATGATGTGTCGAACATGACTAGATGAGCTAATTAAATAGATACGGAGGATTCAGTTTGCACCTTTATCTTCCTGGTTGGAGGTGGGATTTGGGTGAGGGCCAAACATCCATCATACGCACAAATATAATTAAGAAAAATCAAGAATAAAATTCAATAAGAAAATAATACTCTTTCAAATCCATGATATCAAAAAATCTATCATAAACCTAGGGTTTTCCAAAATTCATGTTTTATCAAAACTCTCAATTTTCAAGTTCACGAAACAAACAACCCCTAAATTCATCAATTTAAATTGATTGACAAACTCTAAGGCGAATTATTTTACCAGATCATTCCATGACGGAATGGGCTGTCAGGGAAACAGTATGGAGAAAATCGGATTGAAGGCGTGATTAATCACTCTCCTTAGAGTGTTATTTGCCCCCACTACTTCGTTGCTGGTAGGAATTAGGCAAACCACCCCCAGGAGTCCCTTCAACCAAAGTCTGAAAGCGACAGTTAGACTAGAACATCGGCTGCAGAAGACCTTTTATAGTGAAAACGACAGTTCCCTTCCGAAGGGTTACGTCGTTTCACAAAAATCAAAATCGAATAATTATCCGGATTAAAATAATTCCGGTAATTAATTAGCCAAAAATTCAAATCCGAACGCATCGCGCAAACGTGCTAAGTGCGTAGTGCGATTTAATATGTCAAATTAAATAGCCCACACTTTTTCCAAAAGCCCACTAACCACTTTATCCAATAACTAAAGTGGAAAGCAAACTTAAAAACAACTTGCACTTTCCTTCTCCCACCAATGTGGTATTTCCTTTACTCTTTGACTACTCTAACAATCCCCCACTTAGTCAATAAGAGTCGAGAATACCTGCCTCGAACAAGTAACGCATACATAAAGGTATCTTTTCGATTTGAACCTTTACTTAGTGTAAGCATCTCAAAGTTCATAGCGAATCAATGACGGGCTTAAGCCTAGGAGTCAAGATCCAAAGCTAGAACCGGAGACACCACACACGTACTCGTCTCTTCTCTAAAACACAACCACCAACAAGGGTAGCACTATTATGGCCATGTGCTTATCCTATTTCATGAGCATATACAAAAGTTGACCTTTACTTTCGTTAGAGAGGCACCACTCCAAATTCTCACATAGGTGACATTCCAAATGAACGTCATTAAGAGTTCTATAACTCACCCTTCTTACAACTAATTTACTTGTACAATAAACTAGTTCCCAGTTAGAGTAACTTGTTATTACCACATTGAACTTGTTAATTAGGGAATATCTAAAGAAAAGGTTGGGTTTCCATTACTTCTAACTGTACAAAAGGTCTCAATCCCATCCCTTGGGATGTCTCATAGATCATGCCTCTTGGCAACCCCTTTGTAAGAGGATCTGCCAAATTGTTGCACGACCTTACTTACACAATAGAAATGACTCCGTTAGTAATCAAATACCTAGCGTAATCATGTCTTAGGCTAATGTGTCTAGACTTACCATTGTAAATCTTGTTATAAGCTCTAGACAACGTAGCTTCACTATCACAGAATACAAAAATGGCTGGCATCGGTTGTGGCCACAACTCTATATCTAACAACATGTTCCTTAGCCATTCTGCTTCTTTTCCAGCCACCGCAAGGGCTAGGAATTCGGCTTCCATAGTGGAGTGTGTAATACATGTTTGTTTCTTCGAAGCCCAAGAAATAGCTCCACCACCTAGTGTAAAAA
Source organism: Linum tenue (assembly GCA_946122785.1). Lineage (NCBI taxonomy): Eukaryota > Viridiplantae > Streptophyta > Magnoliopsida > Malpighiales > Linaceae > Linum > Linum tenue. The sequence continues at coordinate 47,703,778 of CAMGYJ010000006.1, read as the reverse complement.
TCCATCCTGTTGTGGATTTATTATCACTAGCGCTCGTGATCCAACTAGCATCAGAATATGCTTCTAGTACAGCGGGGAAGTTTCTATAGAAGAGTCCTAAATCTTTGGTTCTTTTCAAATAACCAAAGACTCTTCCTATAGCTCTCCAATGATCGGCACTAGGATTACTAATGAATCTAGAAAGTTTGCCCACCGCAAATGCAATATCGGGCCTAGTACATCCCATTGCATACATCAAACTTCCAATAGCACTAGAATACTCAACTTGTGCCACTGCCCTTCCCTCATTCGCACAAAGCTTAAAAGATGCATCATAAGGGGTGTTAGCCTCCTTTATATCCAAATGCTCGAATTTCTTGAGCATCTTCTCGACATAATGTGACTGACTCAAAGCAAAACCCCCACTATGTTTCTTTACTTTGATACTCAATATAGTATCTACTTCTCCAAGATCTTTCATTTGGAAGCAGGAAGTTAGATACTCTTTGGTCTCATTTATACCTTTCATGTTAGTTCCTATTATGAACATATCATCAACATAAAGGCATATAATGACCATATACTCTTTTGTGCACTTTGAATAAATGCACTTATCAGCAGAGTTATGAGAAAATCCATGAGCCAAGACAACATAATCAAATTTCTCATGCCATTGTTTAGGTGCTTGCTTAAGTCCATACAATGACTTTTGCAATTTACACACCTTTCCTTCATTTCCAGGCAACACGAACCCTTCTGGTTGCTCCATATACACTTCTTCATCTAACTCACCATTTAAGAATGCCGTTTTTACATCCATTTGGTGTACATGCAAATTGTAAATAGAAGCCAAAGCTAAAAGCACTCTTATGGAAGTAATTCTTGCAACTGGTGCATAGGTGTCGAAGCAATCTACTCCTTCCTTTTGCCTAAACCCTTTTGCCACCAATCTAGCTTTGAAGGTATGTATTGATCCATCCGTGTTATACTTAATGCGAAATACCCATTTGCATCCAATAGCCTTAGATCCAGGAGGCAAATCCACAAGAACCCAAGTCTTATTTATTAATAACGAATCCATCTTGTCATTAACAGCCTCATTCCAAAAGGAAGAATCTCTAGAAGCCATTGCTTCTTTATAGGTTTTGGGATCGTCTTGCACATGGAACAAAATGGGTATCTTTCTTGTAACCTTATTTAACCTATCTCCCTCTACAAGAAAGACTATATCTTGAGGATCAATAAATTCTGGACCAAAACTCTTTTCCTTTCGAGCCCTTTGACTTCTTCGTGGTTCATTAGCAGCAGGGTCATCTAAAGGCCTTTTGCTACTAGAACCAATGTCAAAAGCGGGAGCAGAGATAGACTCATTTGAGGAATCTACAGAAGTAACTCGACATGGTTCTACATTTGCAGAGTCACGTCGAAACTTGTTCTCAAAGAACTCAACATCTCTCGATTCCACAACCACATTAGATTATACATCTAGAACCCTATAGGCTTTTGAGTTTTCTGCATATCCAAGAAAAACACCTTTCAAAGCTCGTGGTCCTAACTTAGTTCTCTTAGGATCTAGGACTCTGTAGAAAGCAAGACAGCCCCAAACTCTAAGATAACTCTGTAGAAAGCAAGAACATCGGCTGCAGAAGACCTTTTATAGTGAAAACGACAGTTCCCTTCCGAAGGGTTACATCGTTTCACAAAAATCAAAATCGAATAATTATCCGGATTAAAATAATTCCGGTAATTAATTAGCCAAAAATTCAAATCCGAACGCATCGCGCAAACGTGCTAAGTGCGTAGTGCGATTTAATATGTCAAATTAAATAGCCCACACTTTTTCCAAAAGTCCACTACCCACTTTATCCAATAACTAAAGTGGAAACCAAATTTAAAAACAACTTGCACTTTCCTTCTCCCACCAATGTGGTATTTCCTTTACTCTTTGACTACTCTAAGATGGGCTAGTAAGTTGGTGATTTAACCATTCCCGTGTATTCCACCCTCTGGAGAAAGAAAGTAGATGTAGTTGTATTGCATTTGGTTCAACACCAGAGTATTGCGCATAGTCACATATTACCATAAATGGTTTGATATAATCAACAGGGTTTTCACTATTTCATCCTTTAAAAAAAGTTCAACATTTTGGACCACATGAATAGTGGATATTCGCATCTCAAATTTTGGAACGATGATGGGTGTAGGAAAGATGTTGGAACCTGTATTCATAGCTTGAGCCTGGGTGTACTCGTACATTGTTCTTGTACCTATGTCTCTTGGAGTTTCAGTTTGAGAGAATGACTTATTTCTCTAGTGATCAAAAGTAGGGCTAAGAGAAACATATTGTTGGGTATTAGCGGAAATGTGGTTTGATTTAGGATCAACACAAATGAAATATTTGGTGTTTAATCACTCAATTTAGAAACTCACTCAATCAAACAAGGCCTTAACTTTTGGCTCTTGTTGTTTACAAACATACACACGGCAGAGACTTCTTTCTTTTTCTTTTTGTGTCTCTTGCCCACACTCTCTCTGACTTTCTGATCCACTTCCTATACCATGCAGGTTACATATATGTATCTATTACATGATAATGGAAACAAATACAACTAATAATAGTAGTGAACACACACATTAATGAAATGCCCCTCTTATCACTTCCTCTCGATCACGTTAGTGCATGTGCCTGTTTTTAGAGGTGGGCAATGGGTTGGTCCACACCAGACCGAATCCAGTTTGGATCGGACCACACTGAATCCAATGTAACATGGTCTGGTCCTTGGTCCCATGAATTTTATAAATACTGAAGAAAAATAGACCGAATTTACATTTGGACCGGACCAAAGTGGACAAAACAGACCGAATGCACGATTGGTCTGGTCCTAGCTTGGTCCTGCATTATCTTTCACTATTGGACCGTGATTCTCTGAATTTGGTCTGATTTGGTACAAACCGGACCGATGCCCACCCCTACCTGTGTTTGAGAAGATAAGTGATTGGCCCATGTAATTACTCCATGCATTGATCACTTTGTGTTGAACCATTATTTTGCCTCCTTCACGAGCTAGCGACAGAAAGAAGAACACTCTATGTTCTATTTGACGCTCCACAATAATAATGATTTGAAGTTGATAATTAATCCATGTTGATGGCATAGAGACCTACCATGTGTGATGTTTAGTGATGATAGGGTTGATTGCAAATTACCATTCAACACCCCCTCTTAATTTGCAATTTCAAGTACCTTCTTGAACTTCTTGAATTTCTCACGGGTGACCGCCTTTGTCATAATATTTGCTGACTGGTCATCGGTGTTGATAAATTCCATCACGATTAGTCCTTCGTTGACGAGGTCTCAAATGAAATGATGATGCAACTCGATATGCTTCGATCTTGCGTGAAATACTGGATTTTTTGTCATGGCTATGGCTGACATGTCACAATGAATAATGGTTGGACCATTTTCACTTTGCTTCAAATCATAAATTAATCTTTTTAGCCATACCGCTTCGCATGCTGCATCAGTAGCTGCAATATATTCTGCTTTCGCTGAAGATAAAGCCACAGTCTTCTGCTTCTTTGAACTCCAGGAAATGGGTTTTGAACCCAGGCAGAATATGTACCCCGATGTGCTTTTTCGGTCATCTAGTGATTCTCCCCAGTCACTATCGGTAAATCCAGACAGCTTGCTTTCTGCTTCTTTCTTGTACATCAGCCCAGTTTCTTTGTACATTGAAGATATCGCAAAATTATTTTGCCTGCTGCAAAATGAATTTTGCTAGGTTCATTCATAAATCTTGATATAAGACTTATTGAATGACATATATCTGGCCTAGTATGTGTTAGGTAAATGAGTGACCCGACAAGACTTATGTACAACTTTCCATCGACTTTTTCAGCTTCATCAATGCGTTGGAATTTCTCGTTCAACGCCATCGGTGTTGAGACTGGTTTGCACGTTGCTATGTGAAATCTTTTCAGCATATCTTCGGTGTACTTCTCCTGTGAAATAAATATTTCTCCAGACGACTGCTTCACTTGGATCCCAATAAAATACTTCATGAGTCCCAAGTTCGTCATCTCTAATTCTTTCATCATGGTACTTTTGAATTCTTCAATCATTCGCTGACTTGTTCCTGTGTAAATCAAGTCATCAACATACAAACACACCATTAGAAAATCTTTGCCTTCCCCCTTTTTGATGTAGAGAGATGCTTCACTCGGACTTCTTTGAAATCCATTTTGCGGAAAATATCGATCAATTCTGCTGTTCCAGGTTCTCGGTGCTTGCTTCAGCCCGTATAAACCCTTTCGAAGATGATAGACTTTGTCTTCTTCTGATTTTTTCTCATAGCTTCGTGGTTGTTCTACATAGACTTCTTCTTCCAGTTCTCCATTCAGAATGCTGATTTTACATCTAGCTGGTATACTGGTAACTCTAGTTGAGCAGCTAGAGCGAGAACTATTCTGATTGTCTCCATTCTCGCTACTGTTGCATATGTCTTGTGAAAATCAATACTAGGCTGTTGTGAATACCCCTTTGCCACTAGTCGAGCTTTGTACTTCTGAATAGACCATCTTCATTGAATTTGACCTTATAGATCCATTTGAGACCTATAACCGGGCTTGTCCTTCGGTTGATCAACAAGCTCTCATGTCTTGTTTTTCCCGATCATGGATATTTTTGCATCCATTGCCTTGTTCCAAACTTCTTCTTTGGTTGCTTCTTCAAAGACTTGAGGTTCACAAGAAAAATATGCAACATGACTTGTTTCATAAATTTCTCGCAAAGACCTTGTTCTCAACGGAGGTGAATCCGAGTTTGTTACGACGTCTCTAAAGTTGCTCCTTCTAGGCTAGGTGCAGAATTTCTTTCTCGACTAGCAACTGGATCTGGGTCGTTGCTGGGATCTTCTGGAAATGCTGAGTCCTCCAAAATTTCATAACTTGGTGGAGATTGAGAAATTGGATTTTCCCAATTCCACTCCTCCATCTCATTAAAGATCACATCTCGGGAAACCACCACTTCGTTATTTACTGGATTGTAAAGATGATAGCCTTTGGATTCATCACTATAGCCAGTGAAGATCAGCTTCTCTCCCTTCTGGTCAAACTTGTCTCGGTTTGGGTAGAGATATGTGCATAAGCTATGCACCCAAAGACTTTGAATTGATCCACCTGTGGCCTCCGGTGGTGCCACGCATGTATCGGTTTATTGTTCCGAACTTCTTTGGTTAGTGATCTGTTAAGGATGTAAATTGTTGTATTGAACGCTTCTGCCCACAAGCTGTTGGGAAGATTTTTGGATTTGAGCATACTTCTCGCCATTTCCACAATCGTGCGGCTTTCCGTTCTACTACGCCATTTTGTTGTGGTGTGTAACGGACCGTCAATTGCCTTTTGATTTCGTTGTTGCGGCAATACTCCATGAATGGAGAATAAATAAATTCTCCTCCACGGTCTGTTCGGAGAGTTTTAATTTGATGGCAGCTTTCCTTCTCAACTACTGCTTTGAATTGACGGAACTTGGGAAAAACTTCTGACTTTTGCTCTAGAAAGAATACCCACATCATTCTGGTGAAGTCATCTACAAATAGTAGAAAGTATCTTTTGCCGCTAAGCGATTGTGTTCGGGTTGGACCGCATATGTCTGCATATACCAACTCCAGTGGTGCTTTTGCTCTCCAAGATGTTTTTGGAAATGGTAAACGATGCATTTTGCCATATATACACCCTTCACAAATTTTATCTTCTCTGTTGATCTGGAGAAGTCCCACCACCATATTTTTCTACCTCAATAATTTGAGACCTTTGAAGTTGAGATGACCATATCTGAGATGCCATAGGAAGGACTGATCCATATTTTCACTCTTGAATGCTACTTCACCATTTTGTGACATAGCAAGAGAGATAATTCTGTTGGAAGTCATCGGGACTTTGGCCACCATGAAGTTGTCAGCTTTGTTGGTAATCTCGCACACGCCATTATCAAACAATAGCTTATAATTTTCCAGCATCAGTTGTCCCACGCTTAGTAGATTGAGAGTTAGCTCCGGAACATACAAAATGTATCGGATGAGAGTTTTGTTACCTTCTTCTGTGCATACAACAACTGTGCCTTTTCATTACACTTTTAGCTTCTTTCCGTCTCCCAATTTGACTTGAGAGCAGTATTGGTCATTGATGTCGCTGAAGGACTCCAGATCTCCAGTCATGTGGTTACTGCAACCACTATCCACCATCCAGGGAAGCTGTGATTTTTGCTCACCATTCAAGCATGATAAGGCTACCATATTGCTTTCTTCATTTTTTTTTATGCCGCTTGAATCGCCATCTTCTTGCTTGTTCTGGAACCAACAATCTATCTGGGAATGGTTTTGAATTCTACACTTGATGCACTTGAATCTGTAGTCTTTCGTTGCATGACCCGCCTTTTTGCAAATTATGCAACTCAAGTCGGTGTAGCCCGATTTTTTCTGTTGATAATTTTGCATGTTGTTTTCTCTGTAATTAAATCTTCCTCTTCCTTGTGAGTTTCCCCCTCTCTAGGCTTGCTCCGATTTGACATATTTACTTTCCATCATGTTGACTTTTGACGGGAAAGCTGGCTCCAATGGCGGTTTGATGAAGTGCCTCATTCTTTGCTCGTGTGCGACAAATGAGCCCATCAACTCGGTCATTGGTAGATTTGACAAATCTTTGGTTTCTTCTATCACAACAACAATATGCTCGAACTTTGATGACAAACTGCGGAGAATTCTCTCCACAATTTTCTTTCTTCCATGATGTCACCGGTGGCTTTGATCTGGTTGACTGTCTTTGCCACACGCGAATGAAAGTCTTTGATGGTGTCGGTTTCCTTCATCATCAAGTTGTCGAACTGGCGCCATAAACTTTTTTGCCTGATGGAGATGGACTTTTCAGAGCCTTGAAATTGTTTACGCAAGACATCCCAAGCTTCTTTGGCCTTTTTGATGCCATAGATTCTTGGGTAAATTGATTTGCTCACTGCTTGCTGAATGATTCTCAAGGCGCTGGCATTTTGCTTGACGTTCTCCTTGTACTCCTTTGTTTGCTTGCCTACTCATTTCTTGGAATCTTCATCCTCAACTTGTGGATCTTCGTAGCCTTCTTGGACGATATCCCATAGATCTTGAGAGATGAAAATAGACTCCATTTGGGCACTCCAATACTCGTACAATTCTCCATCGAAAATGGGGATTTGATTAGAAGAGGTGTAAACATGGTTTTTGATGAAGTTATTGCCATGGCTTTTTTAGAAGATTTGGGTAGGCTAGAAAAATGGGGATTTAATATGATAGAAGGGTATTAAGCTCTGATACCAAATTTGTTGGGTATTAGTGGAAATGTGGTTTGATTTAGGATCAACACAAAGGAAATATTTGGTGTTTAATCACTCAATTTAGAAACTCACTCAACCAAACAAAGCCTTAACTTTTGGCTCTTGTTGTTTACAAACATACACACGGCAGAGACTTCTTTCTTTTTCTTTTTCTGTCTCTTGCCCACACTCTCTCTGACTTTCTGATCCACTCCCCATACCATGCATGTTACACACATATATTACATGATAATGGAAACAAATACAACTAATTATTGTAGGGAACACATATTAATGAAATGCCCCTCTTATCATTTCCTCTCCATCACGTTAGTGCATGTGCCTGTGTTTAAGAAGATAAGTGATTGGTCCATGTAATTACTCCATGCATTGATCACTTTGTCTTCAACCATTATTTTGCATCCTTCATGAGCTAGCGGCAGAAAGAAGAACACTCCATGTTCTATTTGACACTCCATAATAATAATGATTTGAAGTTGATAATTAATCCATATTGATGACATAGAGATCTACCATGTGTGATGTTTAGTGATGATAGGGTTGATTGCAAATTACCATTCAACACATATTTGAGCTAATTTCGTTTAGATCTTCTTTTGGTCTTCTTTTGCTAGCTTGTCTTCTTTTCGTCTTCTTTTGCTAGCTTGTGGTGGCCCAGATTTAGAGGAATCGGAGGTACTACTTCGATAAAAATGATCTTGGACTTTTCTTTCAAGCTCAACCTTCTGGAATTTGACCTTGGTTTAGGCTCATGCATATAAGCTACCTTAAATAGTTGAAAGATGAGAGTTTTAAATTTATTTAAGATGAATATATAATTTTAGAAAGATCAAAATTGGGGAGATACAAATAAATATTGGTGCAAATCATGATAAAATAGATAAGAACAGAACGAGAAGCAGAAACAATATCCATTCCTAGCTCATGCTATCGCTGGTAGCGTAATATACATCCCAAACAAGTCGGAACAAGTCAAATCAAACAAGCCAAATCGAAAATTGCCACAACTACGTTGAAGACATTTTACCTTAAATCTTCATCAAGTTAACTAGCTTAAACCCTGCCCTTCTGGCAGGTGATCCTATTTTATTTATTTTCCATTTAGGTAATTTTTTTATTTTGTGGTGTTTGAGTCTATGTTTTACGCATATTTAGTAGAAATAATTTTTTTCATTAGTATTGATTAATTATCTTAGTGATTTTTCACTTTTCATTTAAAACATTATAAATTGAGTCAACATAATATTACTATCATAGTTTAAACTTTTGAATTATATGACCATATCATAGTAGTTGTAAATGAATCTAGAGATATCAATTTTGACGTGGCATGTCCTACCCAACTTGTTTGACATGTTTTGGAGTGGTAATACTCGTCTTTTAGGTGGGATGGGGCCGCTATAAGTACTCTCCTCGACCTGACCTGCCACATTCTCAACTCGTTTTGCCTAAATTTTTATGTAATTTTATCAAATTATTAGGATTTTGTTTTTATTACATCGTGACTTGGCTATAATAAAAGTGTACAAAACTCAAGTTTGGAGTAATTTAACAGAATTTATCATGTCATAGTTTATTTATCGACTTATTAATGAAAAAATTAATATTTGAAGCATTTTTATTTATATTACATGCTCTTATGGGTCAACCTGACCCAACCCACACCCGAAGACAAAATACCTAATATATACCCAACTTGCTCATTATCATTCCTAAATGCATCACGATAATTAAATCATACACATACTTTGCTCGTTCATAAACTTCTATAACATTCCTTTCTAACACCAAATTATCTTTTGTATACAATATTTCATCATTAATTTTTATTATTTCATCATCAATAAGAATAGAAAAGTTCACAAGATCCTGTCATATTCTCATACTAATCGACTGCCATTTCAATTTCTTTGTCTATTTTTCACTCTGCTTCTTTTGCATTCCTCTTCTTTACAGTAAATCTTGGGTTTAGTAGGTTATAGTTAGCGATCTTAGATCTCATCGATGTGATTTAGTTACAACTGTGGATATATGGTGTGAACTGTGATATAAATTATAAATTGAGTGATGAACGATGGAGGGGGAAAACCCATTCGGCAGGGTGAAAAGGATGGTGCGGAATCAGATTCCGGGGAGAGATGTGCTGGTGTTAAAATAGAAGAAGCGGTGGAATATTTATAGGGGTCAGTTTGGATCAGGAATTTTGCCACAATCCCTATAATTACGAGAGATTTTGAAAAACTTGTGCGTTTGGGAAGGCCATGAATTGTGGATAATAAAAATTTCGAAATTGCTAATTGGCAGGTTTTTGAAATATCTTATTGCCCCCAAGTATTTAAAAATCCATGATTTTTTTTTTAAATCTCTTCCAAGGTTGTCATGTCGGTGGCATGCCACCCGGTTGAATCTGGTTCAACCTGTGCCGGTCATGAAACCGACATGACACCATCAGTATGACCGGTATGATCGACTTACGCATTCTAAGTAAAATGATATCATTTTAATGAATTTAATGAATAAAAAAATTAATTAATTATTCATTTTATGAATGTAATAGTTAAAAGTTGATGATATTTGTTGGGTTGTAACTAAATTGTCCACATGCAAACAAGTTATATGTAACAATTTAGTTACAATCCAACAAATATTTATAAATTATCCCATTTCAAATTCCGTGACCCGAGAGTAATTCTAGGAAGGTTATTTTTGTCATTTCACCCAATTCATCTTTATATATTAAAAATGTCATCAATGAGATTTGAACATTGATCACTTAAATGAAGATAGAGCATTATAACCAACTAGACCACTTTATATTTATTGTTATTTCTTTGATTAAACTCTAGAATATGTTCGGTGATGAGTGTACGTGGCCACAGGGCCGGGCCGCCCACGGGTTAGCACGACACGACACAAGCACAAACATGAAATATTTAGACCATCCTTGCCCGAGTTGGGTCGTGTCGGGGCTAATATTTTCCAGATTTTATTGAGTATAAGAACATACATTACATGAAAATAATATTTATTTGATATAAAATTAATATAGAAAGAATTAATAATCTACAAAAGATATAAAGGCAAAACATTGATTGACTTATCAGAGATTCAAATTTCCAGTCAACAGAGAACTTTCCGGAGGGGCAAGAATGTCATTACATGTGGTTCATTTCACCATTTTTTTAGGGTTAATAGCATTTTATACTCCTCTACTATGACAAGTTAACAAACATGTCCCTCTACTATTCTTTTGCACTTTCGTACCCCTTTATTATTGCAACGTAACAAAGTTACCCTTCCATCACTATTTCCATTAGTTTACCGTTAAATGACATGTAAAAAGACTACATTGCCCCTCTATTTAATTTATAATATATTATTTAGTTTTTTATTTTTGTTTCCCCTTTCTGTGGAGGAGGATTCCAATCCAAGTTTTTTGTCTTCGACTCTTCGTATACCTTCACCACAGTCCCCCTTCATTTTCACTTTCGGCAATGTCGATGCCAAGCTTTTCCTCTGGCATCCAGTAGGCGTCCGATGAGTGTCAATAGCGAGTTTATTTCTTCCCCGCTGCTCTGCCATCACCAGCCTTCGCTCCCCTTGCTCTCTCCTTCACTCAACTCTTCTCCGGCACTAAGACCCAAGTAAGAGAATTTATAATTTTACATACAAGAACTTAAGGGTTTCGCAACACATTGGAGGATGATGTGGAGGGGAAAGAAACCCGGAGCCGATCAGAACCGCAACAAACCAAACCCTCTCTCGAATCAATTGAAAAATAAATAAATTCCTCTGTTTTTTTCTTCTCTCTCTACTGGCTGTCGGCTGAGTTCATGAAGATAAAGGTTACGACATCAGCATGTTGGTTGAGGAGTGGGCTTCCTCCTCAATAGAAATTGGGGAAAGAAATCAAAGGGAATTGGGATTCCTCATCGTTAGAAATTAGGGAAAGACATAAAATAATAAATTAAAGAGTTAAATAACTAGTTATGTTTCTATGCTGAAAAATATAATAATTATATTATAAGTAAAACAGTGGGTAATATAGTCATATCACTTATCATTTTAACGGTAAACTAACGGAAATAGTGACAGAAGGGTACGTTTGTTACGTTGCAATAACAAAGGGGTACGAAAGTGCAAAAAATAGTAGAGAGGCATTTTTGTTAACTTGCAATAGCAAGGGGCATAAAATGCTATTAACCCTTTTTTATGTGTCAATAAATTTGTAGACCCATGCAAGATAAACCTTATTATATATTATGATTCTTCATGTAAATAAAATAGTTTAAAGAATGAACAAACTCTATACTCACTATGTAGGTTGAATGGATTTTGACTCTATCATTTACAATAACCGGTACATTTATAATATCGTGATGTTTGAAATATTATTTGTATTGTTTATAAGTATACTCATTATTTGTCCCATCACTGGAAGTAGGATGAAATATAAGATTATATCTAGTATTCAAAGTTGTACTAAGCAATGCAGTTCAAAGCGTGATTCTACCTAGAAGCGGGAAATGGGTAGAATCGTAAAACGTAGAATCAAATCATAAAAACGTAAGTTTTTTACGCACCCTCTAAAATAGCTAAAATATGTTAAGTACAACATATAGTATGTAAGACGTGAGTGTGTAGATTTTATATAAGTGAATAACTACATGAAATTCATAATTAAAATGTAATATCTAACACATAAACTGATTTGTGTTGACTCAAAAGTAGAGAAAACTCATATCTTAATAATAAGGTCATAAACGTAGACCGTAACCCGTAAACGAGCTTGAGAATCTAAATTCTCATAAGCTGGTTTGAGTTTACACAATTACATACGATCAATTACCTATAAAATTTTATCGTAACCCAGGTAAGAGCCACAGGTGAAGATTAAGGGAGAAGACTGATAGAAGGTCAACAGTTGTTGAAATTACCATTAGGTGTCTTTTTAACCTAATGTGAAGCCCCTATCTCGACACTAGTTGTAGAACGAGTGATGGATCATGTTTTCCTTTTTATATTCTTTGTTGATATGTCTCCAAAATTACATCATTTTGGGCCAATTAGCATAGTTAGTAAATACTCCATTTAATACACGTATATGTACTCGTACATACTTTATTCGTTTAAAACTTATGTATATGTATTATTGTCAAGCCGTTTCATTTGTTTCCGTTCATTTGATGGCTCCCGTACTAAACACGTATAAAACCCGTATAACACGTTTAATATCCGTATTTAATGAATTAAATTATAAACTTTACTATTTTTTATATATTTATTTATTTTTAAGAATAATTATTTTATATATTTATGACTATTACCGTATTATTAAACGTAACATTAGCTCAAAGACGAAGTAAAATACACATACGTATTTTATACGTAACTTTCCCGTACCGTATTTTACTAACTATGCCAATTAGCACATTTTTATGGATGATCAAAATCTTATAAAAACGCTTCAGAATCGCGATTTTATCGATTTTAAGAGATTTTACCGATTTTACCCATGCTTTTACCAGTTTTGTGACTAACCGACTTTAGGTAGAAACTAAAACGTTTTGGTGGCCTGGATACGTAAAAACGTAAGTTTTTACGTTTTAATGCGCGATTTTGACTACACTGGTAATGAGTGCATTGATTGAGTGTCTTTTAACTTGGTGGTATGAATGAGGATACACTTATTCATCCAAATGTTTATAGCAGTGGATTTAGAAAAAATTATTTATGTTAAAATATCTACATATAGTATCAGACAATCATACCCATTGCCACCAATTGCAGCACCCATGATCCAAATGGCCATATATATTTTCAATACTCATGACTATTTTTTCCTGAAATCATAAATATTTTGTATAAAATTATATTTTCACAACAAGTAATTATATGTTTGTAGAATTAAGTATTTTATTTAATTAAAAATTCAAAGAAATACTTAAAAATTAAGATTTGGTCATTATAATAGCCTTCAACCATTCTAATATGCCAATGTAAGCTATTATCAACCACAAATTTGTTTGGAGATATATATTTGTTACTAATGAATTAGTATTTGATAATTTATATCTTTTTAATTATTACATTTAGATTGATTTTTCACCATATAATTAGAACAAAGTAAGTGGTAAATTTTAGCTTTCCATATTACCAATTGGTCAATTCCTTGAAGTTTGTAATGACTATTAAGCTCGATAATTAGTTTGGTGTGATTGGCCATTTTCATCGAGAATTGTGGGATCCTTGTGAGTTTGTGAGTTTCATTATATCTCCAACAGTCCAACTTTGGTGACGACCATTTTTAGTGAGAAGGAGTCGAGATTGGAGTGGTTGCGGGGCAATATGGAGGTTATTTGAAAGTTGTTTTTAGTGGTCTACATCAATATCGTTTTACACTCTCCCCATTCGGAATGAAAATTTTCGAATTATGTCCTAAAAATATGTTCTCATAAGCAAGAAATACAGTAATGCTTGACAGATTAATCAATTCATCGTTTGGTGGAATCATTGAATTGGTAGTGCTCCCGTTAATGAAACGACATGATAAAAATATGTCTTTGAAAGTACCTGTAAGATAAATAGATGAGCTATTATTAGTGTGAGTATTTCATTTAGTTCAAATACAAAATTTTATATACCTGGTGTTTTATTCCTTAAATGTTTGAACTTTATTTGAGGCTAGATTTGATGAATCCGTTTATGGTAATTGCTTAGAATTTTTGTATGAACTTATATATCTATTGAAATTTAAATTATTGTTGTTTGCGAGAGACCGCTAATGAACGTTCCATAAAAACTTGGGCATTGATAAATTGGTTAAAGCGCTTGCTAATTTGGGACATGGAATTGGCTGAACACATTTAGTTAGTTGTGATACCAAGTAAACAAGGTAGTGGTTGTGTTGTTCTAAGTTGTCACACGAGTTCATACAAATGAACTTAAAGGATAACTTTAGTATATGTGGCAATTGAATAGTATAATGAGATAGAGTTTTACATACAAATATAAGTGGGGAGCTAGGAATGGATTTAGAGATTGTATTAGGTGAAATTTGAGTTCGTTTATTTATGTGACGAGAGTTAGCATTGGCATAATTTTCTTTGTACCAATGTTTTAGATAGTCATTAATTGAAGTTTTTCGAAAGCGTTAACCATCATATTTTCCATCAAATGACAATAATTTTCTTTTATAGTGAAGATTTACTATGTATGTATCATAAGAAGCAACTCTCACATTGTCATTTGTGGACTTTTTTTATATAGTCAACACTTTGTTTGTAATCATATATTTTACTATTAGTTGCATTTTCTTTGTTAGTCATTTGGTATTTCTCATGTTCCAATGCGTTCAAAGCATATAAAAAGTAGTTTGAGTATTGTGTAGATAGTTTATGACAAAATATAAAGCAAACACCCATTATCCGTGTCATTTACAAATTATATAATCATCAAACTCTTGTTGGTTGGGCATTGTGCTAGTATATTTAAGAAGCTTTAATCGTTTCAGGCCACTAAACAGGACTAGGTGGCTCTCATAATCCGAATTTGCCTCCGTTTCAGTCATCGTTTTTCCCCCTCGCATGAAGAATTATGAGAAGTATAGCAAATTTGACAAAATCTGGCATGAGATTTCACACCAGAAAAGAACATCTGCATCCATCCACATCTGTACGAAGGATTATACTTCCCATTCTCACCCTACCTTAGAAAACCCAAAACCCATCAGCTCAAAAGTAGCATCCAAGAATAAACTACCAGTAAAACCTAACAATGAGTTGCATCCAAGATCAAGCCATGTTTGTAAGATCTCCCTCGAATTCCTCCTCCATCCAAACAGGGGGGCTATCCACCATTAAGAAGGGCCTTAAGCTTGTCTCTTGGTGATGGACTTACAATACACATGAGAAAACTTGGCCGAATATTGAGCTATTTACCAGATGCACTTACAAAATTGAACTACCTCGATCTTACTATATTGATTCATCTTCTCCATTACTCGTTTGAACGAGCCTCTGAAATCTAGCAGATAACATTTCATAAGACTGAGCCTGCGATTGGTTGACTTTTCCAATTGCATGCTTCAAATGCCGCATTGTTACTTCCAATGCATCAATGTTTTCCTGGTAGTAAACAAAGTTCTCAAAATCAGGAAACAAGTGAAGAACATGCAAACAAGTTATATGAAAAAGAACAGGAGTTAAAGAAAGAACCGCGAGCGCTGCAATTGCTGCTTCGTGGCATATAAATGATATATCAGCTCCTGTGTAACCATGTGTTAGACTAGCTAGTTGTTTCATATTGATGTCTGAACTGCAAGGATGTTTCCTTAGATGGATAGAAAATATGGCTTCCCTATCTGTCTCATTTGGAGGTCCCACGTATAGCAATCGATCAAAGCGTCCTGTTGCATGCATGCCAACATAATAAGGAAAAGAAGTATGATGTGAATCAAACAAATGTAATTTACACAAAGAGAGACGAATTTGGAGTACCTGGCCTTAAAAGGGCAGGATCAATCTTGTCTGGACGGTTTGTGGCTGCAATAACCGTAACATTCACCCTTTGGTGCAAACCTAAAACAAATACAAAATCTGTCTGTTCAGAGAAGGCAGAAGCTTCAACACGATGATTATGTGTTTGTTTTGGCTAAAAAATAAACAACTTCAAAGAAGTTGGCTTAAACAACAGCTTTTTCAATCCAACTTGTCAAAACTACTTAGCCGGAGTTCCACGAATTGTTACTATTTAGGAGTATTTCCCATTGAATCTAGTTCCTACACAATTGGGTCTGATCGATATCTAAACACTTTCCCTTCCTACCACCTCCCGTAGTTAATATCTACTACCAACCATCTTAGTAAGACTAAAATTTACATCAGGCTTGCCCATCCTAAAAAAATTGAGCTCTGCATCTATTGCATGCAAGTCAGACTGACACATTTTTTCTTCACTGGTGCAAAAACTTGGGAAAAAGTCACCTTCAGGGCTAGATTACTCACCATCCAATTCACCCAGAAGTTGAGCCATGACGCGGTCAGATACTGAAACTCCATCGCTCTCCTTCCCACGGATGACAGCAAGAGCATCAATCTCGTCGAAGAAAATAATTGATGGGGCATTTGCCCTGGCCTTTGCGAAAAGGGACTTTACAGCCTTTTCAGATTCACCAACCCATTTGCTGAAAAGTTCTGGACCCTTGACAGCAAAGAAATTCAATCCAGCCTCAGATGCTACTGCACGTGCCATGAGGGTTTTACTACAACCAGGAGGGCCAAACATCAAAATTCCACTTGGGGGACGTATGCCAATGCGTTGGAACGCATCCTGATGTTTTTGAGGCCATTCAACTGCCTCTATTAGTTGAGCTTTCACTTCTCTCTGGCCACCAATATCTTCCCATTTAACTTTTGGTACCTCTAGTATTACCTACAAGTACATACAACAGGTTCAGTAAATGAAGAACTTGGATAAACTACACTTGATGCTATGCTGAACTAAGCATACCTCTCGCATGGCACTAGGCCTCACTTTCGTCCTGGCCTTTTCAAAATCTTCAAACACAACTTTTAATAACTTTTCTTCAACTGGAAACACGTTGTCACGATCATTACTTATACGATCATCAATATTATCGGCCACTGATGAGAAAGCAGCACTTAAGCTAGAAGATGCTGGAACTTGTGAGGAAACAGGTAAATTAGAGACACTCTGAGATCCAGAATCTGCACAAGATGATGTGTCGAAATGCGAGTTGTTGCCAGATTTGTCTACTAGTTTGGAATAACGCCTAAGACATACCAAGGCGGCTTCATTACAGAGTGCAGCTAAATCAGCACCTACAAAGCCATGTGTGGTCATGGCAAGATCTTTGGCTTGCAAATCTGAAATTAAATGTTCCATTTCACCAAGAATAGTCTGGAGTATCTCTAATCGCTGTTGAGCTGATGGAACACCTGCATGCAAAAAGGAGATAGTTAAAACATGAAAGTACTGAAGTTTCAAAAGAAAGAAGGACAAACCATATGATAATGACCTATTTCAATCTCTCTATCAAGTCTTCCAGGCCGTCTCAGAGCAGGGTCAATGCTATCAGGCCTATTTGTTGCAGCAACAATGAGCACCCCATCAGTCCTACTAATACCATCCATCAAATTCAATAGTGTGGCTACCATTCTTTGAGATAGCTCATCACCTCCTTCTTTGCGTGCAGGTGCAATGGCATCCAACTCATCAATGAACACCTACAAAAGGAATACATATTTTAAAAGACCCATTGAACCATCTAAACCCTATTCATGCAAAGGAAGGACTCATTCCTGAAAAAGATTTAAGTGTCCATCATTTTACTTATACGATATAGAAGATTCAATGGTTATACATGAACCCTCAGGTGGTAGAGAAAGTAATGATTCTTGGGGGGGGGGGGGGGGGGGGGGGGGGGGGGGGGGGGGGGGGGGGAATTGACGAAGAAACATATCTTACCATAGCAGGTACAGCTTGGCTTGCAGAATCAAACACTTCACGCATTGCTTGCTCACTCTCTCCTTGATATTGACTAATTATCTCGGGTCCATTGACAGTGAAAATTTTTACAGCTGCATCATGGGCGCATAGTCGAGCCAAAGAGGTCTTTCCAGTGCCAGGTGGGCCATGAAGAAGCACTCCCTTCATAGCTCGTAAACCAAGACTACAAGAATTGTATCAACAACAAAAACAGGAAAGACTAGTATATATGATATACCTATATAATGCTGCCTTGATAAATAAAACTGGAAAACTCTATCACTAACAACAGATGTGACAAATCTTAAACTTCATTATCAATTAACAAAACGCTCAGAAATTGAGTGTAATCCAGATTTCAAAAACTAATTAGGTAGAGTGATGCAGGACCTCTGTAGTACAAATAGATCTTTTGCTTAAGTTCAAAACAGGACAAAAAACAATATGCAAACAGACACTGCAAACCAGACTCTTCAGATGAGGGTCACTAGATACCATGCTAAGATCGCAGCACCGTGGTAGAATTATCGCAGATTAGAAAATTGCATCCCACATTTCACAAATTTGCATACAATTACCGCAGATGCTTAAATTTACTTTATTAAATGCAGCAGACTGCAAAATAGCTATTTCACAAAGTTTGATCCTAAATCAACCACCAAACTTACACTACAACAAACTTGAAGCTGACATCTTACCCTTTCTCATTCCATAAGAAAATAAAGGAAGACATAAGATAATAGTAAGAGATGTCAGATACAATTATAACAGTGTAGGACAGCGAGGGTTTATCTCAAATTAACAATGCAGCATGTAAAGCTGCCCTAATAACAATGTGTTCATAATAATGTAACTTCATCGAACCATTATAAAAAAAAATGTAACTTCAATCGACAGGCGAAACTCCAACAGATTTTATTTGCAATCAGAAACATTGACCACCAGAACCTAACTCAAAACTACATACCTTGATAAAGTGTTGTCCATTGAAAATGTAATTATCTGCCTCAAAACAGCATATTCTTCACATAGGCCACCTAATTTCGGCACATCATGTCTAATGCTTTTCCCAGTCTCACTTCCAATTTGCATAGATGGAAACATCCTTTTCTTAGGGGTTTCATCTGCTGAGTTTTCTGGCTTACAAAAGTACACTTGTGTTTCATGATTCAAGAGCATAGCATCATTCCCAAGGTTTACCAATTTCGGTTTTTGGAAGTAAATACTGTTCCTTTCGCCTATCATGGCTTGGCCGTCATCATTAGCTGTAAATTTGCTATAATTCGTTACACGGAAAATGACGAGCTCCGACATCACTGGGATGGCAACAAGGTTCCCACAAATCAAAATACGAGAGCATAACCATGAAGCAGCAGACACCTGCAGAAGCTTTTTTGCATTTTCATCCTTAAGTACCTCGCTAATCTCAAATGAATCAGCAAATGTACCCTGGGGATATGATAAACTAAACCCTGCTTCTTCAGGTTTTGGTGAAGCTACATGACCAGAAGAACTAGGAGATCTTTGCTTTGTTTGACACGATGGTGTCCTAGGAGATGAAAGTACACCATTTGCAGATGAATCATGTGGTTTTCCTCCGCTTATCATTTGCACTCTATCCTTCAAAGGGGCTAGGTCCAAGTACAACTCATTGCAATGGCTAATACATAGTTTGGCTCTATCATCTCGTTTATTAATTTGATTCATCTGACTAGTATGGTCTATAGGATAAATATAAGCAACCGTGTCAGAAACAGGACACCCCATTGTGTACCACAGATCTGTGGACAACCGCACTCCAGTCTTTACGACCTGCAGAAAGATTAGTTGTCACTCCAGTGAGCCAATGATGGCACTTAAACCACAGTCGATGAGTATAATGCAAATATTTGGTTTGCAGAGAAATCTAACTGCTGTTGTAACAGCGAAATGGAGAATCAGTCAAACCTTGCACGAGGGAAAAGCAGTAGCAAGTGCAAAGTAGTTTCCAGCTGCATAAGTCAGTTCATCCATCGAGTCCAGGCCAAGTTGTGTACTGGATTCACTCGATATTTCTCTGAGAGGAAAAGCATTACTTGCTGAAGCAGCAACTGAGACCTGCAGTAGAATTAACATTAGATATCCAGCAATAGAACATGATAAAGACACTAAAGCAATAAACTTGTACAACTACATCAAAGAGAAACGAAAACTAGACGATAGTGATTTACCGAGACAACAGAGCCAGGGAGAATAGAGGAAGCAACCATGGAAGACTCCGAGAGCCAGATTTTACCACCTCTAGAATCAGGCACTACATCGGTAATTCGGCCAACCAAAGCGGATTTGTCAATCAAATGGGGGAATCTGCTCGATGCTTCTCCCAAAGAGAAGGATACATCTTCCTCATCAAGTTGAGAACTCGGAGATGGTGTGAAAGACGGTGTCCGAGGCGAAGATGCAGAAAAATCCGAATTCGACAGCCTAGACTGTCCTTTGGACTGTTGCTTCTTAGTCTTTGAAGGCATTTATTCCTTCTCGCTCCTTAAAAAAACCAGCCTAAACAGAGGAAGCAGCTGCAAATCATCAACACGGTCAACAGTAAGGGTTTCGCTGAAGCACTAATCATTCAGGACAAATGACCTCAGAGATACAGAATTCTTGGCCAATAGCGACTAAGGAAAGACAGCCTGTTGATTTCTCTCAATTACAATATGGAGGGTACTATATGTTCTCTAAACATGCAGAACGAGATCCAACAGGAAACACTTAACCCAGAGATGAGAAATTCAGCAGAAGCAGAAGGAGAAGCAGACAGCTGAGAAAAGGAAAAAAAGTGAAAATAGGACTTGCTTGACGATGAAGAGGAGCTTCCTTATTTTATCTATTCCAGCAAGATAAGAGAGAAGGGAGAAGGCGCCGGACGAGAGGGAGACGGCAAGGGTGACTTCTGCTTCAACCGATGGTCGGCTTTGGAGGGAGAAGGAAGCGCGAGGGTTTTGTTCGCCAAATCCCGAATTGCAGAACTTAAAATTTTGAATACCTAATAAGCCCCTAAACAGCCTAGTTATTCTGCTAACTTGAAAATTCGTTAGTATATACTAACTAATATCCAAAATATATGAACTAATATCCAAGTCTGCTGAGTATCTAGATAACACATATTAGTATTCAAAACATGACAAACTAGTATTCAGATAGCAGATACCAACTAATATCCACAATCAACCAACTAGTATTCAATATGGATACTCTTATGTGTTATTTGGATACTAAGTGTTATCGGGATACTAATTATGTGTTATATGGATACTATTCTGTATTGTCTAGATATTAGTTTGTGAATTTGGGATAATAGTTGATTCATGGTGGATATCAGTTAGCAAACTTTGAATACTAGTCTGTGCTCTCTAGATACTTTAGTACTTGGATACTAGTTCATGTATTTTGGATATCAGTTAGTATTTGCTAACGTATTTTCAAGTTAGCAGATTAACTTTCCCCCTAAAAACTACGGCTTCCCTCTTTTTTATAGAAAATCACTTAAAAACATATCTGAATCATTATCAGTCGTACTAATATTTGAACGGGTTAACCTTTCAAAAAAAAATATATATATATTTGAATGGGTCAAGATCAGGTGACTAAGGGGGTCCCTTACTCAAATGGCTAAGTGAATCTCAGCCACTCAAACTCATTAAAATCCAAGAGTTCCAATTAATCCAATTTAATGAAGGATAATGTGGTAATTGCATGTTTGTTTATAAAATTAAAAAAAATGCAAGCGCTACGTCTCCGTCCCCTTGCACCGGCTAGTCACCGTCCTCCCCCGTTTGCGCCGATCAGTCAAATTTTCGGCGGCAGTTCCGTCCAATTTTGGGAACATGCATGCTTCCTTTAATTCCCAGCAGGACAGAGAGATCCAATTTGTGGGAACATGCATGCTTCCTTTCCTAGGAATTTTCCTAGAGAGAGAGAGTTTTTTCCGGCGACCGGAGGAAATTTCCCGGCGACAGTGTTGGATTTGTGATGTTTGCTGATCTATTTTGTAATGTTTGTATAGATTCGGTTTGTATTGTTTGTCATTTTTAGTGACATTTTGTATGGTTAGTATGCTTTGTACTGCTTGTCAGTTTATTTTGTAATGTTTGTATGTTTTGTTATTTTGTAATGTTTGTCGGTTTTTTTTGTAATGTTTGTAAACTTTGTTATTTTTGTGCACCATGTTTATCATTTTTGTCAACCATGTTTGTAATGTTTTTTATGTCTAAAAAACAACCTGGTTGACTTTTGGATGGAACTCCTCTATATAGGGATGGAGCCTCCAAAGTCAACCCGAGTGTTTTTTCTAGTTCGTATGGATTGTCGGTCTAGTTTATCATTTTTGTCCACCATGTTCGTAATGTTTGTATGTCTAAAAAACAAACGAGTTGACTTTGAGACGGAGCCCTCTATATAGGGATGAAGCCTCCAAAGTCAACCCGGGTGTTTTTTCAGTTTGTATGAATTTTTGGTCTAGTTTGTCATTTTTGTCCACCATGTTGGTATGTCTAAAAAACACCCGGGTTGACTTTGGGAAGGAGCCCCTCTATATAGGGATGGAGCCTCAAAACTCAAAAGTCAACCTGGTTGTTTTTTCTTTTTGTATGGTTTGTATTGTTTGTCGGTCTAGTTTGTATTTTTTGTACAGTTCATATGTTTGTAAATTTGTTTGTATGTTTTGTCGCTCTAGTTTGTACTGTTCGTATGTTTGTATGGTTTGTACTCATTGTAAGGCCGGTTTGTATACTTCGTAATTTTCCATAATACCCAAACTACCCATGTCATCAAACCATACATATAAGGAGGTTCTGCTGCTGCACCCACTTAAATCCCTTTTTCTTGACTCATGCGCAAAGCACGGGATGGCAGTTTAGTCTATTCCTTATTTTTCTTTTTTTACTTTATTCAACGGAGCTTCTTGGTTTTGGGTTTAATAATTCAGAAGTGCTTCTATATTTGCATGCAGGCCCAATTTCATTTTTCTCTTTAATTCAGCGGGCCACTTCCTCTTTTAAGTTTTAATTCAAACAGGTATATAGTTCCGGGCACGGGCAGATAGAAAAGAAAAACATGTTCTCTAATTTAGGGATTACAATGGGTTGGAGGTGGATAATGCATATCTTATTCGGATATATGTTATCCTATTTAAAGTACTTTGGTTTTAATCCATACCCACATAAGAATTAGATGGGTTCAGGTTGAATAGTGAGAAACCATACACACTCATTATCTGCAATATTCAAATTTGAGTTTTACCCGTAACCAGTTATATCATATTACTGATAATTTTGTCATCCCTACTCTAATTTGAGTTTGACCCTACCCAATTATATCAGATTCAGACGGATATCCACGATTACTGATAATTTTGACATCCCTACTCTAATTTCACTTATTTACTAGCCACCATAAACTTAATCACCATGAATTTTCTTCAATAATTGCATTTATACAAGAGAATCATGCATCTCATGTTCATGTTTGAATCTTAAGTAATTAATTAAGGTTTCATCATCAACTATTTTTTATATATAAAATAATTAGACTAATATTCTTGATGACTACATTTTTAGTAGTTTAATGCTCCCAAAAATTATTTCTTATAGAGAATCAC
The DNA here is from genome assembly GCA_946122785.1 of Linum tenue. Classification (NCBI taxonomy): domain Eukaryota; kingdom Viridiplantae; phylum Streptophyta; class Magnoliopsida; order Malpighiales; family Linaceae; genus Linum; species Linum tenue. The sequence goes on along the minus strand of CAMGYJ010000006.1, from coordinate 47,680,292 downwards.
CCAAACAACCAAATATTGTGATTGACTTTCTTTTTTGACAGATATTTTTTAATTATATGCATCTTACGATTTAATGTGTGTTCATGTAACATTTGATTTAGAAAAAAAAAGAGTCAGCTTCATACCACCAAAAGGTGTGATTGACTCTCATCAGTCTCTATCTCTATCGAAGCACAAAATAAGTTTTATAATGGTATGACCGTATGAGCATTGATGAACTATCAATTATTTATAATCTTTCTAACTATTTCACACTGTTTGATTTTTAAAAAAAAACATCACTCTACATTTTAAACTTTCAAAAATTAATGAACATAAGTCAGAGTTGTAGAGAATTCATTAATAATTGACAAAATTATCAAGAACAATACGTGCTCTTTATTAAAGGCAAAAACGTATATATGGAAAAATTATCAACATTGTTACCGAAAATCCTTTATAGTGAGAGAAGTGTTTGTTGGTGATGAATATAGTGAAGTTTCTTGACAGTAAAGAGGTACTGATATTGGGCATTTGGAATACCTGTAATATCGTGTCATTAAGTTTATTATAAGTTTATATACCTTTGCACGAGTTCTATATTTTTTTAATTTTTTTAACAACAATCAGTATAGAACGCAACGATTACAATGGTAGTAATCTTTCTTATGGATGATAATTTCCTATTTTCCAAGCAATTGAAAAAATAGACTTTCTTCATGGTAAAAATGAGTTGTCTTCCTATTTTGTAAAATTGATATCATTGTTTGTTAATTCGCATGACATAACATATAATCATAGCACAATTATATGAGAAGAAGATATTACTGAAATTTAAATTTTAAAGTTTTATTAATTAGTTTTATTATCATATTGCAACCGGCCAACGGGCCGGGGTACAATCTAGTTAGTTAAATAGTCATTCCCACTTTTTAACCATCATATTGCTATATCCAGATCTAAGAGCTGGGAGGGGCTTAGTCAAGTGACTAAGCACCCCCTTACTCACTGGATCCTCTCTCATTTTAAAGCCCTACCGTACCAGGATGACACACAGAGCCCTAGCCCCAATTCAAACCTAAATCCTAGAAACAAACAATCCCTCTCCCAGCCTGCCCATATTCGACAGTCAGATCACCTTCCTGAAACCCACCACCGCCTAACCCATAACCCTCCGCTGGCATACTCACCTCCTCATGCCGCCTAACCCACCTCCCTCACGTCGGCAAACCCAAAACCGGAGGATGAAGAAGGAAGACTGAGGTCGAAGCAAAGAACCCTCCCGCCGTTGGATGGAGAACGAAGAAGGAAGGAGGAGGTCGGAGCCGCTGCCGCCGTCGATTTGCTAGCGACCTCGAATTGGCGGAGCAGCTTTCTCTCTGACGCGCTGGTTAATTAATCTCTAGACCAGGGCGAATCCTTCCTGTTGGTTTTGCAGACGAAAAGCTCCTTCCATTTCGTTGCAACCGACGACGATTTGATGACCTTGTTGTACGAGCACCTACAGTTAGTAGGTGCCAAGTTAATTTAATGGCAATGGCAATGCAATTATGCCGCCGACGTCTACCTCGTTGGCCAGTTACATGGATCACTACCAGAGCAGGCGCGGGGAGGATTCCAGGTTGCAGATATCACAACATCCAGATGCTAGCCTCTCACTTGCTCAATTCCAGGCGAGATGCAAGGGAATTCCTCTTAGGATGAAGTTAGAGTTTATAGGCCAGTGAACAATTATGAAATAATGATGTAAAATTAGTGACCAATAAAGAAGAAAAAAATTTTGAATGGCAAAAATGAAACAAATTAATAAATCGAGTGACCAAACATGCAATTCACCTGAACTAAGGACATTAAAGTAAATTTAACTTAGTTAGTGTGACGAATAAATATTTTTAGCGCGATAAATAGGGGTTAAATGTATCACTTGCCACATAAGTATAGTATATGTTGCATAAGCACTTAATTTGTTTTTGTTGCAACTAAATCATGTAAATCGGATTTCGGTTCCAACTAAACCATTTAAAACGAATTATAGTTGCACCATCACATTTCTCATCCACAAAAATAACAGCGGGTACCAAATGGGAATCATTGACATACCATTTTGAAGAAAATAAAACCTACATAATCATTATTACTCAAATATCAAATTTATGTGACCTTTTTTTAAATAATTATTCCTTTCCCAGTCTCGTCGCTACTTCTCCTTCCTCGCCTCAACACCGTCCTCTTCCATTCCGCAAGAGGAACTGTAGAAGAATTGAAATCCTAAATGCGTGTCTTCTTTCCATTCAGTCATAAACCGCGTTTACAAATCCCATAACATAACTGGAATCACGGTTTCAATAGAGTCACGTGACTTCGACTTGGTGACCTTATTGTTAGTGCTGTGAACTACGGAATTCAAGTTGTTGTTGTTGCGGCGGGCTTTGGGAGTGGGGAGGGGTTGTTTTCCTGGTCAAAGAAGTAAGAGATAGGAGTCGGAGCCGGCAATCCAGATTTCTAGTTGTCCCGCCAAAAATTGGCGGGGAGGAGAGAGGATTACTTGGAGGAGCTTGGAGTCAGAAAAGATAAGGTCCTCCCACCTACTGTTGGGAGGACGTCCTCCCAGCGGAGAATATGATATTTGTGTAATGATAATCTAGTATAAGATCTACATGAATACATACTGGTCGAACAAGAAAAATGTATTCTTATAATAGATAGTAGTATGAAATCAAGTTTTCAAGAATATGATATTTATGTTACGAGAATATGATATTCTTGAAAGCTTGATGATATTTATGTTATGAGAATATGATATTCTTGAAGGCTTGATTTCATACTACTATCTATTATAAAAATACATTTTTCTTGTTGGACGAATATGTATTCCTGTAAATCGTATACTATATTATCATTACACAAATATCATATTCTCCGTTGGGAGGACGTCATCCCAACAGTAGGTGGGAGGACTATATCCGATCTGGGGGAGTGGGATTGAAGTTACAAGCATGAAAGAGGGTGATGAGGTGATGGAGGAGAAACAGAATATCAGAGATTGGAAGAGTGGTAATTATTCAAAAATGACAAGATAAGTTTGACTTTGGTGCAAAATGGTCATGTAGATTTTATTTTCTCCAAAATGGTAGCACGATAATTTCAGTTTAGTACCTACCGTTAAGTATGTGGATGGGAATTGGGATGGTGCAACTAGTGCAACTAGAATTCGAATTGTATGGTTTAGTTACAACCAAAATTCTACTTATATGATTTTCTAGCACGTCCAAAACATGAAGGTGGTCTTGGCATTCGAGACTTCAGGATCTGGAATCTGGCTTGTGTCTCTCGCCACATTTGGGATATACTTGCAGGAGAAGGCTCTCTTTGGGTCGCGTGGGTCAGAAGGTATAGAGTCAAGCATCACAGTTTGTGGCACTTGGCTGGTACCTCTACTGGCACTTGGATTTGGAAGAGGATATTGAAATGCAGATCAATTGTTTCTCCTTTTATAACAGGTTCTGGTCCTTGTTTGAAATGGGATGGTGAGGTAATGTCACGATATTCTGTTACTAAAGTCTGGAAATCGATAAGAATAGCTTCAAATGTTGTGGACTGGTTTCAATTAGTGTGGAACAAGGATGCTATTCCCATACATGCTTTCTTGCTGTGGCTGGCTCTGCAAAATAGGTTGGTCACACAAGATAAGCTTATTTGTTGGGGCAAGAATGTGTTGGGTTTATGTCTGCTTTGCCCGGGGGAATCGAGTCTATAGATCGTCTATTTGTATAATGCCCCTATGGAGATGGTATTTTGCGAAGTTGCTTGGAACACTTGATGATTCCAGTTATGAGTTCCTGGGGTGACAGAGTTGATTGGTGTTCTGACCACTGGTCTGGGAAATCTGCTGCTGCTCGAGTGGGTCGCCTGGTTTGGAGCTTGATGGTAAGTATGGTATGGAGAGAGCGATGTGCTTGATTTTATAGTGATGTGGCTGCTAAATCCCCTGAAGTTATATGCAGGTAGATATGTATTGATGTCTATTTCCATGTCAATAGAATCCAGGATCTCCAGATTTGTATTCATAGCCTTAGATTGAGATGGTATACGAGGTTATCCTCTTAGTGGGAGAGGGTGATAGAATTTTTGTTTTGTTTTCTTTGTGAGCAAGCATAGGAATGTAATTGTTAGTACTGTTTGAGAGGCGGCTAGGAAATTTTCCTAAGTCTGCTCGTTCTTAATGCTAATTTTTTATTTAACCATAAAAAAAACTTCCGTTGGCAAACCATGCATTTAACCCCGATAAATAGCAATGACCCAACTTATTGGGTTGGTTTGGATAAGGTCGATCCCATTCAACACCAACCTACCCAATGTCGTCCGTCGCTCAGATGTTGTTGCTTCCGGTTGGCACCCAATTCTTCTCATCCCGTTGAGATTTCCCTCCACACCCAAACCTGCTCTCCTGTCGTCGATTCCTTCCCACTGCCACCAGGAATTTGAAGGTCACTCCAACCTGGTCTCTTGCTATCGATTTCTTCCCACCGCCGTATGGAATTTGAACACTGGCCCAGTGACAGTGGCGTTCTACAATTCACAAACCCCGAAACCCTAGCGCTCGAATGGTGTTCATCAATTAAACCCTCAAAAGAATTGTAGTTTCACCAAAGGTTACTTTCACACGAGAGTCTCCTTGTTAAGCTCGGCGATCCTCCTAGTAACAGCATGAGACCACAGAGGCGGTGACGGAGTTAGAGGAGGACGAGAAAGTGGTCGGAAAGGTGATGCACGAGGTTTTCGTGGCGAGCGTGCCATGGACGAGGATGCTAGGAGCGGCTGCGATTATGCTTGGTGTGGGGGACGATTGTTATAACTGATGTTTCTGAATGGGAGGATGGTTGGTGGGGACAAACACAAAATTGGAAGGGGAGCAGTGGTCTTGTAGGGACAAAAACCATAAAGGTATATGTGCTTGGTAAGAAATCACGGAGAGAGATGATGGGCGGAATATTACTGCAAATCGTAGTTGCTCTACAGAAAAAAGAAGCCATCGAAGGAGATTGGTAGAAGACAATGGCCATTATGGTCAATAAACATTGTGGGCCCAAATCCCAGATGTGTAAACAAACAAACTATTTCTCTAAAATCACTTATATCAATTATCAGGCTTTTTAGCTGAGGAATTTTAACTCAAATCTCTCACAAATCTCCCATAAACCAATTTCCCATTCAAACGATCCACTGGAGTCTGGAGAGATTGTGGATGTGAGAAATTTTGAAAGCAGATCAAATCCTCTTGAATAGACTATCCAAAGGGTCTATCAACCTATCCCTCTTCAAGAGGATTTGGTCTGCATTATTTCAAAATAATAATATGAGTTTGAATGGAAAATCTAGAATTAGTTTGGAATCTCGATTAAAGCAGACCAAATCCTCTTGAATAGACTATCCGAAGGGAGATTATCCTCAGTCGAAATAGAATACCAAAGTATTACTGTAAAGACTACCACTACCAGATTGGATTCCATGACAGAGTAGTGAATCGATTCACTATTCGGGCAATCGATTTACTACCACCAATTGAAGGCACTATATCAACCTATCCCTCTCCTAGGTCAAAGCAATAATTGAAGAATATGATCAAGATTCAAACAATTTCATGAACAAACTTCAATTGGATAAATAATATCAAGTTTTATAAACAAAAGATTAAGCACAATTAATCCTAACACATGGAACTAAGGTTCTTCATACCTAAGTGAGAGAGTTGATTACTCTATAGACAGAGAGGGGAAAACAATAGTTGAAGCAGTCATTCTCATGAAGATGATAACAATCTGCTTCAGGATGTTGATCTTCACTCCTAGGGATGAAATCTGAGATCTAATGGGGAAGGATTGCTCAAACCGACTCCATGGGGTGTCTCTTTGAGTCTTCGTCACTTTCTCTCCCTAGAACTCGGTTTCTGATTCTAACACACAGTTGTTGATTCCACTCAGCAAATCTGCTTCAATCGCCATTCTTCCATTCAATTCAGCAAAACCCTAGATGCAACTCTTGTTAGAGTACTCAGGGGAGAAGATCAAGTTAGAGGATGAAGAGGAGCCGACCGGCGGAGCAGATTCGCTGACTGGCAGAGTAGATTCGCTGATGAGCCGATCGAATACGAAGACGAGGAGAATCAGTTAGGGAATTTTTAGTATACAGAGCGCTACGCAAGTCGGTCAGAGAAATGTTCTTGTGTGGGAGGGCTGTGAGCGAAAAGAGAAAAGGACATCGTAAGTTTCAGACTTTCTATTCTATAATATTTGTTTTTAATAACGGAATAAAATTCACAAAATGAAAAAGTGAATATCGGATAAAAATTGAGAACTTCCCAACGGCCAGCTAAACTACACAATGCCTCAGTCGAATATGTACATTTACCCATGTTTATTTTGACTGTCAGTATGTGGCCGTCATTAAACAAGCTTTTTCTTGTAGTGAATGCGTTCGAGTTTCATTGTAACCAGACTATGATACCAACTGATGGAGGTATGGATCGGGATAAGATCAGGTGACTAAGGGGGGTCCCCTTAGTCACATGACTAAGTCAATCTCAGCCATCCAGCTTCATTAAAATCTGATGGTTCTAATTTATCTAGTTTAATGAAGGACAAGATTGTAACTACACATTTTATTTATTTAAAAATTAAAATAAAATAATAAACAATATTCAACTGTCGCTCCATCCTACCGTCGCGATCCTTATTGGGAATTTCCGCCGACATGGCCGCGCGAGTCCGACGGCGGCAGCACGAGTCCGGCGGCACGCCAACGCGCTCCGGCGGCGTGGTCCTCTCCCTGGGATTTTTATTCCCACCAGAGGGGTCGATCGTGCTTCAGGTCGCCGATCGTGTCGTCCTCGTTGCATTTCACCCGAACCTTCTTCCCCAGCCGATCGTTCAACACCACCTCGATCATCTTCCCCGCCGACGAACCGAAGAACAAATCACCCTTCTTTCTCCCCTTTTCAGCTTCTAAATTGTTCCGTTTCGCTGCGCGAATCTCCTTCCCCTTTGTTTGTGCTTCTTTATATCCCCAACAGAGAGCTTTCGTGTGGGTGGGATTGCCAATTTGTTGGGGATTTTTGCCCAGGAGAGAGAGAGAGAGAGAGAGAGAGAGAGATTTTCTGGTCGGGAATTTTTCCTGGCGAAGATTTTCTGGTCGGGAATTTTTTTCCGGCGAACATCGTCGCCGGAGAAGAATTTCCCGGCGACAGTGCTAATTTTGTGATGTTTGTTGACATATTTTGTAATGTTTGTATGCTTTGTTATTTTGTAATGTTTGTCGATTTTTTTTGTAATGTTTGTAAACTTTGTTATTTTTGTGCACCATGTTTTTTATGTCAAGAAAACACCCGGGTTGACTTTGGGAAGGAGCCCCTCTATATAGGGATGGAGCCTCCAAAGTCAACCCGGGTGTTTTTTCCCGTTCGTATGGATTGTCGGTCTAGTTTGTCATTTTTGTCCACCATGTCGTACTGTTTGTATGTCTAAAAAACACCCGGGTTGACTTTGGGAAGGAGCCCCTCTATATAGGGATGGAGCATCGAAAGTCAACCCGGTTGTTTTTTCTTTTTGTATGGTTTGTATTGTTTGTCGGTCTAGTTTGTATTGTTTGTACAGTTCATACGTTTGTAATGTTTGTAAATCTGTTTGTATGTTTTGTCGCTCTAGTTTGTACTGTTCGTATGGTTTGTACTGATTGTAAATCCGGTTTGTATACTTCGTAATTTTCCATAATACCCAAACTACCCCTGTCATTAATTAAATAACCCTTCCCACTTTTTAACCATTGGATGGAAGTGTCCAGATCTAAGGGTTGGGAGGGGCTTAGTCAAGTGACTAAGCACCCCCCTTAGTCACCAGATCCGCTCTCGTATGGATCTTGGCTCCAAAGAATAACGAAACAGGATGTGATTATAGACATAAATATGGAGAGATTTGGATGAAAATTTTGGGGGAGAAGAGTAAGAACTAGCGGAGTAGCAGACAATTGATTTAGAAAGAAGAGAGGAACTTGGCATTTGGGAAGATACATTGAATTATTATTTGATTATTTCTTGATATGTAACTAAATGGCAAAATTACATTATATAGACTATAAGTTAAACCCTAATCACTAACTAATTATTAATTCCGTAATCTACCTTTGACCCATATACGTGCATCCATCATTTGTGAAACACCTTGACCTACATATGTGAATGTCATTTCTTGTGAGCTTGGCCAACACATCGGGAGGTTCTCCTTGTGAAGAACATTCCTCATTGCTTGAACAAGATTAGACAACCCTACAATTTCCTTTAGAATGGGTGTAGCGTCATCCATCCCGCCTAATGTCGTCATAAATTTATGGATGGTATTTCCAGGAGCAGGATTGCTAAAGTCAGAAAAACCCTCTGTATCGGAACTAGGGGCGCCAATTTTCTGCCTCTTTTTGGTGTCGGCGTTGCCAATTTTATTACGGCAAGTAGGGGTGTTCAAACGGATTGGTTACCGTGGTAACCCTATTAACTGGTAGCATTCGGTTAATTTGGTTTGGATAATTGATTTGGTTTAGTTAAACAATTTAGTTTATTTGGTTTGGTTTCAACACTGCTAACCAATGAAACCAATTAACCAATTAATGATACACCTAATATATAAAATTATTTATACTTCCATGCAACCAACCAAACCAAACTTTCGTGATTCCCTATTTTATTTCCATGTGCACAACAAACCAAAGCATTATGGGTCAAAAATTAAATGGGTTGCTTATTTACTAAACCAAAACATTTTGGACAGCTACTAGACTTTAGGATTACGTAAAATACCATGACAACCACCTCAAGCTATGTATAGTTTAAGTGTTTTATAGGGGAGCTTTTAACTTCCTGATGAGTGGTATTGGTATCTATTAATATTTATGTTAAGGGTTTGTTGTAAGCTAACTATATTAGGTGCAAAGATGATGAATGATGTATCAACTTGAATGATGATGATAATCATGGATGATTAGTCTTATTATTATTGCTTATATATAATGATAGTTTATGATAGTAATAACATATGGTTATGTTTTATTCATTAACAGGATAATTATTTACATGTAATGTTATGTTAATTATTTGGTTAATCCGATTATCCAATTAACCAAACCAATTAAACTTTAGTTTGGTTAATTCTGTTTTCTTGTTAATTTGGACAGTTTGGTTAAAACATTTTATTCCATGGTTAACGAAGTTTAGGCTTAATTGGTTTGGTTATTACCATGGTAACCATTTGAACACCCCTAACGGCAAGAGGGATAAATTTTTTTATTTTTTTTTGGGCAATGTCTATTTTTTACCCAAATCTTTTTCAGATTCTTTTATTTTAACCAAACCTATAGAAATTCTATTTTTTATCCAAACGTATTATAATTTATCAAAGTCTGGGCATTCATTCTGTTACCATTACTTATTTCGTCCACGTGAGAGGTGGGATTTTGTTTTCTTTTTTGATAATTTTTTTATTAAAAATAGTAAATGATGGTATTCTGACCGCCACGTAGGAAGTCAACTCATTATGGTCATACTTAGTCAGCATTACTAACAGAAAAGTTGACGGAGAGTTAACGTTTGGATAATTTTTAGGAATTCAATAGGTTTGGTTAAAATAAAAGAATCTGAAAAAGGTTTGGGTAAAAAATAGACATTGCCCCTTTTTTTTTGCTCTTCCAAGAGTACCTTGAGCTCCGCTTCTCTTGTGGTGAATATTTGTTTTGGTTCCATCAGATAGAGGAAGGGAATATGTGGAGAAGAAGAAACCCCTTTACATGAGGAGTATGATTTTCCTTCCTTCTTTATTTCCTTCTTTCTTTCTTTTCTTTAGGGAAAAGGTTTTCCCTTTTAGAGTTGCGAAGAAAAAGGAACTTCCTTCATTCCTAGTAGGGTTAGGAAGTCCCCTAAGGGAACTAGGTTGGTCAAAATATCTCCTTTCTTGATATGAGCACAGAACCGACACCCGTAGTAGTTATGAAAGTCACGCAACTAAGAACAAGAATAAAAAGCAGGGATAAGGCAGAATAGATGTGCAATCTCAAACCTGGGACAAGGCTCTATCAATATAAGGGTAGAATCTTGACCATAATCAAGGGAAAAACTCGATTGATATAGAGAAAAAATTCACAAGCCTAAAGCTCAATGAATCAAATTAATATCAATGTTCTCCAAAATATTTCCCGAAACTCTTCTTTAAGCCTTTATATAGGCTAGGGAAACAACAAAACGCATCCAAACACATAATAGGAAAGAAATCCTAGTCCAACAAGGAAGGTTAACCGGTCACACCCCGATCCTCGGGTCGGGTCTTTAAATCCCGGGCGGGGAAAACACTTCTGACCCTGGGGAAAACCCCCTATCTGAATCCCCTGGGTGCCCCTCGAAATACCCAGGCGAGTAATTTCCTCTTCAACCCGGAGAATCCTTCATGACCAAATCCCCGGGTTGCTCCTCGAATTCCCCGGCAGGGAATCCCCACTTCTTACCAGGGATTTTGGCTCCTGTTCACCTCTTGCTCCCACGTGGTATGTCCTTCTTTACACTTCGAGCAACGTGATTTAGGTCACTTTGGAGGCTCTCATCTACCCCTGCCCGTTGGAAAAGCTTTGCCCTCAAAACTGGTGTTCTCCTGCAAGAGACAACATCAGTAGAATTTTCAAATGGAATGCTCCTTAGCGCAGTCAACATGTGCCTTCGAGCCAAAAGATGGGTTCCACTCCCGTCCTCCGAATTTGTGCCAATTCCTTTTCATTTCTCTCTTACCAAATTGAGCTCCATATATCACTAATCGTCTCGAACTTTAGCTAGCGACAATGGTTTGAGCAGGAACTTCCAATCGCCTTGTTTGAACCGATAGATATTCTGCCTTCCGTCGTGAGTAACTCCATGATGATATTGCCACGGATGACCTAGTAAGAGATGAGTAGTCTGCATTTGAGCAACATCACACCAGACTTCATATGCATACTCAGTTACTCACCAATCTAAAATCGAACCTTGGCCTTCTTATTAACCTTGATGGCTCCATAGTCGTTCAACCAATGAAGGTTGTAAGGTGGTGGATGCTTATTGTTACTCAATCCCAGCTTCTTGACTGCATCAATACTCACTAAATTGGTTCATCTAATACCATCAATCACCACAAACAACATATTTCCATCCATTATGCAGAGGGTATGAAATAGATTATCTCGTTGTTCTTGTACAACTAGAGATTCGAGGAAGAGCACTTTACGATTGACTCCAAGAAACTTACTTGTTCGAGGGGCTTCGTAGTGATGTGCTCCTCAACATCATCATCAGAACCGATTTCCTTCCCCATTGGCTTCTCTTCATACTCCTCAGAAAAGTATTCTCCATCTCGCAGATCCAGGGTCTTCTTGTTGGGACACTAGTTTGCTTTGTGACCTCGGCCTAGACATTTGAAGCATTAGATGCTTGTAGTTGATCCTTCGGGCCTGGCTTGAATGACAAGAGCAGAGTTCTTATCTGCTGTCTTGACTCCTTATGGCTTGTAATGATTCATAGCGGTCTCGTCCATGTTCTCTGCAATCAGTTTAGTTGAAGGTGGATACCTTATTGCAGAGCTGACCTTTAACTGATTCTCCACCTTAATGACTACGTGAACCACTTCCTATAGCTCCACAAACTGACGAAGCTCGACTTGATGCTTGATGTCTCTATTGAGCTCATGTAGGAAGTGAGTAATCGTTGCTTCCTTGTCCTCCCTCACATCTGCCCTCATTAAGAGCAGTTCAAGCTCTTTGAAGTACTCATCAACAGAGCGTAGTCCTTGCCGAATTCCCTACAAGGAATCATGAAGTTCTCTCTGTTAAAAAGGAGGCACGAATCAATCACGCATTGGACCTATCAATTTTTCCCAAGTAGAGACAGCAGACTGCAAATTTGTTCTTCGTCAAAGCTGAACTTGTTCCCACCAAGTGGCTGCATAATCTATAAACTCATAGGTGGCTGCAAGAAATTTCTGATGGTCTGGGTAAGGATTTCACTGAAAGAAAAAGATCATCTTGCTCACCCAATCAAGGTAAGCTGGAGCACTATTGGTTCCTTGAAATGGATGAATGACTAGTTTGATTCCTCGAATCAGTTCCATAGCCTCTTGTTTTGTGGTGGTCTTCCACCATAATCACGGTAATCATCTTCATAATCATTAAATGGAGGTATGTACTAGGTGATTACCTGACGACGAGGCCTCCTTTGTTGACGCCTCTACATCTGCCAATCTGGGGTCTCAAGAAAAGCTTGATAATTCTGAGCTCATTTTGCTCTAGGAACCTCTTGATTATGGGCTCCGGTGTGAGTTGCTACAATTGCTAGATTCTCTAGTGGATTAACCTAGGTTGCGTCTCCAATATGGTGATTAGGGTATCTAGAAGCTTGTTGGTTTTAAGGAGCTGAGCTTTGGTAACGTTTGGATGGCTTTGAAGCAAAGTTCCCATATGAGCCATCTATGATGTAAGCTATTACATTGCTTCTACAAGACTCGACTCCATGGTTTGCTCTTCGAATGGGATCTCTTCCTCTGACAAAGAATCATCGTCCGCAACGTGGTTTGATATGGGATCTTTTGATCTCGTATAAGAAGAAACAGGTCCTCTCGCCTTCGTCCTCACAACTATATTGAACCAGGCTTTGGTACCACTTGATACGAGCACGGAACCATCACCCATAGTTATCAAAGTCACGCATCTAAGAACAGGAATAAAATATAGGGTTAAGGTGGAATTGAAGTGCAATCTCACACTTGGGATAAGGCTATATCAATATAAGGGTAGAATCTCAACCACTATCAAGGGGAAAACTCGATTGATACAGAGAGAATTCACAAGTCTAAAGCTCAATGAACCAAAATAATATTAATTTTCTTCAAAATATTTCTTAAAACTCATGCTTAAGCCTTTATATAGGCTAGGGAAACAACAAAACTCGTCCAAACACATATAATGAATGAAATCCTAAACCAACAAGGAAGTTTAACCCGTCATACCCGATCCCTGGGTTGGGTTTCCAAATCCCCAGGTGATACAAATGCTCATGACCCCAGGGAAATACCCCTGTCCAAATCCCCAAGGTGCCCCTCTAAGGATCCAGGCGGGTAATTGCCTCTTCAACCCGGGGATCCTTCATGACCGAATCCCCTTACGGGGAATCCCCACTTATAACCAGGGATTTTGGCTCCCATCAGTCGTCTTGCTCCCAAGTGGTACATCCTTCTTTCCACTTCAAGCAGTGTGATTTGGGTCACTCTAGAGGCTTGCATCATTTCTATATTTCGAAATTTAGGTGCCCTGAACCAATGGCTCCCAGAATGAAAATTTTTTGTGCCAATTTTGAATTTTTTGCTAGAAGCCAGATTTTTCTTATTGAAACTACTCATTTCCACCCTTCTGGCCCAAAATATAATTTGGAAGCTCGTGGCTAGTAGGGAGTGTATGTGTATCTTAAACACGAAGGAGGCCCACCTCCTTGTCTTATTTTTTTCTGCGTTTATACAGCCTTAAACCTTCTTTTGGAAATTTGGAGGGATCCAGCTCCGCTTCTAGAGGTTTTCTAGGCTGGCCAAACTTGACGCCTTTGCAGTCAATTTGGGCCCTACAAAGGAGGTTGTGGCACCATATTTTGTCCAGTAGTTTTAATTTCTTCCTCCAAATTCGTGTAGGGGGTCCTATGTAGCTTTCCCTTGGATCACTTCTTTTGTTGGATTCTGGATCTAAATACTGTGCTTGGATATATTTGGCATTTGCAACACTTAGTTGAGCCATAGCAATGAGCTTTTTTTTGTGATTGCTTTTTTGTGTTCCAACTCCTAAATTTTGGTTGGATATTTTGGACTTCTATACCCAACATGGGAATATTTTAGGGATGAGCCAGCCTCGATTCCTGCTATCCTATGTGGGGGGGGGGGGGGTGTTAGTACCTCTTTCGGGTGTGATATTGGCTTCCATTAAACTGTAGTTATATGGAGTCTCTCAGTTTTTATGGTGGGAGGTAATAACTAGCTCAATTAGTGGTTGCCTTCCATGTGGATAGTGACAACCATTCAACTATTGTGATATGCTTGCCTTGCTAATGTAGTTAGCACTTTTACACGTAGTGGTATGGTTTTGGTATCAGAAATATTTATAAAGATCATGAATATGGTCCGGGTAGTGGGTCAAGTGAACATGGTTAATGTTATTAGTTTGATCAAACTCACTATCATTGTTGCTACCTTCATAGAATGGACTTGTATGGTCCTCGCCACACCATCTTCAGGGTCGTAGTTTTCCTATTTGTATTAGGGTTTCTTTAACCAAAAAACTTAATTTCTCAACTTTGAAAATTTAGATAATTAATATCGTTCTGATTTATTTGCATTGAGTTAGCATTGCCGGAAGTGACTACACATTCCCCACTTCGAGACACCTTTACGATGTAAGAGAATTGTTTCACAGTCTGTTTGGAATGGAAGGTGTCTCTCATATGCTACCATTCTCTGTAGTGAGTCTCGCAATGAGAGAGAGAGTCAAATAGAATGAGGAGAGATAGAGAGAGAAAGAGAGAGAGAGAGAGAGAGAGAGAGAGAGAGAGAAAGGAACTCATCGACGAAGATAGAGTGACGGAGATGGAGGGAGAGAATTGAGGCAAAGTTCTAGATTGACAAGGAGCAGAGAGAGATGATAGTCATTGTTGTGGGAGAGAGAGGAGAGGAGACGACACTGTTGTTGTTGTCCTAGTATGACAAAGTGGAGGCAGTTTAGGGAGGCACAAAGAGTAGAAGGGAGAGGAAACTCATTGTATGAGGTGTGAGAGAGAGAGAGAGAGAGAGAGAGAGAGAGAGTGGTAGGGAGATAGACTAATATATATGGAAATGGAAGGGAAAAGATCAAACTGGATTTTTCAAAACTATCCCTGATCCAATCTTGTCCTTCGATTTGAGAAAGAGGGAAATGGATGATATCCAAGTTGGTTTGCACGAAAGAGGATTTCATCACTAAGACGGAAACTTAGTGATATAACTAAGTATATTGTAGCCATAAAAAATGAATATAATCTAGTGGTGACAAATAATTAAAATCAAATTAGGAATAAAATTATTAATTAAGCTTACTACTTGTTCTTTTCTCTCTTCTTCTCTCGTTTTCAGGAAACTTTCACGAAAGTGATGAAATTGATCAACACTCAATCCCTTCGTGAATGAGCATGGGTGGGGGATTGCATAGCCTGGTTGAGAAGGTTGACAACATAAACGATGTCGGAACGAGTGACTGCCAAATACAAAAAACGACCAACAAGCTGCCTATATGCCTTGGGATCACATGCAAGGACAAGCTGCAGTCAAACCTGCATAAGTGAGGATGTCTAACACGTACTTCCGATGATTAAGATACATTCCATTAGGCGAGCATGCAACCTAAATGCCAAGGAAATAGTTGAGAGGACCCAGATCTTTGATAGTGAACCAATCATGAAGAAAGGTTTTGACTCTCTGAATAATGAGAGATCATTCCCTATAAGAATGACATCGTTGACATATATGAGGGCAACGGCAAACATAGAACCGAGCTGGTACGCGAACAAGGCATGCACCCAAGTGTGGGGTATCCACTACCACCTGAGAGTGGTTACCCCGGAACTTCATGGAACGATCAAAATGGGGGAAGTCAAGGATTCGGGTTCTACTACCAACCTCCTTTCCAGGAAGAGCAACCATGCTCATGGGGATACCAAGAATCTTCCCCATATCAAGAGGGTTTCCCTCCACAACTCGAGGTGAAATCCATGTTGGAGTTGGCCATGGATGTTTTTGTGGGACAAACCTCAAGACCATGTGCCACTCCACACGAGATACTCCATTTGAAATACTTGACTATTGAGGTTTTTGCTATATGTACTTTTTTGGGACACCTTCTCTCGGGGGAAAAGAAAGGAAAGTATACCATTTGGGGTGGTACTCAAATTTGCATCTTAACCCCCATTTTCATTTTCTTAACCTTAATCAGGAGGGTTCTAATGATTGATTCTGATTCCAGCCTAGTTAAGGAGCTTAGTACCCGTTTTGAGGAATTAAAATCCGCTAGAAGCTCTACAGATCAGTTATATAAGACGATATCAGATCTTTTATTTCCCTATAGCCAAAAAGGTAAACCCAGTAGGAAGATGTGGGATTCTACGGCTCTGAGTGCATGCATAAAATTAGCATCGCTTCTGCTTAATCTGATTACCCCTTTTGGGCAATGGTGGCATAAATTAGCTTTTAACCCTTCGCTCAATGAGAAAATGGGCCAGATTCTACTGGATCAAACCTATGGGACTTAAGGAATAACGGAAGGGAATAAAAATAAAAAAATGAAGTAGAAGAGCCCAGATTCTAAATGAACAAATTCATTGGAAAGAATAGACAAAGAATGAAAATATCCCCAGGATTTTCTGATCTATATCCACTTGGGTGGGAATACCTTCACTGACCATGTGAGGAGTTCTTCGGAAAAAAGATGTCCGGAGTTTACTACTCTCCGATCCCCTGTCCCTCCATTTGGACAGTGAGTTCTCCTTCCGTTTTGCAATCTGTGGAGGTTGTTGATAACGATGAAATTGCACATGTTTGCACCCTTAGTTCTTATCCGTTTGTGGAGCATAGTCGGGTATTTTTGGCCTGTTTTACGCCGGGTTGTGCTACTTTGTCACATTTCAGGTCCCGGACGTCGAAGGAAAGGCTGAGCACGAGTTTCGGGGCATTCGGAAGTCATTTGGTCGAGCTAGGACCAAAACACGGGCAGGAGGCTTGCAAAGCACGGTCGTGTTCCTGGCCCGTGCTTTTACTGCCGAGGCTTCCCCCACAATTGTGCTACACAAGCTTAAAACACGGGCGGGACCAATTCAGAACACGGCCGTGTCCACATCAAAACACGCCCGTGTTTCTCCCAGACCATGGCCGTGTATTTACCACGTGGCAAAGGGCACGGGCGGGCTGGAGCAGAACACGGCCGTGCCCTCGACCGTGTTCTGCCCAGTGATGCCCTTTTAGGCAGATTTCAGCCAAAAGGAAAGGGATTCGAGTTTTGAGAGCAAAAACAGAGTTTTAGAGAGAGAAAGAGCGAAGAACAAACCCTAGGAGCTATTTGGAGTGGATTTCTCACCATTGAAGCCCAGATTGCGTCCCCAGGAGTGAAGATTGACATCCCAGAGCAGATTTTCCTCATCTTTATGAGTATGACTACTCTGATTACTGTTTTCTTTTCTCTCTCTATGGAGTAGAACCTTTCTCTCACTTGGGTATGAAGAACCCTTGTTCCTTGTGTTAGGGATTTGATTGTAATGACTTGGGATGATTATACTGTTTGGTTTTAATCGAATGATGCATGTTTATTGAATTGATTGAAGTCTGATAAGCTTTTCTTGATTTCTGCTGCAACCTGAGATAGATAGAATCTGATTAGGTTGTTAGAGCCTCTTCATTCGATAGTAGGAGATTGGTTATACGAGAGTTAGCCAGTTTACTGCTTTGTACTGGAATTCAATTCATGTAGTGGAGTTCTGTGTTCATAGCCTCAGCTTTCTATCCCGGTGAAGACTAGTCGTCTGCCGAGTAGTTAGACTGAGAGGGCTTGGTCAGCTTAAGAGATTCCAAGCTACTGTCGGATCTTCCGCAGTCTAATCAACAGTAAATCAACCCAGGGTAATTACAATTGAACCTAACTAAGGAGCTAGGGGGACTCATTCCCGAGTGACTCTTTCCTGCTTTAGAAAACCGAATCATTTCCTGCTTTCTTACTGCTTTTAGTTTAAACAACAATCAATCGACTTAGTTGGCTAGATAATAGATAATCACGGTGTAAGCAGTAGATCTAGACCTCAGGTTGATAATAGAACTTGCCTGTTACTGCATTCCCGGACTGCGATTACACTTGGTCGCAGTTTGGTGTTGTGTTTTGGCATGTCAAGTTTTTCGCACCGTTGCCGGGGACTCTCTAGATTATTGGGGAAACGTGAGAATTTGTTACTCTAGCTTTTTCTTTATTGCATTTTTTCTCTTCCACCTGTGTGCCTTCACGGGTTGCTTCTGCTGATTGTGTGCAGGTAGTGCATGACCCGTAGCCAGTCGGGAGATCTACTACCATTAGACCAAGAGCTTGAACGAACCTGCAGGAACTTCAAGCGGGCTCTAAAGGCGCGAATGGCTGCGGAGGAGGCGCTATCACAGCTGCAGATCGAAGAAGAAGAGATGGCTGATCCACAGAACCATGATGTGATCAATCCAGATGAGCAGACCATGGGGTCCTACTGGACCGCTAGAGCTGCGGACATGAGGTCACCCATTCAACACCCTCATGTCCCAGCCAATAATTTTGAGGTGAGCACCTCAGTAATCACCATGCTGCGCGGTTCAGTGGTGTTCCGTGGTAAGGAGGGGGAGTGCCCCCGATCACATCTCAGGCGATTCCACGAGCTCGTCGATGGAATCAAGATCAATGGGGTACCAACAGACGCCATCCAGCTGAGGTACTTCCCATTCACTCTGGAGGGGCAAGCCAAGGAGTGGCTAGACACTCGACCTCCGGGCTCTATCACCACGTTCGCCAACCTGGCGGACAAGTTCATCACCCGCTACCATCCTCCATCCAAGACGGTTGACCTGCAGAAGCAAATTACCCATTTTGCTCAGGATGAGGATGAGACCATCAGGGATGCTTGGGAGAGATACACTAGTCTCTTCCTCAGGTGTCCCAATCATGGTTTCAATGATGCTTTCAAGGTGGGCACCTTCTATCACGCCCTCTTCCCGGAGGACAAGCAGCTGATTGACTCGGTTTGTTGCGGGAACATGCTGACCAAAACACCGCCACAGCTGAATCAACTCTTTGAGGAGATGGCGGAGAACGGGTACGATTGGGGCACTGCCAGGAAATCGAGACGAGCACCAGGATGGGGTGTGCATGTTGTGGGCACCCAGTCATCTGATTTGGTGCAGGTGGTATCGAAGCTGGTTTCAGCTATCGATCGTTCTGGTTTGATTGCAGGTACAGGACAGCCGCAGGCGATGCACTGCCAGTGGTGTGAGAGCTTCCATCACACCGTGGAGAACTGTCAGGCGATGAGGGAATCGTCTACTCCCCAGGAGCAGGTGGACTTCATAAGTAATTCCAGGCGCTTCGACCCCTACAGCAACACCTATAACGAGGGGTGGCGCCAGCATCCTAACTTTTCTTGGGTCGGGGCAAATCCCAAACCACCAGCTCCCCAGGGACCACCTGGTTTCCAGAGGCCTCCGTACCAGCCCAGACAAGGGCAATTTCAGCAACCACTCTACCAACCCAGACAGGGGCCAGTTCCACCTCAGTCACAGGTGCGACCATTTCAGCAGACAGGGGCAGCACCTGCAGCCCCAGTACAGAGTGACCAGATGGCGGAATTGAGAGATTTGGTGGGTTCTCTGGCCACATCCAGTGCAAATAAGTTCAATAACATTGAGCAATTCATGGAGAAAGCTTCAGGCAAATTCTTGGAGCTAGAAGCTGGTCAGAGAAACACTCAGGCTGTGCTGCGGGATATACAGACCCAGCTTGGGAGTGTTGCCCAGGCTGTAGCTCAGAGGACTCCTGGTACCTTGCCTGGTCAGACCATCCCTCACCCGCAGGACCCGAATGCCAACTGCAGTGCCATCACGACCAGGAGTGGCAAGGTGACTGCCGATCCACCTGTTCGGGCAGTGGAGAGAGAGACCCCTGCTTCAGCACTTCCAGCTAATCAGGAAGAAATGGAGAAGGAGGTTGAGGTGTCTGCTCCTAAACCGCAATCAGTGGTGAAGGAGTATGTACCACAGCTTCCCTTTCCTACTCGGTTGCACAAGGACCGACTGGAGACTGAGTTTGCCAAATTCATGGAAATGCTGAAGCAGGTAAACATTAGCATGCCCTTCGTGGAGGCATTATCGAATATGCCCAAGTATGCCAAATTCATGAAGGATCTCCTCACCAACAAGAGGAAGCTTGGGGAGCTGTCAACGGTGATGCTCAACGAGGAGTGTTCTGCCATCCTGCAGAACAAACTACCAGAGAAGCGAAAAGACCCAGGGAGTTTCACTATCCCTTGCATGATTGGTAGTTTGCATGTAGGGAAGTCCTTGACGGATTTAGGCGCTAGCATAAATGTCATGCCTTATAAACTGTTTAAAAAGCTAGGCCTAGGTGATTTCCTTGAGCGTTGTCTTTTGCTAGGGGAACAGGCATCACAGGATGTGCAGCTGGAGGAGCAGCTTGCGGAGCTGGACGAGGCTGCGATCAAGGGGCGAGAGATACCATTCAAGCCGATCCCCATCTCGCCCCGGATCACTACATCATTGGAGGAGCCACCAGAGTTGGAGCTTAAACCCCTCCCATCTCACCTGGAGCATGCATTTCTCCGGGAGGGGAATAAGCTCCCGGTTATTATTATCTCGGATCTGACACCCGAGCAGAAGAGTAGGCTGGTGCAGAAGTATGCCCGGGCCATGGCATGGAAGATCACAAACATCAGAGGCATTAGCCCATCCTTCTGCTCCCACAGAATTTTGATGGAGGATGAGGTCAAGCCAGTCAGGCAGCCACAGAGGAGATTGTCTCCTAACTTGGAGGCAGTGGTCCGGGAAGAGATTGAGAAGCTCATGGATGCAGGGATCATCTTTGCTATATCTGATAGCAAGTGGGTCAGCCCCACTCAGGTGGTCCCGAAGAAAGGCGGGATGACTGTGGTCCCGAATGAGAAGAAGGAGTTGATGTGACTGGCTGGAGAGTCTGCATCGATTACCGGCGCCTGAACGACGCCACCAGGAAAGATCATTTTCCCCTACCTTTCATTGATCAGATGCTGGAAAGGTTGGCTAGCCATGAGTTTTATTGCTTCCTGGATGGCATGTCTGGTTACTTCCAGATTCCTATTGCACCGGAGGATCAGGCGAAGACCACATTCACTTGCCCCTTCGGTACCTTCGCTTACCGGAGGATTCCATTTGGGTTGTGTAATGCACCGGCGACCTTCCAGAGATGCATGCTGGCGATCTTCGACCGACTGGTTGGAGAGATCATGGAAGTCTTCATGGATGATTTCTCGGTATATGGAGACTCCTTCACTCACTGTCTTCATAACCTGGAACTCGTTCTGAAGAGGTGCGAGGAGACTAATCTGGCACTCAGCTGGGAGAAGTGCCATTTTATGGTTCATGAGGGTATTGTGCTCGGGCACAAGATCTCCAAATAGGGGATTGAGGTGGATCGCGCGAAGATTGAGACGATCAGTCAGCTACCTCCCCCTATTTCTGTGAAGGGGATTCACAGCTTTCTGGGTCATGCATGCTTCTACCGGCGCTTCATCAAAGATTTCTCGAAGATTTCCCTGCCTTTGACCAAGCTGCAAGAGAAGGATGCACCATTCCAGTTCACTCCCGAGTGCACAACTGCATTTGAGACTCTGAAGGAGAAGCTTACCCATGCACCTATCATGGTGACTCCTGACTGGTCTCTTCCTTTTGAGTTGATGTGCGACGCGAAAAGCACTTCCAGCCCATCTACTACGTGTCGAAGAACTTGAATGATGCACATGAGAATTACACCACCACAGAGAAGGAGCTCCTAGCTGTGATGTATGCATTTGACAAGTTCCGACCCTATCTGGTGCTCTCCCATGTGGTGTTCTACACTGACCACTCGGCGATTCGCTACCTGATGAGCAAGGCTGATGCAAAGCCTAGGCTCATCCGATGGATCCTGCTGCTGCAGGAGTTTGATATCGAGATCCGGGACAAGAAAGGAGCCGAGAATGTTGCTGCAGATCATCTCTCACGGTTGGAAGCCTCTCCGGTGGACAACTTCGTGGAGGAGATCGACGACTCCTTCCCGGGTGAGCGATTGCTGGCGATAACACTGGTGGACAGCGTGGCCCCTTGGTATTCTGACTTTGCCAATTATCTGGTGGGCAAGCAGTTACCCAAGGGGATGGCTACTCATGCAAAGCGCAAGTTCTTCTCCGATCTGAAGCACTACTTCTGGGAGGATCCTTACCTCTTCAGAATCGGAGCAGATGGCGTGATCCAGTGCTGTGTCATGGAGCATGAGATGGGAGACATCCTGTCTCAATGTCACGAGGGACCTACTGGAGGTCATCATGGAGGAAACCGCACGGCGCGGAAGGTGCTACAGTCGGGCTTCTATTGGCCCTCGCTCTTCAAGGATGCTGACACCTTCGCACGACAGTGCGACCGCTGCCAAAGGTCAGGTAACATTTCTTCTCGGGATGAGATGCCCCAACATATCTCTATTATTTGTGAAATTTTTTATGTTTGGGGTATCGATTTCATGGGCCCATTCCCTCCATCTTTTGACAATCTGTACATATTGGTTGCAGTGGACTACGTCTCGAGGTGGGCAGAAGCTCAAGCCATGCCCACCAATGATGCAAGACGGGTCTGCTCATTTTTGAAGCAGCTGTTTTCCCGGTTCGGGACACCTCGCGCCATTATTAGTGATAGAGGAACCCATTTTCAAGGGCAATTCACTAAGCTCCTCTCTCGCTATGGCGTTAAGCATCAGGTGTCGGTGGCCTACCATCCCCAGTCAAATGGGCAGGCCGAGCTGACGAACCGGGAGCTAAAACGGATAATTGAAAAGACGGTGGATCCGTCCCGCAAGGATTGGTCCACCAAGCTCGATGATGCTCTCTGGGCGTATATGACTGCCTATAAAAATCCGATTGGCACTTCTCCCTATAGGCTTGTCTATGGGAAGGTGTGCCATTTTCCGGTAGAGCTAGAGCACAAGGCCTTCTGGGCCATTAAGCTGCTAAATCTGGATTTGAGTGTTGCAGGTACAGAACGTAAGTTGCAGCTGCTGGAGTTGGAGGAGTGGCGTTACCACGCCTACGAGAACACCCTGCTCTACAAAGAGCGCACCAAGCGTCTCCACGACGCGAGGTTGAGGGACCCGAAGGAGTTTCAGGTAGGTGATCGTGTTCTGCTCTTCAATGCACGCCTGAAACTCTTTCCGGGCAAGCTCCGTTCGAGGTGGTCGGGACCCTTCACGGTCACCCAAGTTTTCCCGCACGGTGCGGTGGAGATCAGCAATGCTCAAACCGAGCCATTCAAGGTGAATGGCTACCTCCTAAAGTTGTATTTGGGAGGTGCTGTCGAGCGCGAAGAGCTGCTGATCAAGCTCGAGGACCCTTAGTTCCTCTTCTGGCGTCCAGCTAAAAGACGGTAAAGAAGCGCTTGTGGGGAGGCAACCCCACCGCGGTTTGCATTTCTATCCTTTGTTTTTATTTATTCATTTCATTTTTGTCGGTTTTTGAGTCTTTGAGTCTGTCTGGAAAGTATTTCGTGCCTCGGACGGTTCTTTTTAATGTGTGATTGGGTAAATTTTAGAGCCGGGGCACGAATGAGTCTTGGTGGTTTGAAATTGGAAATTTTGGAAAAAGAAGAGTTGAGCTCGGCAGTAAAAACACGGGCAGCAGGGGGTCAAAACACGCCCGTGTTTTGCCCCCAGCCCGCCCGTGTTTTAATAGGGGAAAAAACTGCCCTCGGCAGTAAAAACACGGGCGGGGAACAGGCAGAACACGGCCGTGTTCCGGCCCGCCCGTGTTTTGCCCCCCCTATATAAGTCGATTTTCAGCCCCTCTCTCCTCCAGATTCTTTTTTTTTCAACTTCCCCTAGCCCCCCTCGCCGGATTTTCGGCCCTCTCGTCTTCTCCTTCGATTTTCCGGCCATAACTCCCTCTCCTGACCTCCAAATCACAAACCGCGACCACCCCACGCTCCTGGCGTGGAGGAGCACATTCCCCAAAGTTTTGGGCTGGTTTGGCCGAGGTTGGGTCGCCGGCGGAGAGTTCTCCGGCGAGTCTCCGGTGAGTTTTCCGGCGACTTGGGGTGCTTTCTTCCACTTTCTTCACCACTCTCCCGGTATCTTCTTGCGTCTCCAGGTGTGTTTCCCTTGCCGTTTCTTTTATTTCTGGAGAATCGATACCTAGAGTTAGGTGAAGAATTGTGAATGTGGCATGATTTGGGAACGATTTGGTAGGCCGATAGCGCTCTTTGCATGCTATATTTTTGTCTCGAGATTTCAGCTATTCGGCCTACCATTTGCATGTTGGCATTGTATGCGGGCTTGTGTGGTTTTGTGTGTGGTGGATGGATTGGTGCTTTTTGGTTCGGAATTGGTGGTTATTTCACCGGGGGCCTAGTCCACTGTCCAAATCGCTCGATTTGAGGGTCCCCGGTACGTTTGGTTGTGTAATTCTTGTGAGATGGGTATGCTTGTTTCACCGGGAGTCTAGTCCACTGTCCATATCTTTCGATATTAGGGCTCCCGGTGTGGTTTTGACTAACATTGACCCTGTTCGCTTGTTTTTCCACTTGTCAATCCTTGTGCTTTGCAGGATCATGGAAGCCTACCTCGACCAGTTGAGCATCACCCAGCGCCATCTGCTGCGGACCATCCGCACCCGCACCATCTCCGAGCACCTGCACCTCGATTTTGAGGTGTTCGAGGCGCTCCATGGCAGGCCGCAGATGGAGGCCGTTGTTCGCTCCTATGGTTGGCGGCGCCTTCTCTGCCTCGCTGAACCGACCTACCAGGAGCTCGTTTGGGAGTTCTACGCTTCCTTCCGCCACACCTCGAAGGGGTCCGCCGATCATGCTGATGCGGTTCAGTTCACCCTCGGCGGGGTGGAGCACTCCGTCAGCTACTGGGAGTTGGCCTCTGCACTTGGGCTCAACTCCCCCCACGCCAGCAACGGGCGCCTGCACTTGGACATCACTGATCCCACCGAGTTTCCGTGCCAGGCGTATTTCCAGCGGATCTGCCAGCCCAACCATGTGGACGAGCAATACGTTGCCAGCCAGACGCGGGCCTCTCTCCTCCGGCCGGAGTGGCGCATTCTCAACCATCTGCTCGCCTGTTCCTACACTCCCAGCAAGGGCTCGGCCAACCGGGTCACACTCAGGACACTGTTCTTCATGCATGCAATTGGGTGCTCTGAGGACACCATCCAGCTGGGCTCTGTGCTTGCCCGGACGTTCGGCAAAGCCTCCGCCAGCCAGGATCGCGACCTTGTTTGTGACCCGGTGATCACCGCCTTGGCCCGCTACTACGGGGTCGACATCACCGGGATGACCCAGGTCCGAGGACCAACCCCGCTCGGCGAGGCCACCCTCCACGCCCAGCATTTGGTGGCTCGCCAGGGGCGTCTGCACTGGATTTTGGGCTTCCCCCGCCCACCAAAGCCTGCAGAGGGTGATCAGCCGGAGTCCAGCGCAGCTGGGGGCCGCCGGGTTCCCCGGCGCATTGTTCCTCGTACCCAGGCTCCTGCGAGCTCCTCCGCTGCACCCAGATCTCCTGCTCCGGGGTCGCCTCCTCCCGTGGTGCCCATCTCTGATCAGTTGGCGGCCATCGCTCAGCAGAACGAGCGCATTCTGTCCGGCTAGGAGCGCCTTCACACCCGCCTCGATCGTGAGCGGGACCGCGACCGTCGTCTGATGTCCGGCCAGCTCTGTGGCGATGCATTCTAGTGGCGAGTGGCTAGCTCTGTGCCTTATTTGTTTTCCAGACTGAGACTCCATGTTCTTGTTGTTTCGTTTGGTTTTGTTTTATTTTGGATTGTAGACTTGGAACTCCGGTTCTTTCACCCAGTGTGTGTCTTTTGTTGACTTTACCCCCCACCCACCAGCGATGCGTTCTAGTGGCAACTGCCTGGTTCTGCACTTGATTTCTTTTCCAGACTGAGACTCCATGTTTTTGTTGTTTCTTTCTGTTTTGTTCTTTTGGATTGTAGACATGGAACTCCGGTTCTTTCACCCAGTGTGTGTCTTTTGATGACTTTAGCTCTGTGCCTTGGCCTTGGACTGGTCTGCCTTCCAGTCCCCGTTCCTCATCTCCTTTCACGGTAACATCATTCCCCTTCCCTCTGCTCCATTGAGGACATTGTCGCATTTAAGTGTGGGGGGGTTCTTTGTATTAATTGGAACGTGTGTATGAGTGCTTGGAGCGTAGTCCGCAGTCCAAATCTCGAGATTTGAGGGCTCCAAACACTGCTGTTTGCTTGATGTTTGATCGTATTGGCACAGTGGATGTGATTAGTGAATTGAATGGCTTTTGACTTGATGCATGACAACTTGAGTGTGACTAAGACAGCCTATTATGATGACTGAGATGTGTGGTAGAGTTGTGTAGGGGTTCAGTTTTCAACTGTTTGCTTACCAACTATGACTTGGATTTGATCACTTGCTTTTGACAGTCATTTATGCATCTAGTTCAGGGAATCAGAATGTGAGATAGAGCATATAGATAGCCATGTGAGATTTGAGCCTGCTCGTTTCTTTCTTGTGCGATAGATCCCTCTTCCATGATGTGTAGCATTCACGTTGTCACTAACTAAGATGATGGAGGCATAGGATTAACCCACGACCAAATTGACTGTCCTGATGTGTCATATCCCCTAGTCAGCCCCTTTGAGCCGTGTGTTATCCTTTCTTTCGGTCTACATTGAAAAATCACTCTTTTGCATCTTTTAGAAGGTTCCACAGAGTGGTTTTTACATGTTTTCTGCTGTTTCTGCTAAATGTAATATGAGAGTTGGAGGTAGTGCTTAAAAGTTGGGCATTTGCTTGAAAAATGTGCAGAGGTGGTGGTTCTCTTAAGGAATGAAAAAAAAAATAAAGAAAATCAAAGAAAAAAACATAAAAGCAAAAGAGAGCCACCACCAAAAATCTGATTTGTGCCCATTAAGTAGTGTTTCTTAGCAGTCTGGCTTGGAAATGCTAACATTTATATAACCTCCTTCGCTCTCGTGCCCTAAAGAATGTGAGCAATGCAGAATAGCAGAAAGAAAGTTACTGGTTTGCTTGGCTGTGATTTTGTTGGGTTTGGAAATGTGGAACCTTGTGCTATTACTTCCACCACCTAAAAGGCTTTTTCCCCATGTCCAAGACCCTAGCCAGTCATCTGAACCCGTGTCTAAGACCTCCGGATTAGTTAGTGGCGACACCCCATATGTGAACTCTAGCCTTTAGAGGCTGCATTCATGGTGAAGAGACGTTAGGGATTGAGAGAATAAGCATGCGCTTTTTTCGCATCAAATTGTCCTGACCCCACTGGTCGAGAGTGAGCGATTCATTTTCTCATATTCTTTATACTCTTTATCCCGGTGAGGACCTAGATTGCCCAGTCTTAATTCTGATATCTTGAGCTTTGTGCATGAAGTGATTTTGAATAAGTGGTTGAGTCAAGTCTATGTTGGTTGGTGAACAGAAGGGAACTCTTCCTTTTTTTCGACTTTATTGCATTCGAATGTCATCTGTGGTGGTTGTCTAGGTTGTCGTTGGAGTTGCCATGTGTTAATGTTTGGAAGCTAGTATGATCCACGTGTTTTGTGCCGATATGATTTGCCCTAAAGCCTGCTTGATTGAAACGTTTTGAGCTTACCTGGTGTCTGACTTGGTTTGCTTGGGGACAAGCAAACGGTTAAGTGTGGGGGAATTTGATAACGATGAAATTGCACATGTTTGCACCCTTAGTTCTTATCCGTTTGTGGAGCATAGTTGTGTATTTTTGGCCTGTTTTACGCCGGGTTGTGCTACTTTGTCACATTTCAGGTCCCGGACGTCGAAGGAAAGGCTGAGCACGAGTTTTGGGGCATTCGGAAGTCATTTGGTCGAGCTAGGACCAAAACACGGGCAGGAGGCTTGCAAAGCACGGCCGTGTTCCTGGCCCGTGCTTTTACTGCCGAGGCTTCCCCCACAATTGTGCTACACAAGCTTAAAACACGGGCGAGACCAATTCAGAACACGACCGTGTCCACATCAAAACATGCCCGTGTTTCTCCCAGACCGTGGCCGTGTATTTACCACGTGGCAAAGGGCACGGGCGGGCTGGAGCAGGACACGGCCATGCCCTCAACCGTGTTCTGCCCAGTGATGCCCTTTTAGGCAGATTTCAGCCAAAAGGAAAGGGATTCGAGTTTTGAGAGCAAAAATAGAGTTTTAGAGAGAGAAAGAGCGAAGAACAAACCCTAAGAGCTATTTGGAGTGGATTTCTCACCATTGAAGCCCAGATTGCGTCCCCAGGAGTGAAGATTGACATCCTAGAGCAGATTTTCCTCATCTTTATGAGTATGACTACTCTGATTACTGTTTTCTTTTCTCTCTCTATGGAGTAGAACCTTTCTCTCACTTGGGTATGAAGAACCCTTGTTCCTTGTGTTAGGGATTTGATTGTAATGACTTGGGATGATTATACTGTTTGGTTTGAATCGAATGATGCATGTTTATTGAATTGATTGAAGTCTGATCAGCTTTTCTTGATTTCTGCTGCAACCTAAGATAGATAGAATCTGATTAGGTAGTTAGAGCCTCTTCATTCGATAGTAGGAGATTGGTTATACGAGAGTTAGCCAGTTTACTGCTTTGTACTGGAATTCAATTCATGTAGTGGAGTTCTGTGTTCATAGCCTCAGCTTTCTATCCCGGTGAAGACTAGTCGTCTGCCGAGTAGTTAGACTGAGAGGGCTTGGTCAGCTTAAGAGATTCCAAGCTACTGTCGGATCTTCCGCAGTCTAATCAACAGTAAATCAACCCAGGGTAATTACAATTGAACCTAACTAAGGAGCTAGGGGGACTCATTCCCGAGTGACTCTTTCCTGCTTTAGAAAACCGAATCATTTCCTGCTTTCTTACTGCTTTTAGTTTAAACAACAATCAATCGACTTAGTTGGCTAGATAATAGATAATCACAGAGTAAGCAGTAGATCTAGACCTCAGGTTGATAATAGAACTTGCCTGTTACTGCATTCCCGGACTGCGATTACACTTGGCGCAGTTTGGTGTTGTGTTTTGGCGTGTCAGTTGTACATGGGTAGCCTGAGCCCCTGCCATCACCAACTCACCAGAAGACACCCTCACGAGTTAGAGCTCATGGTGGAGCGATTTTCCCGGGGCACTGACGAAGGAAGCTCTCGCATGGACCTCCCAATTGCTACTCCTTTCGACTCAAATCTTTCTTCGGGAATCAGAGGAGCTCCTTCGACACACAGAGATGCTAGGAGATCTTGTTGAGCAAGCATGTGCACAACTTTCTCACAATCTCCTCCTACCATTTAAAGGAAGAGAGGAAGTTTGAGAGGTGAACCATGAGAACTTTGGAAGAACGAGCTCCGACATGCATTTCCACCCCTCCCTCCTCCCGGTTTGACAGTAGAAGAGAAAGTGACACAAGCTTGTGCACGTCATCACCTCTCACAATTGGAAGTAGAAGTGGAGATTGGTGAGGAGGTCAATGAAGACCATGTGGAACGAGAAGTACTCATCCCAGGGATCTCCCGTGGTGAGGATGATCAAGGGTGTCTTATTGGCAACTCTCATCACTTTCCCTTTCCGAAGATTAACTTTGAAGACCAACTCACGAGGGAAGAGAAGCAAGAGAATGTATGGCATCTTTCACTCCAAATCATGCAGGAAGACATAAATGGGATGGTGAGAGAAGAGCAAGAGGAAAAGAGAAGGAAGTTTGTGGAAGAGGAAGTGAAAATTGAAGAGTGGGAAGATCTTGGTTGTTCCCAAGGGGAGGAAATTGAAGAAGAAGGAAGAGAGTTTGAGGAAGAAGAAGGAGCAAGTGGTGTCCAAGATGAGGATGAGGTCGAGGTGGATGAAGCATCCATAAGTTACAAGAGCTTCCAAATCTTTCCACCCGACCTCGATGCACTTTTGGAGAAGGACCCATTTGCGGCTCTTTGCCAAGCCAAGGCCAAACCATCGGCGATCCCTCTTAGAGAATGTGATGGAAGTCAATCGATGATGGACTACATGGTGTGGGGAAAAGAGAAAGAAGAAGAAAACAAGAAGAAGAGGTCTCGTGGGTAGATCCTCAAAGCCGATCAAGTTCACGAGCTCTCAATCATGGATTCGTCCAATGCTCGTGGCTTGAGACTTCATTTCACCGACGAGAACCTCAACTTCGAGGAGGTTCTCGGATGGACCAAAGCTTAAGGAGCAATCGTCTAGCTTATGACATAAAAGTAACGCTTGTTGGGAGGCAACCCAACACAGGTTTGTGTTTATTTTTATGTTAAGTACTAATATTGTGTAATAACCTCGCCTTGCGCGAGTATGTGTGTGTTTGTTTTTGTTTTTTGTCTCCTTGAAGCTCTCTCCTCTTCATCTCCGGCCCAATTCAGTCCCGACTTTCACTCGCTAAGCTATGCGGTAACATCATTCTACCCCTTATTTTACGCCATTGAGGGCAATGTCGAGCTTAAGTGTGTGTGTGTGGGGGGGGGGGGGGTAGTCTATCTATTATGCTTGTGTGTGTGATTGAGAGCTTGGAGCCTTGATGTATGCCTAAATTTTCAAAAAAAATTGAGGGCTCCAAGCATTACATGATCAAAGTGGCCGGTTGTTGGAGAATCTTGTGTTTATTGGCGTTGACTTTGGATTGTTTACTTGTGATCGAGTGCATCCTATTATGATGATTGAGAATTGCATTAGTATAGTGCAAATGTTTAGTTCTCATGTGTGCGGAAATGAATGGATGTCTTGACTTGATTACTCCTTAATTACAATTGCCATGCATTGATTTTGTGAAATTGGAATAGATGATTGGGTGGCTAGGTAGCCATTTGAGATTTGTGCCGATCGTCTTTTTCATGTGAGATAGATCCCTCTTGCCATGGTGTGTAACATTTTTCACTAGTGAGTATGATGGAGGCATAGGATTAGTCCACGCCGAAAAGTTGATTGTCCAGAAATATGTTATCCCTTATTCAACCCCTTTGAGCCGTGTGACTTTAGGGGGTCGTTCTAATGTAAGGAGCTTTGTGCTTATTGAGCTTAATGGCGATTGAAAGAACGACCCCGTATCCTTTCTTCGTGACAAAGCGCGAGTCATCCCTGTGTCTCAAAGTTCTCGCTTTTGAGCTCCATTGAGGTTCTACACATGTGGTTTTGCACGATTCTTGCTAGAAATGAAAAGGTAGTGTTGGAGGAAAGTTCTTAATGGATAGCATTGTTCGGTTAAGGACAAGTGGCATATGTTATACTCTCTAGTACCCCCCTAGAAGAAAAAAGATCAAAAGAAACGAAAAGAAACGAAAAGAGGTAATAAAACAAGGTATATAAAAGTAGAGAGTGGCCACAAAAACTCTAAGTGTATGCTCCAAGAAGGGTTTCTTGGCACTCAAGCCATTGAAACACCTAAATTGTTTGATGACCTCCTTCACTACTAAGTTTGAAATGCGAATAGTAAGAAGAGACCGAGGAGTGTGCTTGAATGAAGTTCGTGATTGGTAGTGGTTTGGAATAAGGGAAGTGTGGTTTTTGGACGATGCTAGTGGCCGTTGATTGTAGGAAAGGTTCTTAGTCGAAACCATGGAACTTTTGGTTTTAGGTTGAAGATGTAGGACCTCATTCTATGTTTGCCACCACCCAAAAAGCTTTTTCCCCATGTCCAAGACAATTGCCAGCCATTTTAACCCATGTCTAAGACCTCTAGACAAGCTAGTGATGACAACCACCCCGTGAACTCTAGCATTTAGAGGTTGCTGCCGTGGGGGAGAGAATATAAGACTGAGTGTTGATGATTGTGCACATATTTTGAACCAGAAAGGTCCCAACCCCACTGGTTGAGAGTGAGTGATTCATTCACGTTATGCATGTTCCTATCTTATCCCGGTGAGAACCTTTGTCGCCCTTTCGTTTGTTCCTTGGACTTGAGTTCTATGCATGGTTAGTTGTGGTTGATGATTAGTCCGGTCGAGACTTGTATTGATTTGTGAATAGGGTGAGAACTTTTCGTTTGCACGTTCTTAATGCATTCAAATGTCATTTGTGGTGGGTGCCGGTATTGCTTGTGATGGTTCATTTGTTGATGCCAAATAAACATTGCGATTCATCCATTGTGTGCCCTTTGATTTGTCCCCAAGTTTTGTTGTTAGGTTGAAATATTACCTTGTTTGGAATTGGTTTGCTTGGCGACAAGCAAACGTCTAAGTATGGGGGAGTGATTCGGGTCTAAATGTACACATTTTACCCCTCATTTCTTGATAGTTTGACTTTGCATTTCAACGTCTCTCGACCTATTTTACGCTAGGGTGTGCTTGTTTTGTCATACTTCAGGTCCTAGCACGTGTGGGAAGGTCAAGGACCAGTTTGGGACGATTAGAGGTCGAAAAGCGCGAAAAGTGAATAAAAGTCCAAAGCAACGACCCTGACAATTGCCCCGAGACCATGAAGTGCGGAGGGTCCAGAGCCATTTGCAGTTCATTGGACTCAAGCCTGTTCACGATCGTAAGACCGTGAACTCCAACCCCAGACCATGAAGTGACTTAGTAAAGCGGCACGTTTTGGCCCGAGATCACGGTCCCCGCCTTGAGTTCACTGCCGTGAACTCAAGGCGGTGATTTGAGCCCGACCTGGGTATAAAAGGGGAGTTAAGGTGAAGGAGAAGGGAGAGCTTTCTTTTAGGGTCTTAGTTTCAGAATAAAATAGGGTTTTAGTGAGAGATTAGGGTTTCCTCTTCCTATTCTAGAGAGAGAAGTGCGATTTAAAGGAGGAAGAAGGAGATTGGACTCATTTCAAGCTAGAGGAGTGAAGGTTTCTTCTTCTCAAGGGTGTTTCAAGCAACAAGGAGGAAAGATTTTCATCTCTTCATGGTTCTTTCTCTCCCTTTCCTTGTTTTCCTTTGCCTAGCTATGGAATAGCCTACCTATTCAGTTGGGTGTTTGTAAACCCTAGCTACAATTATGTGAATGTATGGGTTGAATGATTTGTGTGTGGCTGTGTCTAATGTGAATGTGGAGGTATTTTCATGAATGATTGTGTTGTGTGAAAGACTATCAATCTAATTGCCATTCTAACCTAGGTAGAGAAGAAACCCCCTTCCTTTCTTTGAAAGAGGCTTGAAAGCTGGGTTTTCTTAGGCGATTCATTGTCTCCTATCTAGGTTAATGTAGGGCATGCCTCTTATTTAGTATTAGCACCTAGGGTTGGTTGTGGGTGGCCGTTCGAACTCCAATTTGAGGGTGAAGTCTTGGCAACCCTTAGTCAATAGGTCGAGAGAGTCACGTTGGTGGCTTGAATCGAAATCCCTCGACCTAGAGATCAAGGGAGTGGCGCTTGGCTACTTGTTGCACTTCCCTACGGTTTACAACCACCTTACCACACATGACCATTCGATCCAACAAGTCATAATTGTTAGCTAGGGGGAGCAATACCCGGGTGAACTCTTCTCTCATTGGGACAACCTCGATTTACTTTACTTGCTTGTTTTCATTTGTAGGTTTCTTAGTTTTAAACCCAAAAACGTTTGCTAGATAACAAACTAAGCGATTGAAGTAGGGGTGCATGGACCGATCTGGGTTTGACAATTAAAACATACTCGCCATATACTGCACCTGGCTAGAGTTTATGCTTGAGCTCTAGTAGGGATTAATTCGAGGTGTATCTGAGGTGAGTCAATCAGCCTTTATGCGCCATACCGGGCCTCCAAAGTGTGTTGCAATCATATTGTAGAAATGTAGTAAATATCAACCAACATCCAACTTATATTTCATAAAAAAATACCCATACTACACGACTGTAATCATCAACAATAGTCAAGAAATAACGAGCTCCAGAAGTCAAAGCTTTCTTATAACTGCCCCAAATATCCAAGTTAATCAGTTCAAAACACGACGTGGACTTGATAGTACTTGGAACAAAATTACCCCTAGTTTGCTTAGCATGCAAACAAGAACGACAAGGGTTTGAATTGGGAATAAAGAACAGACAAGGGAAATCTGCAACAAATTCATCTTCACTAAAGAAGGATGTCCAAGTCGAGAATGCCATATCTCCAAATCATCAAGTGACTGTCATACAGTGTTCGCCATGGAGTGGGCACCATCAAATAATCAGAGATAGTAGAGGCCATCTACATGATTACCCATCCAATGAGCCTCCTCGAGAGTAAGTCCTGGATTACACATAAGTCATGCAAGAATATCAACACTATTGGTAGGTCTGCTGTAAGTCGGCTAAGCGAGAGAAGGTTACATTGGAAGGGAGGAACATGCAGAACTCGACGTAATAATAAATCATTCTAAAAATTTGTCAAACATATAATGAGAACTTTAACCCTGTACCATTGGAAGTATTCACCTCCAATGTTGGAGAAGCATCCAACTCGGCATCTAATAAAGAAATGTCATCAACTATGTGCTCATTGAAATTGGAGTCTATAACTCATGTTGTCGATTTAAAAGGTTGAGAAAGAAATCTACCATCCATGTTCGAGGAGGGCTCGATCAAAGCTGAAGCAGGGTGTGACAGATCAGACCCCAATAGTGCCTTTAGAGCAGCAAACTGGGTTGCAAAAAGTCCTAGCAGCGGGCTCGTTGAGGCATGAACATGCGCTGCTTGTGGTGTGGGGCGCGAAGCTCGATCGTTGTGTGAAGGAGCATATGCCGTGATGTTCTCTTGCGGTGGATAACCCTCAAGTTGATAACACATCTCCTTGGAGTGACCACGTCGGCGACAATGCAAACAACGAGGTCTATCGTTCGGGTCCGTTCTTGCCGAGGAGATGAACTCTTAAAGCAATACTAACACCTCTCCCTCTGAGCCTGGAAAGCCGTAGCTTCTGGCCTAGGACGACAATTACTGGAGATTTTTCGGTGTTGGGCATCATTCATCACCAACTAATATGCTTCTTCGAGACTAGGTATCGGTTTCATTGCAAGAATTTGCAATGAGACAGTCTAAAAAGCATTAGCCAACCCCATTAGAAAATCAAAGACCCTTACACTTTTACGTACCTCAAGCTGCCGATGTTTCACATCTTAGTTACATCTGGAACACGTGCACTCGAGTGAAGGTGTGAGGGACTGAATCTCGTCCCATAGCCCTTGCAGCTTGGTGTAGAACGCTGAGACATATGCCTTTTCGTGCTGAAGCGAGTTTATTATCCACTTGAGCTCATACAAATGCGGCGCACTATGGCCAAATCAAGAATGCAAATCAAACCAGATTTCCCTCGCCGTGCTGGTAAACCGCACACTGCTGCGAACTTCTTTTGTCATGGAGGTTTTTAGCCAGCCCTTAACCATAGCATCGCATTACTTCAATGCCTCGGTTTTAGCCCGAGATTGAGCTGCAAGAAGGCTTCCATCCACGAAACATAATTTATTCTTTGTGATGAGTGAATCGGTAAAACCCACTACCCACTCACCGAATTAACATCACTAAGTAACTCGCCCACATAGAGATGACTGGGGCTGTTGGACTCGTGAAGAAGAAGATGTGGCGGTAACGTCATCGATGAGGAGGCCACTGATTTAAATTTTTGACTCTGACGTCTTGGATGGCTCGTCGTCCAACATAATGAAAAAGTATGTCAGATCAGATCAGCTCTGATACCATATGAAATTCGATGAATGAAATGAAAGAGGATGAACATGACATGAGATTTACGTGTGGTTTCCCCGCTCGATGTGAACGGGACTACTCCACGGAGAGCTTGAGGCTCTTGCGTAGAAAATCTTATTTCTCCCTTATTGTTCTTAGGTTTCGGCTGCTGACCGTGTACATAAATAACCCTAACTCTCCTAAACACATGCAATGTGGAGAAAAGAAAAATTACAAAGGGATCGTAAAATTAATAGACATGTAATTAGACGAGCACTTCTAATATGCTATATAGTATTGGTGCTTTAATGTACAACTTAAAGTTGTACCATAACATTAAATGTATAAGTTTAGGTTGTACCATAAAGCAATTTGTACCATTATGTTATGATACAACTTTACAACTTGAAGTTGTACCATCACATAAAGGTACAAGTTCAAGTTGTACCATAAAAGAATTTGTACAAAAAGTATAGGTACAATCTGAAGTTGTACCATAACACAAATGTACAATTTTAAGTTGTACCATAAAAACAAAATCCTATAACACCAATACTATATAGCATATTAGATAATGAAATTCTACATGCCATTGTAATCTATTAATTCCAGACGGGGACATATAGAGTAGCATATTAGGGCATTTATGTTGTGAAAGGTACACTCCTCCCACTTGTTATACCGTGTTGATCCACAAGTTGGCCATTTCAATAAAGTTCCATCCACTCTGCCATAGAACTAAAAAGTAAGCAGCTTATTTTCAGTCGTTCATTATTCTCCAACCGCTAGTTATTCCAACTTCAGCGATAAACTTGCTATTACCAAAATTAAATGATCAATCAAATTTGCATGAGCCCAAAAGTTTGGTGAAAGGGAGATCTGGATGGAGAGAACGGTAAATAGCAAGGTTGTAAAACCGGTTTATATTATTGTGTCGGTTTGATAAGTAGAATGATACGACTAGTGGTATAACCAGTTTGTGCCGGTTCATGTTGGTTTAAAAAAATATGAAAAAATTAATATCCAATGTATTTAATCAGATATACAACATATTTGAGGACAATTTAGTTATAATCCAATAAATATCATCAAATTTTAACTATTAATTTCATAAAATGAGTAATAAATTAATTTTTTATTAATTAAATTCATTAAAGTGATGTTATTTTTCTTAGAATGCGAAAGTCGATCATGCCGGTTATATCGATGGTGTCATACCGGTTTTACGACGAGCACAGATTGAATCCGGTTCAACTGGGTGCATGCCACCGGCATGACAATCATAGCGAAGGGGAATCGATATCTGTTGTAGTGTAGTGGGGACCTGTTACCTTTAATGCACATAACAAAGAATGGGGCCAGGCCAGCCAGCCAGCACAATGAAAGAGCAAGCTATCCTGACTGCCTTGCCTCGATATCCTATAAACGCATAAAGAGATATTGGATAAATAATATTCATAATTGTTTATTGGTATATATGTCACCACCATTATCTGTTCTATCTAATATCTCCATGTTTGACAAAAAAAAAATCTCCATATTTTTTGTTTCTATACATATATATATATATATATATGCATAACATTATTTCTTGCCCATACATTCAGTCCAAAGAATTTTCTATAAATAGCTAGGGATGACCGCATCACCAAGTGCCCCGATCAGTAATCATTGCCTTCTTCTACCTATACCCTCCTTTCCTTTCTACATCCACCATATAGATGACCGGTTGCCCTATCTATCTATCTATCTATCTATCTATCTATCGCCATAGAAAAGCTAGCCATGGATGCAAAGGGGAGAAAGGCAAAGTGCAGCCAAGGATGACTTGCCGACCACCCTACCTACCTATCGAACTGGTCCGGTCGGTGCAACAACGGGAGTTGGCAAGTTGGTCCTTGGCTACATCTCGTTTTCTCCAGCCTCTCATCCTTGGCCTATGACGACAATAACTCCAAGATGCTTGCTCGATTAAGGCCAAAGCTCGTTGTGAGTATGCATTTCCAAAATGTATGTTCATCTCTCTTTACCCTCCATTTCTTAGAGACGAAAGTTGATACAAATATTTTTTCAACAATTCGAGCTTTTAGCATTAAATGGTTTGTTTGCTCGCTAATATACCATCAGAGACTTTCATTTAAAGGTAATGGTTTCGAATATTTATGGTGACCCCAATGTAAACTATGATCTACACAAGGAGTTATATTGTTCAAACTGTACAAACTAACAGTCTAAATGTCTAATGGTCTAACAGTACAAGAGAATGAAGGGTCATATGCTGGAGTTGTGCAAACTGAAAAAACAAAACAAGTAGACTTTCGTTTGAGGAGAAGTGTAAGCAATAAAAATTCATACAAACAATTTTCAACAAATTGAGTTATTCGGATTACTAGATAGTTTGTTGAATAATAGATAACATTATTAGTTAGTATATATTCCTATATAGCCAGGAATATATTCCGTCACAAATTCTTGACCCATTTTTTAGTAGCACAGTTTATATATATCCTGGTTATATTTGGTGTTTTTTTTGGTTTATCTTTTCAATGAGCTAGTAGCTAGCTAGCTGCCGTATTTCTCTATGTTTACTCATTTCAGATTGATAAACATCTACAAAGTAAAGCTAAGGATATGATTACTTAGCTTGTTGGAAGCCCTAACTAGCAAGTAAAATTTCAGTAAGGAAGAATTAGATCAAGCTTTGCTATTAAGTTAAGTTATAAGCTAACAGCTAGCTTTTTATTAACTTGAAGTTTATCAAGCTTAATAATCCATTTATCCTATTATATCTTCTCTTATGGCACTATATAAATATAATTTATTAGTTATTAGCTAGCTAGGGAGGGTGCCCATGATGCAGATGAAGCTTCTAGCTAGCTACAAGCCTACAACCATGGGTTTCATGCATTACTTACCTAACCCGCCCAATTTCATCAAGCAGCTAGCTTTTCTTTTTTATTTATGTACCCAATACAACGTACGTGTCAACCACGTTGAAGGAGAGGCAAAGCCACGTACGCACGCTGCATTTGCAATATATATATGACTCTTTGTTAATGTATGTTGGACTGGACGCCATTCTAAATACAGGATAAGCATGCATGTCAGTACGGCCATGTCATTCTGTTGGAATTTTTGGTAAATTGTTCCGTCTAGCTAGCCCGTTATATTTTTACTGACATAACACATGGGAAAGTAAATTAAAGGCGTATATATAGTCCTCTGATCAGTGTTTCGTACAGCTGGAGGTGCAACCAACAGAGATGGTTTCAAGAGATCGATATAAGCATTTATTTCTGCCAGTTACATTTTCACCAATCTCTTAAGTCGGCACTGCTTGTCGGGAGGAGATAAGATTTTGGTGATAACAGTACGTAATAACTAGTAAAAGAAGAGCTATTTCTTTGTGACTCGCTACAGCCACGGAAAAAAAGGGTTGTATATAGTCTTAAAAGAGTTGCAACATATTAGCGCAACACTTTCACTAGGGTTGCTTATAGTGAGGTTGCAAAAGGTATACGCAACAATTTTGTTATTTTGGCAACCAAAATTGAAAGGGTTGCATATATGATCTTTAGGCAACAATTTTCGAACTTTTTGCAACACATTTTGGGAACATCAACAACGTTTTTTTACAAGTTTTCGCAAGCTTTAAGTTTCATCCGTGATGAGTCCAGATCGTCACAAATGACTAATCCAATTGTGACAATTTTGTTTGTAACAAATGCTAAGATTTGATTGACAATGTTGCCGTAAGTAGAGATTCTTTTTGTGATCAGACTGCCGACACCAAAACTACAACAATGACTTTTTTAATTGTCACAAATAATTGTTATATGTGGCTATAGATTTGTAACAAATACACTTTTTAACATTTATTTTTATGTTCTATGGCGAGGTTTGGTTGTCGCCGAAGTGAAAATTTATGATGATTGATATTGTCACGTATGCAACCTCATGTGTGATGAATTTGGATAGTCACTCATAATGTACTTTTGTGACTATACAATCGTCACTATAGAATAATTTTGCTTCAAACTTTTGTCACAAAAGCAACATACGCCGTGACGACATATCATCGATTACTATTATGGGTGATGAGTATCTAATCCCAAAACATTATTAGGCTTTCGTTGTTTTTTTCTTCTTCTTTTCTTAGTCTTCTTTGTACGTGCATACCTAGTAGTCCTCCTGGCTATCGAATCAACAACAAAAAATAAGTATATTGAATCAATCTAAACGTACGGAAATGTGAGAAGATAAAAAACCAATTGCTAAGTATCATACTCCAAATATGATACCGGGAGAGAGGCAGGTTGACGACGATGAGCTTATCGGAGAATCATGTGAAATGACCGATGAGAATTCCTCAGAGATTGACTAGCGGCTGCAAAAAAGGAGAGGATGGGATGTCGATTGGGATTTCCGACTGAAAAACAAATGGCTTTGTAATCGGCGAGGGTTTCTACCTTTGTCGTTTGGAACTTAAATGGCTACGTATATATTAGGTAATTTAGGAAAGGGAATGTAATCACGCCAGATCTTCTACTTCCAATGTAGTTTCCTTCTAAATTTTTTTTGGATAACACTTTTCTTCTAACTTAATATTTGGTATTATCCTTTTTAGTTTCTTTATATTAGCAAGATAATTATGCATATGTTTGGCCCGGCTTTTAGAAGTGCTTTTCGACTTCAAAAACTGAAGCAGGGCCAAACACCTTTAAAAGCTCGGCTTTTGAGAAGCCGAAAAGCGCTTTTGTGTAACATAAAAGCAAAACTCCGATTTGGAACTTCTGTGAAAAGTTGTTTTGAAAATACAAGATTATCCTTATCATATTTTAATTTTATTTCAGAAAATATAATTTTCCTTCATTTATATCATTTAAAAAATAAAATCATATTATTTAATCATATTATTTAATATAAAAGAAATCTAACAAGATCCATTTTTACTACTTTTTATTGTTTAAAATTTTTATTCATATTTTATATTATAAGTCCTTTATATTCATTTTACACAACCGCTTATATTAAAAAGCACTTCTAATAGTTTTACAGCCAAACACTAAAAATGCTTTTTTTGAAAAGTACTTATCTAAAAGCTCCAGTCAGAAGATGCTTCTTAAAAACTACAGCAGGGCCAAACTAAACTTATATATAAAGAATAATCATATTATTCGTGAGTATTTAGTTGAATGAATTTTTTGCAACCCATAAATCGTTTATGGTATAAGTGATGCTTAAAATATAGTAAATGCAACATATAATGAATTTGAGTTGCGTAAATGGGTCGATACGCAACCCCTAGATAACCATAGAGTAAATATTTCAATTATTAAATTCGGGCCGTCTATATATCCTTAGCAATCTACAAATTATCTCGCAATCAAAATGTTGTTTAAAGTTAATTAACTAAACAAGCAAGCAATTAAAACGAAGTTGAATTCAACGGATAAATTTCACTCGAACGATTTTCCCCCTGGTCTCGTGTTGAGATGCAATGTGATAGGGCGATAGGTAAATTTCATATACCGTTAGGAGATCTAAAATATCTAGGACCCCGTATTCGAGTGCATCCTAGCCCGCTCAATCGATCCAATCAGAGGGACGTACCATACAATTGCAAAACACGACTAAGGCAAACAATTCCAGTCCCTCTAAGATTAACCTGGAAGGTGTAGAGTCACCAATCAAAATGATTAATGGCCCATTACGATGATTGAGGAGTGACCCGAATCGCCATAAGATAATTTTCTCCCTCCTAGGTCAATTTACACCAAAATTGAGGGATTTGATCAAGAACACTCAATTTGCATGAAAATACCTTAATCAATATATAAATAACAATACCCATCAACAGAAACAAATCACAAACTATAATCTACAACATCCTAGACTAGGGTTCACATCATCAAACTGTATAGATGACCTATTCCGTAGCTAGAGAAGAAACTACAACTAGAATAGAAGAAAAATCCATGAGAAAGTGATTCTTCCTCTTCCTAGTTGTTTGTGTGGATGATTGGAGATGAAACTTGCTTCTAAATGCCTTGGATAGATCAAACTCACCTTCAACACTTCCTTGCTGGAGCTCATTATCTTAGTTTGAAGAACTCAAAACTCTCTCTAGAACTCTCCTCAAGAAATCTGTTTTCTCCTTTATATAGCATGCGAGTGCACGTTTCATGGTTGCACATCACACTCGTGAAGTGTGCAACGAAACCATGAACTGAAATATTAAATAGCATGACACTAATAAGGGAAGAGTTACGGATTAACAGCTAATTAGTTAGCATAATGCTAATATTAATTTCAGTGAACTGAAATATTTTATTTTCCTGACTTTTTATTTTAGAGGGTTCACAATAATTAATGTTGATTTTCACAGGAAGGGTACCCTAAAACTCTCACATAGTTCTAGACTCAATTGTAGGGAAGAATTGGGAGACAAACCCAAACATAATTAAGTATATATGAAGCATATAATCACTAAAGCAAACAAATCCATCATTCGAAACATAAAAAAATAGAATGGATAAATAAGAGTGAATACTAAAAATATATATTATTTCTTATTTATTCGTCACGAAAAATGAAGATAATTTTTCTCTTTCTTATTTATTCATTCTTAATCATTATTAATAAAAGTGAATACTAAAAATATATATTATTTCTTGGGCCCAGATGGGCCATCCTGTGCTCTTTTGATAATTTCTTCGCATGTGCCCACGGTAGCTTGTAAATAATGCCCTCAAAAATCGTCTCATTCAGGATCCCTTTCTCTATCAAAACGTCGGGTTTCTAAATTTTCATAGGGACCTCCCAGAAATCCTATAGCACGGCTTGGAGCATTTTGTACGACAATTGAAACATAAAGTAACAAGACCAGAACCTCGTGTAGACTATGAACCAACAAAGAGAAGAATGACTTTAAGCTCTTGTTCAGGTTCGATACAGATCCGGGGAATGGCATTGCACAAAGCAAATAAGGGACGAATAAATGCGGCTAAGTGATCCTACTCACATTGGACCTAGTGCCCAAGTGGTTTGGCCAATAGTTGGTCAAGAATTATTAAATGGTGATGTGGGTGGAGGTTTCCGATGAATCCAAGTAACCTCGGGTTTTTTTTCCAGATTTGGAGAGCTTCGGTAATAACTACACAAACCCTAACTATAAACTAAAGTTCTTCTTAAACAACCTTAGAGATTCAAGTAAAAGAGAGAGAAGAAAAATACAAATTAAGAAGAGGAGGAATGGTGGAATCATCTTCTTCTCCAGAGATTGAACCTTTTTCTTGCTCCTTGGATGGATAGGATCTTCCTCTAAGCTCTCACAATGTGTTTCACTTTGTAAAAACTACAAAAATCCTAATTTTCCCACCCTAAGTCGGCTCTCCTCTCTCAATCCCGCAACCCCTCTATTTATAAGCCCAGGAAATCTCGTTCAAGTTCGCGGTTGGGAACTGGCCATGACTCTCGTGATTTTCAACTCCGTCGTTCAAGCTTTGTAGGACGATAGATCGTGTCCCGAGTTCATATCACGAAATTGGTCTCGTGGCCGGTGATCTTTCTTCCCATTCTCTGATGCTCCATCCTGAATTTCGCGACCATGGGTCTCAGTATCATAGTCGTGATCTTCTAGCTCTAGCCCGCGTTCTCATGGCTTGACTTCGTTGGCTATCTTCTTGAGATATCATGCTCCTTAAGTTGCGATCTTGGTGCTTGCTCCTTTTCACCCCTTCTTCCTACACATTTGCCCCATTTTCTTCCCTTTTTCGCTTGTAACATCAAATGCAACCTAAAACGACTTTATATAACAAACGGAAACAATCTAGACTACAAAATGAAATTTTATAGATCTATTCATGCTCATATGATAGTAAAACACCTAATAAATTAAGGCTAAATAACACATTTTTGGGTGTTATCAACTACTCAATAGCTAGAAGAGAAAATACAACTAAAAGAGAGGGAAAACATAAGGTAAAGTAGGTTTCTCTCTTCCTAGTTGTTGAAATGGATCCATCGCCATTCACTGACATATTGTCATGCCTTCTCATTAGCTGGTTGGAGTCGAATTTCCTGTTCTTTTGCTTCCTCCCTTCAGAGAGCCTAGTGAACGTTACTCATATAAAT
Source organism: Linum tenue (assembly GCA_946122785.1). Lineage (NCBI taxonomy): Eukaryota > Viridiplantae > Streptophyta > Magnoliopsida > Malpighiales > Linaceae > Linum > Linum tenue. Next base: position 47,636,733 of record CAMGYJ010000006.1, on the reverse strand, counting down.
TTTTGTAAATCGATACTTGGCATTCAACTTAATCTCTTAGTCGATGTCTTGAGTGCCTCGATCGTGGTTATAGTATACTCGATCGTGCTTAGCCAAGGTCTTGACAGTCTATCCCATATTAGCCACAAAATGTGTGCAATCTTATGTTAGGACTCTAGAATTGTTAGTGGAGGAGAATTGATGCCTTGAAAACTTAATCAGAACCATTTCATAAAACTTTTTAGAAAACATTAAAATGTTGAGACCCACTCCCAGTATCTCACTTACAAAGTGCAGACAGATGAAGACCGACTCTAATACCAAAAAGTAACACCCTAACTCAATCGGGTACTACTATAACCAAAATTACCTTGATAAACTGTGAACTAAAATAAAAACTGAAAGGACTTGGAAAAATATTGATAAATTTTTCATATATATGCTTTCATAAATACTTTCAATTCAAATAAAAACTCCTTGAAACTTTCATGAGTGGAAATCGTATATACACTTAATAAACTTGCATAAAGTCTCAAGTCCTACTAATTACATGAAATTGAAAATCTTCGTACTGGAGTCTTCCTCTAGTTGGATGCTCTTGATCGAGTTGCTCTCTCAATCTTTCTCTACAACCTTGTGAGTGGGTTCGTTCAGTCTACACCATTACTAAAAGCCTCAAAACACTAATGAGATTTTCACTTTAAGTTCTATTTAAAAATTGTGGAAGTTGTTATTACTTCCACCCTTAACTTAAACACTTAGACTATGGGAGTTGTTGTTACTCGCCATCCTAAAAAACTTAAACCTCAAAACTCGTTTTTACTTTCTAAGTAACTTGAATACTTTATCTTATAATGGGACCCTACCTCGACTTAGCTGGCAGCTCCTAGTAGCCTTACTTTTAATGGCTAACCTCACAATGGGGAGCCTCAACTTGAGTTTTGACTACCGCATTATGTATCACCGTCCGGTCTCAAAACTAAGATATGTCAACGACGTTACTTATCGCCGTCCGGATGGATAATTATCATGGAAAATGATGAATGTGAAATTGCATTTATGATTTTTCATTCAAAATGATCACTCTAAATCGCGAAGGTTGCATTTCATATATGTATCGTCATCCAGTTCCATGCCTGATCAACCACAGCAAAAATTATCACCATCCAATAGTGATCCATTGCGACAGTGGCTACTAGCTAGCTAAACGAGGTTAATTTCTTACTTAATACTTTCTATTCGAACAATTCAAGTACCACATCTGCAATACAAGGGAAGAGACCCTTGTATATAAGTGTCCACCAAGCTCATTAGTACGAGGCCTTTTGAGGAGGATACCGTAAACTAAATCCATGCGGGCTTAGCCCAATTCGGACAATATTGTACTAATTGAGCAGCCTGATTTCAGCAAGTGGTATCAGAGCCTGGATAGTTGTAGGGTGATGGACATAAGTTTGGCAAGACCCTCATCTTGTGACCTTAGGATTTGAGATCTGCGTCTGTTTGGTGGATCCACAAGAGATCCACGTTTGGGCTACATCTGGTTTTGCGGATCAAGGGAGGTTTGTGTCTTTCTGGTGGATCTAGGAGAGATCCATGTTTGTTTGGTGGATCAAAGAGAGTTTCACGTCTGTGAAAATCCTTGTACAGAGAAGCCCATCGATACAAGGTGCCTGGTGGATCATGATAATCTTTGATGAGAGGACACGAAGTACGTGGTTCTTGTCTTGAGGGGAGGATTGTTATGGGACAATCCAAGTAGCACATCGATAATATAATGGAATGGACCCTTGTATATAAGTGTCCACCAAGCTCATTAATTAGTAAGAGGCCTTGTGGGGAGGATACCCAAAAATAAATCCGTGCGGGTTTGGCCAAAGCGGTCAATATCGTAATCATTGAGCGGCCCGATTTCAACACTTTATCTTGTTCATTTCACCTTAGCTTATTTAACGGTGAGGTACTATTAATAATAAAACATAAACGTAAAAGCTTCATGTAAATATTGAAAATAAACATATATCACAAAACCATAACAAATAAAACCTCAAAATCATAACAAATAAAGCACACGTCACCACACATTAACATAAATCACACACTGACACATAATTTACGTAAATCACATACTTGCTAGTAAAGTATAGAATTTACTCTCTTAGACCACTCACCTCGCTATAGTGTTGATTGACTCGAACTAACCACCATGCGACGGCCGATCACCTTATAGGCATCCGTCCTTACTTGAAATGTCCACTCCATGCAAGCCCCATCCCGTGAACACAAATATCTTGTACTCGGCTTCAAATGTAGTCCTCATTGTAATTCACCAATCTCCTTGCTATAACTATGCACAACACATGTTGCTAACTGGGATTGCTTTTGCCTAAGAGGATTGTTATTCACCGTCTTACTTTTACTAAAATTTTCCCTAATTTAATATAAAAATACCCATGTATCCTTAATGAATCAAACATTCATTTTCTTCTTCCACACTTCCCTTCTATTTTTTGGACCATGTAAAATGACATGGTTCGTCCTTAGAGAGACCATGTAAAATAGAATGGTCTTACATCAGGTTCGACCATGTTAAAATACATGGTTCTGCCTACACTGGATCATGTGATTTTACATAGTTCGGGTCAAAGTCCTCATAAAATTGAAAATTTTAACTTTTAGGATTTTGCTACGGTGACATGCATGTCACCGTGACATGGACTTTTCTGTCGACCTAATCCTCAAGGCGGTCGACCGAATTGACAAATTCAGTTATGTGAGGTTCAGAGAAGCGGTCGACCGTCTACATAAAATGGTCGACCTCTTTGGTGGTATAACAGAATGAAAGGTCGACCCAAATACCTCATAGGCCGACCCTTGTGCACCTATCAGGTCGACCTCATTAGTAAGAGGTTGACCGCATGCACACCGTATCCGTATTGGATAAGGATTCCAACAGCAGAAAGGTTCCACAATTGGACAGGAAAACGAATTGGGTCGACCCATTCACGTCCTAAATCTCTATAAATACGAAGAAAATGTGGATGAGGGAGAGAGGGGACATGAGTAGGAACTCGAAGATTTTAGATTGTGTGTTTTTATTGTTAAGTGGTCAAAACGATTGTTGATTGTTATTTTGTTGTTTTAGTTTTTTTTTATGTGTGAATAATTATGATTTTTGTTTTATTGTATTTCTTGTTAGTTTGTTTAGTTGTTATGCTATGAATTGACGAGTCATTGTTATCATTATTTATGACTATTTATGATGGTTTGAAACATAATTTATATGAGCAAAAGAACCACACAAATCGACATACATAAGCAAAAAAGACACGGGGCATAGGTTGACTTTCTTGTATTCGGTCGACCTCGAAACCAACAGTTGATCTTCATTTTACGTCAAATGATTGGACACATTGATAGAACACTTATCTTCTATCTGGTCGACCTCTTTCCTTATCTGGTCGACCATTTTGTTAATGACTGCCATCAAGTGGTCGACCTATATACCTTTACGGTCGAACATGTTGTTTCTAATGCCAACGAAATGGCCGACCGAGGTTTTATTCTGGTCGACCAAAAATAACAACTTAAACTAAGTGCGGTCGACCAGGTGGTCGTTGAGGTCGACCGCAATGCTTTCTCGTGCTGCCCAAATTAGTCAATTCGGTCGACCGCCTTCAGAATTAGGTCGACCGAAAAGTCCATGTCACGGTGACATGCATGTCATAGTAGGCATACCCTAACTTTTAATGTTGTCCAAGTTCTTGAATAGAAAAAGAAAAGGGAAAAAATCATATTCTCATAACACAAATATAATACTCACATAACATAAATATCATATTCCTATTACATAAATACATATATGTATGAAAGATGAATTAAAATTAGTCTTTAATATCCCACATCTATTCTAAAATGTGCGGGATTCTATATCCATGCCACATTATGGACAAACATTTTTTTAGAGAATTATGGACAAACATCGAGAATGTTATTTAGGAACATAACAATAACATAACACAAATATCATATTCTCATAACATAAATACTATATTCACATATTTATTGTATTGTTACCGCGAAATTTACATATCGAGTGAGGAGCGGGTATAAATAGCATGCTACACTTAATCGCTTGATACGAGAAAACTGTTTCAAAGTAAAATATAACTGCTTTATTTAAGTCAATTGCCTCTAGGAATAGTTAGAATATCGTATTTGTCTTGTAAGAATATTGTATTTGTGTTATTGACATAATAGTTTTACAGTATAAGAATTCAACTCAAGATCTTAAAATTTTGAGTGCATTTTAATCACTCTCATACAAATATTGAATTTGTGTTACAGAATATGATAATTGTAAATGTGAATATTATATTTGTGTTATCTGAATATTGTGTTATGCGAATAATTGTAATCACCCTCTCTAATTCCCAAAATTTTATTCCTACTTTTCACTAAAAATACTCATTTCTATTAATTTTGTCATTTTCTTTTTAATTTTTTGAAAAATAGTCAATTTAAACAAGTTTTCTATTTTACTAATTAATTTTAACCGGTCCGATCGGATTGAAACCCATAGCCGGATGGCGTACACAAAGTGCTAATAAGTACGATATGTAACCCGCTCGACCGTGAGATTTTTTACCCGGTCGCTTCTCCCTGAAATCCTATGTAGAGCTGCAGGGAAGGCAGGGAGTCACCGACGATGGCGACGAGGTTGGGAAATATCTAGGCGGCAGAGCGGGTTGAAAGGAGATATAACACCGCCATATTCCTCTTTCAGTGGCGAGATTCTCTTTTAGCGACCGATTCCTCTTTCAACGGCGATGGCGGAGATGGCTAAGGCAGGGAATAGAAGGTGGGTGCGACTCGGCGGCAGATTCAGTTGATGGCTGCAAAAGGGCAACAGATTCTTTATTGGGAGCGGGGAAGGATCGGTTGAGAAGAAGAGGTGACGGTGGTGCAATGGCGAATGCGGGAGAGGAGGCTATGAAGCGATGAAGGCAGGGGAATGCGAGCGGCATATTCTTGCAGTGGATTCTCGAGATGAAGGTGGGTGTAGCGGAAGGTGATTAGTGTTTCAGAAGATTGGGGTGGGGGAAGGGAGCTGGTCAAGGTAGGTCAATTTCTAGAGACGTCGGCGAGGAAGAAGCTTCCGTCGATTCTCGCGAAAGAAAGATGGTGCTGTGGAGGAGAAAGAAGATGATTTTTTTCAATCGATGGGAAGGAAAGAGAGGAATTTAAAATTTAGTTTTGGATGGCATGTTTTTATTTTCTCCTCCAATTAGGGCGATCATTAGTAAAAGGAAGGACGGAGAATAGCAAAGCATTTGCCTAATCCCCCCTCCCCCATAAATGGTACTTTCCACTGCCATTGTCCTCCATCAAATTGTTTTTTTAGATTAGTATGTGAACAAACCATACATCTCCATGCACAATTATGTGAACCAAACCTAGTTTGTAATTAGTTAAGCTTCCTTGAATCAACAGAAAAGTTTTCTCAACCTAAAACTGTGCATTCGTTGTAGGTTAACCAAAACAAATGAATGCATCAAGGGCACATCGTTGATTACCTTAATTCGATCGGTCTCAGAGTCACCTTCTCCACCAGTCCGAGCCGATGTTGCCAAGTCATTGAGTCCACGCAAATGATATAAGTCTCAATCTCGGCACCGTCTGTTTGTAACGGAAGAACAATAAGAATGGTTATCGAATCTGGAGCTGCGTCGCTGACTAAGTCTCTCTCTTTAAGACGTTCCTGACACTGCCTTCCTTGCACATGGTAAACTGTCAACCGGTCGTCTCCAAGATAAAACACCTCCAGTTGAATGCTTGAGTTAATCGTAGAATTGAAATGCAGAATAGTGGTTCAACTTTACTTATCAACCCGGGGCCTAGATGTAGTGCCTACTTTGTGACTATCTATTATCTAGCAGGAAAAGTTAGTGAAGCGTTCAAAAGAAAAATAAACAGAAAGCGGTAGATGTTCTGGTTTTCATGTTCGAGAAGGAACCACTCAGGTAATGATTCCCCCTAGTTGGCAGTTAGGTCGAGTTGTAATTCACCCAGTCCAATTCAATTCTGATTTATACAATGGAAGATCCGAACGTAGCATGGAATCTCTTGAGCTGACCAAGCCTTCTTAGACACTGTTGATGTGACTTGAATCGGACTATCAGCCGCTACGACTGGTAGTCGGGGGTCTCGCTTTAAACCCACATGGAGAAGTACTAAAAATACTTCTCATACTCCTTTGTAATCTTTAATCTCCTCGTTATAGTGAAATTGGCTCTCTCTCGCCCGTGGACGTAGCTAACACACATCGTGTTAGTGAACCACGTAAATCGTGTGTCTGTGTTTTTCGATTCTCGCTTTCGTATTCTTGCTTTATCAATTCCGGCGATTTCCTGATCCGTAGCAGCGCGTTTATAACAAGTGGTATCAGAGCCGCGGCTGGAAATCAGACTAGGGTTCTCGATTCAGAAGAATGACGTCGGTGAACATGAAGATCGAAAAGTTCACGGGGAAGAACAGCTTCACTATATGGCAGATCAAGATGCAGACTTTATTAAAACAGCAAGGGCTGTGGCGGTCGCTGTCTGCCAAATAAAAGAAGGCAGCGGTCGATGACGATGAGTGGAATACCGTGGAGGAGAAGGCCCACTCGACCATCATGCTATCGTTGTCTGATGATGTCATCATTGAAGTCGCTGTTGAGAAGATTGCCGCGGGCTTGTGGTTAAAGTTGGAGAGTCTGTATATGACGAAGTCCTTAACCAACAAGCTGCATCTCAAGCAACGGTTGTTCAGCTTGAGGATACAAGAAGGTACGCCTTTGAGGGAACATCTCGAACAGCTTAACTCTATTTTGCTGGATCTGCGTAATATAGATGTTCAAGTTGATGACGAGGATGCTACCCTTATCCTACTGGTTTCTTTGCCGAGTTCATATGAGAATTTCGTTGATTCTTTTATTGCTGGTAAATAAAGCGTGTCGTTGGAGGATGTCAGGTCTGCTCTTCATACGAGAGAGATGAGGCATAAGGCTTCCGGATCTGGTACAGGTGGTGAAGTATCGGGTTTGGCTGTTACAGGTGGAAAGGGAAAGAAGAAATCTGGTAAAGGGAATTCGAGCAAGAATTCCAAGGGTCTCGGTTCACAGCCAGGTGATGCTTGTCACAACTGATGGAAGTGGGGCATTGGAAGTACAACTGTCCCAGGAGAAGAGGGAAACCGAAGAAACAAGGTTCAGTTGTCGTGGCAGAAGTGGACAACAGTTCTGAAGACGATCTCGCCTTGGCTGTAGATGAGAAGCACATCGTGGTGATGTGTGGTTTGTGGATACTGCAACCTCATAGATATGTCTCGAACAGGGATTGCTTCACAACCTACGAGCAGATAGATGGTGGTAACGTGGTCATGGCTAATGGAGCTGTCTGCAAGGTTGTTGGAATCGAGTCCATAAAGGTTCGGACACATGATGGTTCGTTCTGTACCGTGAATGATGTCAGGCATGTTCCACGAATGACAAAGAACCTGATCTCCTTGACTGTTGGGGTCATTCACGAGTTGAATCCATTGGAGGCAGCAGATATTTTCTGTCTATTATTGATGATTATTCGAGATTTACTTGGATTTTCATGATGAAGAAGAAAAGTGAGGCTTTCACGAAGTTCAAGCAGTGGAAGACATTGGTGGAGAATCAGACTGGTAAGAAGATCAAGAAGCTGCGAACGGACAATGGTCTGGAGTTCTGTAATTCTGAGTTCAATGAATTCTGCAAGGATGAAGGGATTGCCCGTCATCGGACCGTGAGAGATACACCCTAGCAGAATGGCGTTGCAGAAAGGATGAACCAGACATTGTTCGAGAGAGCACGGTGCATGCTCTCTAATGCTGGACTAGAGAGAAGATTCTGGGCAGAAGCAGTGAACATGGCGTGCTTCCTGATCAACCGTGGACCTCACACAGGTATCGAGTTGAACACTCCTTATAAGGTGTGGTATGGTAAGCCTGCTAATTACTCTTCACTGAAAGTTTTTGGGTGTCCTTTTTATTATCATGTGGATGAGGGTAAACTGAACCCAAGGGCAAAGAAGGGTGTATTTGTGGGTTACGGAGATGGAGTTAAGGGATTTCGAGTCTGGTCACCTTCTGAGCATCGAGTAATACTCAGTAGAAATGTGATATTTGATGAGAAGTCTATGTTTAACCCCATGTTGAAGGTTACTGTTGTTGAAGGTAGCAGGAATGTTGATAAATAGGTGGAGCTGCAGGAGCTGCAAACTCTCAAAGAGAGTGAGTTTCAACACCAAGGTGGAGAAGATCAACATGATGAGGATGTCTCTGCAGAGCCAAAAAGTTCAGAGTCCAGTGCACGAGCTAAACAGTCTATTGCTTCCGGTAGACCGAAGAGAGCGACTGCAGGAGTGCCTCCACAGAGGTATGGCTTCGAGGACATGGTGGCGTATTCATTTCAGGTTGATGAGGAAGTGGATTCAGGAGAGACACAGTCCTATAGAGAAGCAGTTTTGGGTGGTGAATCTAATCAATGGCTTGCCGCAATGGGAGATGAGATGGAATCCCATGACAGGAATCAGACTTGGGAGCTAGTCAAACGACCACAGGGAAGGAAGATTGTTACAAACAAGTGGATCTACAAGAAGAAGGAAGGAATCAGTTCTGAGAGGGCATTAAATTTAAAGCTCGGGTGGTTGCACGAGGCTTCTCGCAGAGGGAAGGATTTGACTACGATGAGATTTTCTCACCAGTGGTCAGACATACTTCGATTAGAGTGCTACTAGCAATAGTGGCACATTATGACTTGGAGCTCGAGCAGCTAGACGTGAAGACAGCTTTCCTACATGGAGAGTTGGAGGAAGAAACTTACATGACTCAGCCAGAAGGATTCGAGGTTCTGGGAAAAGAAGACTATGTTTGTAAGCTGAAGAAGTCCTTGTATGGACTTAAGCAGTCTCCGAGGCAGTGGTACAAGAGATTTGACAGTTACATGCTTGAGCTGGGCTACAGCAGAAGTCCATATGATTGTTGTGTATATCACAGCAAGACAGAGGATGGTTCGATGATATATCTAGTTCTATATGTGGATGATATGCTCATAGCTGCGAGGTCAAAGTCTGATATCCAGAAGTTAAAGGGGCTTCTCAGTGCTGAGTTTGAGATGAAGGATTTGGGAGCTGCTCAGAAGATCTTGGGTGTAGACACCCCATTTTGTCCGGGTCAATTACTCAACTAAAAATTCTAATTAATCTTTAAATTACTCAACTAAAAATTCTAATTAATCTTATTCTAATATCGTAAGATGAGTCTAAAATATCAATATCGACGATTGTATAATTTATTCGAATTCGATTCGAATGGATTAATAGGACCGATTGGCTTCCAATTTACGCTTTTTGCCCAACACAGAAAATACAGAAGAAGAAAGTTTATTTAAATTATCAATAAATTATACAATTACAATCAGAATACAAATTACAAATAAGAATTACTACATGAAAATTTTCTTCCATCTCTTTTTGAAGCCAGCAATGGATCTGCCAAACAACAAGAAAGGAGCCAAGTCAGATCAGGCCCAGATTAAGACAAGCCCACAGTTCAAGCCCAGATTTCCAGTCTGAAATTTAGGTCCTAACCTAAAGCAAACTCAGCCCAAGGTTAATGATGGTCAAGTCCAGATGCAAGGCCCAACGCCAGCAACCCGAACCAGCCCAACGACCCTAACCAACAGACGGACTGGTCGAACCAGAACTGGTCCGTCCAAACCCAAGAACCACCGCCTCTTTTTTCTATAAAAGCAGGCTCAATTCCCAAGGAAGGGGACAGCTTTTCAGAAGGGGAAAATACAGGGGGAAACACTGTCTTTTCTAACTTTCAGTCAGTTCAAGAATTCTTTTTTTTCTTCTTCTTCTTAGCAAGTCCAGAGAGTGAAAGTGCTAAATAGAGAGCAAAATACAACACACTTTTTTTTATTTCCTCTTTATTTCCTGTAAAAATAGAAGCAGAGGTGTCTAAGCAAACAGAAGCCCAACAAGGTGTGCTGTTTACAATTCAGGTTCATCATCATCCATTTCTAATGATATAACTTCTTTTACCACTTTTTTTTCTTCTTCTTGTGAACTACACCATTACTGTTGTTATTATTGCCATCGTTACTATCATCATGATTTTGAAGGAGAAAAATCAATAAACTCCAATCAAACTACAATATGACCAAATTGATTTTAAAAAAATATCACAACTTATCAATTCAAACTTCACCAATCTCATTTACATTATCAGCTCTTCCATTCAACTTTGTTTTATTTTCAATCCAATTATCTACTTATTTCAAGAACGTTTACTTTACTAACTATGTAGTCATAATAACCTATAACTATCTCTGCTTTTACGTTAAGCTAATTACTATGTATTTATTATGCTATTTACTCTCTGTTATTTACTAGTTCGTTTATATATGTCATATTTCAATTCTCGCATCATTTTTGCAAATACATGAAAACAGATCATGCATATATAGAATGAAAACCAAATCTCACATATTCATCACATCCCACCCACAAACACCAGATCACAATCCCAAAATACCAGATCTGTGAACCTTTCTCCAATCAACAACATGATTCACTTTTTCGGTTTAATCTCTCCACCCGTAGTAAACCGAGTCTAGGAAAAACTCACCTAGATCTAAGCCATCTCCAAAACCTGCATCCCAATAAATCAAACCATCAGTCAGAAATCGAAACAAATCGAAACCCTTTAAAACCCACATAAAACCACAAAAATACTCACAGCAAAAAAGGTCGACAGTCGACTTTTCCCCTCTCGCACCAATATCGGAGAATCTCGCTGGCCGGAGACTTCTTTCTCCCCTCGATCAAACCCAACAATAAAAATGGGGAGAAGGTTAGAAACATGCTCGCACGCCAAAAACCCAGAAAATCAAACATGCAAAACCATAATCCGCCACTTACCGTCGGTCTAGTCTCCGCCGGCGACTCCCTAGTCCGCAATTAAACCCAGAAGCCCAGGAATTAGAAGAGTCCGAAATAAAAATCAGAAAAAATAAATAAACAACACCATGCATGCGAAATCCCCACCTGGATCGACATGCCTCCAGTCGATTGAAGTTGATTCATGTCGCCTTTCTTGTCGTCGTCTTGCCGCGGTCGTAGATCGCCTTTATTTTGGTTCTGGGATGAAGTAGAAGAAACGAGAAGGAGAGAGTTAGAGAGGGCGGCGCCTCTCTTCTCTGAGGGTCGTTCTCTAGGAAGAAACCGAGAGAGAGAGAGAGAGAGAGAGAGGGAGTGAGAAGCGGCCGCCTCTAGATCTGCTGGGGGTTTTGGTTTGCTTCTGTAAGGGAGAGAAGTGAAGAGACGAGAGGGAGGAAGATTTGAGCGGCGCCTAGGGTTTCCTAGGTTAAGTCCCTTATATACCTCTGGCCGCTACCTAAATGACCGATATACCCCTCCAAGCCTTAAATCGTAAAAAATGTAGTTATCAGGTTTCGAACCAACGACTTTCACATCATTCCTCGCCACTATTCGCCATAACAAACCACTGAGCTACATCACAATTCTTGATCCTTTTAAGCCCCTCGTCTAATTTTATTCCTTATGCTTAATACATAATCAATTAAACATTTTAGAAATCTTGATCTAGTTAGACTGTCATTATTTCCATACATCAAAATCTTTTAAATATTTTTTTTCACTACGTTATTACGCATTCGTATTTTTTTTTCCCCCTAAAGATTCAATAAAATGAAATCATGGTTAATAGATTATGATGAATTTTATAGTGTAATCTTTCCATTATCATTAATTAATTGAGTCCAACTAATCATAACTTTCATTTCTCAAGATGTATGTCAATAGAAGTAAATCTCATCGTATGTCAATAGACGTAAATCTCGTCGTATGTCGATAGCATACGGAATTTATTTTAACTCAATAGTCCAATATGACTTTAAATTAAATCATTATCAACTTAAACACCTAACCCTCAAAATCTTATCGATTTAAGTAGTACCAATTTTGGGCGTTGTGGGGTGTGAATACACTTCCCCACACGTAACCGTACTCCCGAACCCAAAATCTCTAAATTCCGCAAACCAAATCCTGGTTTCGACCCTGAGGTCGAGGCCGGGCCAAAATGGTGTTCGACCCACCACAACTAAGGTCGATGGCGACTCCGATCAGTTCGCGACGGATCCCCCGATTTCGGAGGGGCGGTTGCGACATTGGGTATGGAGATTTACAGGGATAGGTCGAAGAAGAAGCTTTTCTTGTCACAAAAGAGCTACATCCAGAAGATACTGTTGAGGTTTGGCATGTCTTCAGCAAAGCCCTTAAATACTCCTAGTGCTTCAAATGTTCATCTATCCTAAGCTTATGCACCGCAGTCAGAGGCTGAGAAGGAGTACATGTCGAGATTCCCATATGCTAGTGCAGTAGGTAGCTTGATGTACGCTATGGTATGCACTAGACCTGATCTTGCACATGCTGTTAGTGTTGTCAGCAGGTTTATGATACAACCTGGAAAGGAGCATTGGCAGGCTGTGAAGAGGATCTTCCGGTACCTTAAGGGTACACCTGATGTGGGGATTAGCTTCGGAAGTGATGCAGAGTGCTTGGTGTATGGGTATTCTGACTCGGACTATGCTGGAGATGTTGACACGAGGAGATCGATGACTGGTTATGTATTCACTCTTGGGAGTTCTGTAGTGAGCTGAAAGGCAACTCTGCAGTCGGCGGTGACATTGTCTACTACTGAGGCAGAGTATATGGCGTTGACAGAAGCTGCTAAGGAGGGAATATGGTTGAAGGGACTGGTTGGTGATCTGGGTCTACATCATGATCAGACAGTGGTGTATTGCGACAGTTTGAGTGCAATATGCTTGGCCAAGGATCAAGTCCACCATGAGAGGACTAAGCACATCGACGTGAGGTATCATTTCTTGAGGACATAGAAGAGGATTAAGGTGAAGAAGGTTGGCACCGCGGATAATCCTGCTAATATGTTCACGTCAAGGTGGAGATTTGTTGATGTGACTTGAATCGGACTATCAACAGCTACGAATGGTAGTCAGGGGTCTCGCATGTAGAAATAGGTTTAGGTTTAGACCCACATGGAAAAGTACTATAAATCCTTTGCCAAATTGGATTAGGTTTAGACCCACATGGAGAAGTACTATAAATACTTCTCATACTCCTCTGTAATCTATAATCTCCTCGATATAGTGAAATTGGCCACCTTAATTCCCTGGTCGTGGAATTGAGGCGCCAGACCGGGTATTACCCCTGGACAAAAAGCACGATCCAACTGTGGAATCCACGGTCGTGGAATTGAGGGACCAGACTGTGGATTTTGCTACTTTGGCTCTGGTTCCCATCTGCTCTCCAGTTGCATCCAGACTTGTTCCTCGACTTCTATTTTTGTGCTAGGACCTAAAACATCACCGGCAAGCACTACCTAGCATAAAATGGGCCAAAGACAATCAAAGTCTAAGCCAAACGGTCGAGAAATGTCGGGAAAAAGTTGTGTAAAATACGGTGTTATTAATGCTCGGCGGTTTTGTGCGAGAACCGGAGCTCTTTGAACACTCTCTCCCTCGTGTTTCTGCTATTTTGTGATTTTTTTAGAGGGGCTTAGGAGATGGCTATTTATAGGAGCCGAAACCCTCAAGAATATAACTTCTGACTTGGGGAATAAGTCGTGTTAATTATGAAGATAATTACTTTCTTAATTAAACTGCGTCAATAAGATAATTACTGGCAGAATTATCTCTCGAATATTCCATTGAGTTCATTATCTTCGTATCGGAAAATGATAGAAAATAATAAATTCATAATTAATTAATAATTAATTATTAAATAACTAGGAATTTCTCTAAAAAATTTAAGTCAGACTCTGATCGATCCACCCACCAATCGCTCGCTTGCACGTCGGCTCGCCCACCCGACCGATCGCACGGAAAGACGGCGTGTGTGTGTGGTTGTCCGTTAGGTCTTCCCTCTCCCAAAAAAATGGTTCACCCCAAGGGGTATGCCCTTAGCTGAGAGAACCCAATCTTTATACCCTTTGGTAGGAGTTGTCCCACCAATGTGGTATTCTATCCTTACAACCTATAGCTTTCAAAAGCTATTCATTTGTTCATTTCCAATAATCCCCCACTTGAATAGTTTTGAAACTATCTCTAAGCATTACCAGTTTCATAAGATCGGGCATAAGGTAAGGTATCACAAAAATTTGAACCTTAGTATAGTGGTACACTTCCGATTTCATAAGGGTGACTTGTAGTCTTGAACCCTCTCTCAGATAGTGTAGCACACTGGATCTTATCATTGAGTTGTGTTCTCTTCTTAGCTCGTGCGTTTATGGCCACACACGTTATCCTGGTTTAATGAACACTCTAGCATAACGTGCATGGCCATAAACCAGGATAACGTGCATGGCCATAAACGCACGAGCTAAGAGATTCATGCTTAAATATGCATGAACATTTCTCAATATTACTCATAACTTGTTTATACCCATTGAACCCGCTTCTTGGAATCTCTAGTCTATCTGGTCGGGTTATCGTAACTTGTAATCCATGGTTCAGTAGCATAAGTCCCATACCCTTGGCTGTATTTTGGACTTTCTCTCTTGGTAATCCTTTCGTCAAAGGATCAACTAGATTCTGTTTGGATCTTATATGATCCACCCTCACTGCTCATGTCGTTAGGAATTTTCTTACAATACTGTGCTTATTACGAATCTGTCGTCTCTTTCCATTGTAGAACCGATTCTCAACTTTAGCGATAGTTGCAGTGCTGTCACAATGGATCAATACCGGATCTTAACCAACTTGCTTCTTCACTAGCTATTGCTAGTGCTATCTTCTCTGACTGCATGGTTGATTTAGCTAGGATTGATTGTTTCTTAGACTTCCAAGACACAACTCCTTCAGAGATGTTAAAAATATAACCACTGCTCGCCTTGGAGTCGTCTGATAGGGTATTCTAGTCCGCATCACTATAACCTTCTAGTACAACAAGATACCATTGATAGTGTATACCAAGGTTCACTGTTCTCTTGAGGTATCTCTTGCCCTCTCTATAGCATTCCAATGCTCTCTACTAGGAAAGCTATTAAACCTGCCAAGCAATCTCACGACATATGCAATGTTTCGTTGAGTGTAATCCGTCGCATAACGGAGACTGCCAATGATGCTAGCATATTCCGATTGTCTTACACTATCTCTAGTGTTCTTGAATTACTTTATACTAGCATCATTACGGAGTACACGCAGGTTTACAATCTAAATAGTTATATTTGTTCAAGATCTTCTCTATGTATCTAGATTGATCTAGAGAATAACCATTAGTTGTTCTAGTTATCTGGATTACAAGCATAAACTTAGCTTTACCTAGATCTTTGACCTCAAAGCTCTCTCTCAACATGGATTTTGCTTCATTCACCACGTGAATATTTGTACCAAATGAAACACCCTAACCCAGCCGGGTACTACTTTTACTAAAATGCCCTTGAAAAATAAAATAACCAAAGCTTAAATTGCAGCGGGAAAAATTTCATAATAAAATACTGAAAACACACTCCTGTAGTTCAAAGCAAAGCCCTACAAGTGAGCAAACTCAATACTTAAAATCTCAAAGTGATCTCCAGTCTATACTCATAATCATAAATGTAAATAACTAATAATCCCTAATGTTGCTGCTACTGAAAACCTTGACTAAGCATCCTCCGTGACGCTTATACTACCCTCCTCTAGCTGGCTGCCATCCAGCTCGCTGCTCACTAACTGCTCCTCTAGCTCTTCAAACTGGTGAGTGAGATGGGGTCAGTCTAAGCCCTTACGTTTAACATCTTATTAAGACTTGATTACATTATTTAACTGAGTGGAAGTTATTTTGTACTTCCACTATTAAAAAGCTTAACTCTTAAAACTGAATGGGAGTTACTGTTACTCTCCATTCTTAAAGCTCAAATCTCGACTTAAATACTTGATTGACACGGGGATCCTTCACTAGCTAGTTCGGTTGCCCAACTCATACGTATGAGAACCATCCAGGCTTTCCTTAAACTTAAACTTAGTTAGGGGAGTCGTAACGATTCATCCCCCTAACATCTTAAATTTATCGTGGTGGCTCTTCACCACGATTCTCAAGAGCATAACTGTTGTTCATCTTAAAATATCTCAAAATGAAACGGACTGGCGCTAGTGACTAAAAACACTTAAAACGACTTCACCTTCTTGAAAGTGAGTTACTTCTTTAAAAAAGAACTTGTTCTTAACTTTAACAGTAACTTATAAACGGAAAGCTTTAATTTAACTAAGAACTCATGCACATTCACATCAAACATAGCTCAAACTAAAAACACTTAGAATGACTTCACCTTCTTGAAGGTGAGTTACTTCTTTAAAAAAAAAAAACTTGTTTCTTAACTTTAACAGTAACTTATAAACGGAAAGCTTTAATTTAACTAAGAACTCATGCACATTCACATCAAACATAGCTCAAACAAAATCACATATCATCAACCATAAGCACAATCAAACAACGACAATCACTTCATCAAAATACGTAAGGCTTGTAATTCTTGAAAGAACACGTAAGGCGTAGAATTTACCCACTTTACACTCACCTTAATACCTAAAGTAGATTGACTCGAATTAACCATCTCCCTCCCTTGAACTTATTCATGCCTCCTGCCAAAATGCTTAGCTGATAGTATTAACTCCACAAGCTGTCATATCATTATCTAACCCATGAAGTTCTATAATTAACGTGGGTAGGGAATGATTTGTTTACCTCCCATCCAAGACCCCACCGCCACTGTTACTAAAATCCCTTCTCATGCACTAACCTTCATGTATTAACACAAAGTTGAACCAATCTCTTTGTATAAATCCCATCTGCTAACTAATTAGTTAACTCGTATTCCATGATAAGCACACTACGAATGTGAAACAATCTCTAGAATTAATTGGACCAAGGTAATTTCACTTACCTTTGGCTCGAGATGAGAGGGACGTTTTGGGTGAGCGGCGGATCCTGAACCTCCTGATTCTTGGACGCATCCCACAGAACCTCGAGCCGCATCGCTACCCAAATCCTATTTCCTTAGCTTGCATTAACAGTTACGTACGAAGGGTTACAATCGTGGATTAATTCTTAATAATAATAATAATATAATTATTACTTTATTATTAATAATATATATATATATATATATATAGTCTTTCTTTCCCCTCTATGTCTATGTCTTTCTCTATCTATTTCATTCTTCCTCTCAATTAGCTTTCTAGGCACTGGAGTGCTTCTCTCTATATATATATATATAAAAGGAAGATGAGAGAAGCACTCCAGGGCCTAGAAAGCTAATTGAGAGGAAGAATGAAATAGATAGAGAAAGACATAGACATAGAGGGGAAAGAAAGACTATATATATATATATATATATATATATGGTGAGTTCTACGGTACCCAGGGTGAAATCTGGGGTACCGCATACCTTGAGTATGAAAACGCTATCTAGACCTTGAATTGATTGATCTTTTGGACATGATGCCATACTCTAACTCTTAAAGATCAAAATCTAGGTCTTAGTTCTCTAAATCTTATACCCCAAGATCAATTTAATTAGAAACAAGAATCGATGGCTATTATTCGTCCAAATATAGGCAAAAAGATGAATGTTTCATCTTAGGGTTTATAGTTTATGATTTAGATAATTAGGACCTAGGGTTCACTCATTAAGGGTTAGGGTATAGTATCAAGCCCAAAAATTCTGCTAATTCGAGGTCTAGATAGTGTTTTCATACTCAAGGTATACGATACCCTGGATTTCACCCGGGGTACCATAGAAGCCACCATATATATATATATATATATTTATATATTATTAATAATAAAGTAATAATTATATTATTATTATTATTAAGAATTAATCCACGATTGTAACCCTTCGTACGTAACTGTTAATGCAACCGATAACGTAATATGGTCGAACCTGAACCCAAAGGTCGGGCTGTTACATTTCCTCCATCCTTATGCAAATTTCGTCCCCGAAATTTGCTCGGAACTCATCCTTCTATCAACACCCTTCTTATACTTCCTACGATCATTTACTCTTACCATAACAACTTCGTTGGTAACCTTTGATCATTAATATTTCCTTAGCTTGTAACACTCGTGTAACCTTGAGTGACTCACTGCCCTTTTTATTTCACAACTTGACCCAAAAGTGATGAAACAAAATGTCGATTTGGCTTGATATGTTGAGTCCAATTCACCTAGTATTTGTTGTTGAACCTAAATCCAAAATCGAGATATCACATTTCTCCCCTCTTCAAGAAAAATTTCGACCTCGAAATTTGTCCATTGCGATTACTTCATACCTGGCTTGTGGTAATCATCTTTACTTTGGGGACTTGAACTACCTTTAACCTGTCCGACATGACCTAAAAATCCTTCCCTGTTGTGGTGGCTTCTTAACTCCTCACACCGCCTATGCACTTAAACGTATGTCGGACACTCACTATCTCTATTATTTGGTACATACGAAGTTAATACTCCTCTCGAACCGTAAGGTTACATGGCGGCTTAACCTTCTTCTCATCATATCGTAAAACTCTTGTAACGTAATTCTCATCCGTGGTTGACCACATAGGGCACATAGGTCCTCGTATCTCCTATCTCTGCATCTCTTACTTTCTTCCTCGATACTTTGTTTTATCCTTTAATCATTAACTGAACTGGTCATCTCCTTGTTACTTCTTGCTTAACGCCGAAACCTCATACTACTACTACTTTTACTTTCTGTATGCATTAAATGCATCCTTCGAATCTCTCTCTAGTTTACGATCAAATCTATGACTCCTTTCAAGAATCATGACCTTCCATTTTGCATACTTTTTCACTCTCGGTGCCTAACTTAGCATTTCCTTATCGGCGCTTGAATTTGGAGTTCTCGTACTATCCATCCTGCTGCTCTTAGACCCTAGCTGAAATTCCTCATACAATTTCCCCGTCCAATAGAGTTTTACCCGAGAGATTGACACCTTTCACCCTCATAGGCGATCTTGGTTTCACTTTGGGGTATCCTAGCAGGTTCCCTAAACTCATATCCCTCTTACTTCTTTACTCGTGACTCTTCTTCTTCATGTTCCTTTCTAGGTCTAAGTGTCCCTTGTTCTCGACATAGTCCTCTCTGTCCCTATAATCCTCTTCTCACTTATGTACTTTGGCCTATAAGGTTTTTCCCTTCGTCTACTCTTGACGACCTTGATTCCACCTTAAAATTGACTCAAATTTCTTGATGGACTTCCTATGGATCACTTGTTCTCCGATGGTAGTTAACCTAATGCTTTTTGTAGTCTTTTGTATTCATGCTTCAACCTTTCCTAATTATTTCCTCCACGCACACTCCTTGAACTCGAGTCGCTTACACATATTCCCACTCCTTTATCAAGAACATCCGTGTCCTTTCCGGACTTCATACACTCTACGACATCTCTAATGCCATTTCAATGTCATGGCCCTACGCTTTCCAAAGTCCCAGTACTACTTCCATACTACTTCCAGATTGCTTACCAATCATTAAGCAATTTTAGCGACAAATTCGCACAAAGAAACTTGCAAATCCCACCTGATACTTGATTAATTAACTTCTTGAAATCTCGTCAAACTTCCTCTAGCCTTCCTGCTCTTTCCTGGTATTGTACGTAAACTCTCTTTATTAAGACCGTTGAGACTCTTCCTCGAATTCCCTAACATCTATTAAAACTTCTAATAAATGTTCTACTTGCTTGTCTATACTCGGTTGGTTGAATGACTTACTCCTACAGCTGGTTCCGAGACTCCAGCTCTTAGCTCTCTAGTTCCAACTTATACAGAGGTCCCTCCTTCTGTCACCCCTCATGTACCCTAGGAGGCTAGGTTCTCCCTCCATTTAGTATAGGACAATCCCATAACATATCATCGTGAATTCTTGCATTCCCCTTCCAACGGTCGCAACGATCTCCTGACCTTTTGTGACCAGGTTTAGTTTGTAGGGTCTCTAATATCCTCTTTCTAGCTTGGTGTTATCTTGGTATTCAACTCACGCATTGCTGAGAAGTGGTTCTCTATCTGTACTGTCATTTATTACCTAACTGTTATTCCCTCTCACATTCCATGTCTTTTGTTACATATTAACTCCCCACTGTCTTCTACCAGGCATGCTTTAGATTTTGGTGGCACTTTCCCCGCATGTCTCGTATACTTTGGTCGTACTGAGACCATAACTTGTCCTCTACATCATTTACCTCGCTGCTTGTCTTGTTCCTTCTAAAGGCTTGTCATCGGCCTAACTCCCTAGGGTCGTGTACCCTCTTCTCTAGTGACGTAGTTTATCTATAAGGGTTCCTTTATCGTTATATGTAAACGACCATGCCTCCTCTCCGCCTTGACCTTTTGAATTCTTGACGTCCTTTCCTACTCTTTGTAACCTACGTATTTCCTCATTTGTTTCATTTATACTACCATAGCTTTCCTTACAGTCTAAGCTTGACACTACTCCTTGTCACTGTGTTGTAATAGCGTCGAGCCGTCGACGACTAAACTAGTTGAGGGACTTCTCGTCGTACCTCTTCGTTTCTTGACTCGTTAGGGTCAAGGACCATGAAATCCTCCCCTTATTATAGCTACTGACATCTAGTGGCTGTAATTCTTTCTTCGAAGATTCATAGTCCTCCTATTTGTCTGTCTTAGCTTATTAGATTTTCCACTTGTCTCTTAGTAGTAAAATCCTCGTACTATTCCCTTAACTCCTTTAAAATCCTCGAGGTATTTCATTACGGTTGGCACCGCTTTGCTCGTGTTTAGAGTTGATGACCTTGGACATTTGGTTCTACCTCCATAGGCCTTCGTAAAACGTTCCTCCTTTATTTTCCTCGTATCTTGGGATTCTACTAGAGTTGGCCACATTTCTTGCTTCCTTCCTTTCATACTGATGATCGTCATCCGCCTCAATCTCTTATTTTACGTACTACAATAGGTTAACTAAATCGCGTCCTAGCTTATTCTTAAACCAATCGCACCCTCGTGCTACCATGTCGTCTTAGCTTAATAGATCATCCGCTTGTTTCATAGTACTAAAGTCCTCGTACTTCTTCCTGAAGTCCTTCAAAACTCTCGAGGTATTCCCTTACAATTGGAACCTCTTCTATTAGAACGATAGTTATTCACCTTAATACGATTAGAGTACACTAGAGATTCTATGAACTCTCAAAAGAAGATCCTTGACTCATTCTCCTTTCCTTTAAAACAAAATCCTAAAACTGAGACCGATATTCCAGTATTCCTTGGAGACCAAGGAACAAAGGAGGACCGGCTCTAATACCAAAATGAAACACCCTAACCCGGCCGGGTACTACTTTTACTAAAATGCCCTTGAAAAATAAAATAACCAAAGCTTACATTGCAGCGGGAAAAATTTCATAATAAAATAATGAAAACACACTCCTGTAGTTCAAAGCAAAGCCCTACAAGTGGGCAAACTCAATACTTAAAATCTCATAGTGATCTCCATTCTATACTCATAATCATAAATGTAAATAACTAATAATCCCTAATGTTGCTGCTACTGAAAACCTTGACTAAGCATCCTCCGTGACGCTTATACTGCCCTCCTCTAGCTGGCTGCCATCCAGCTCGCTGCTCACTAACTGCTCCTCTAGCTCTTCAAACTGGTGAGTGAGATGGTGTCAGTCTACGCCCTTACGTTTAACATCTTATTAAGACTTGATTACTTTACTTAACTGAGTGGAAGTTGTTTTGTACTTCCACTAATTAAAAAGCTTAACTCTTAAAACTGAATGGGAGTTACTGTTACTCTCCATTCTTAGCTCAAATCTCGACTTAAATACGTGACTGACACGGGGATCCCTCACTAGCTAGTCCGGTTGCTCTTCACCACGATTCTCAAGAGCATAACAGCTGCTCATCTTAAAAGTCTCAAGAGCATAACTGCTGCTCATCTTAAAGTATCTCAAAAGGCAACAGACTGGCGCTAGTGACTAAAAACACTTAAAACGACTTCACCTTCTTGAAGGTGAGTTACTTCTGTAAAAAAGAACTTGTTTCTTAACTTTAACAATAACTTATAAACGGAAAGCTTTAAATTAATTAAGAACTCATGCACATTCACATCAAACATAGCTCAAACAAAATCACATATCATCAACCATAAGCACAATCAAACAACGACAATCACTTCATCAAAATACGTAAGGCTTGTAATTCTTGAAAGAACACATAAGGCGTAGAATTTACCCCCTTTACACTCACCTTAATACCTAAAGTAGATTGACTCGAATTAATCATCTCCCTCCCTTGAACTTATTCATGCCTCCTGCCAAAATGTTTAGCTGATAGTATTAACTCCACAAGCTGTCATATCATTATCCAACCCATGAAGTTCTATAATTAACGTGGGTAGGGAATGATTTGTTTACCTCCTATCCAAGACCCCACTGCCACTGTTACTAAAATCCCTTCTCATGCACTAACCTTCATGTATTAACACAAAGTTGAACCAGTCTCTCTGTATAAAGCACATCTGCTAACTAATTAGTTAACTCGTATTCCATGATAAGCACACTACGAATGTGAAACAATCTCTAGAATTAATTGGACCAAGGTAATTTCACTTACCTTTGGCTCGAGATGAGAGGGACGTTTTGGGTGAGCGGCGGATCCCAAACCCCTACCAACAGGGTTCCAATTGTCTCGCCAAAATCGCTCTCCGCTAGCCCTTCCAACTTGCAACCTGAACCTCCTGATTCTTGGCCGCATCCCACAGAACCACGCGCCGCATCGCTACCCAAATCCTACGTCTTTCTTTCCCCTCTCTGTCTCTGTCTCTGTCTATCTATTTCATTCTTCCTCTCAATTAGCTTTCTAGGCCCTGGAGTGCTTCTGTTGGAAATGTGTATGAATAGCTTTGAAAGCTATAGAGTCTCAAGTGGAAAAACTACCACATTGGTAGTTTTACTTGGTGAAATGAGTATAAAGATAGGAGCCTCTCTCCTAAGGGCATGCCCCTTGGGGTGACCCACTTTTGTGGGAGAGGGAGGACCTAACGGACCACCACACAAGCGCACGCGCCGTCCGTCTGTCCGACCGACCGACGGTCGGTCGATTGGTTGGATGGATGGAGCACTTGAGACTATATACATATTTTTTGGAGAAATTCCGAATGAAATTAATTATTATATAATTAATTATTAATCAGTTATTCTGAGGAATATTCTAAGGGATAATCGATTGAAAAGGAATATTCGAAGGATAATCTCTGCAGGATTTATCCTAACCGACGGTTTTAATTAAGGAAGTAATTATCTTCCTTAATTAATCCGACTTATTCCCCAAGCAAGAGGGTATATTCCTAGGGGTTCGGCTCCTATAAATAGTCGCCTCCGCAGCCCCTCTAAACACACCACAACGAGCATAAACACAATAGAGAGAGTGTTCAGAGAGCTCCGGTTTTCGCACAAAACCGCGAGTACACAGAGGAGCTGTTTTATCCTGGAGACGACCGGTTGATAGTCTGCCGTGCGCATCGAGGGCAGTGCCGCGAACGTCTTAAAGAGAGCGACCTAGTCCGCGAATCAGCTCCAGATTCGGTATCCTCGGTCTTCTTGTTGTTCCGTTTATAACAATTTTAAGACGTTCGGTTGCTGCTATGTCGACTGAACAGAACAACATGGCCGGATCTGGTGCTGTCGATATCAATCGACCGTTTCGCTTCGTTGGAGTCAACTTTCGTCGCTGGAAACAAAAGATGGAGTTTTACCTGACGACCAAGAAGTTGGCACACTGCCTCACTAGCATGCCCGTCGAGCTGCCGGAAGAAGCGACCGATGAGGAGAGGACTGCTGCTGCTAAGGAAAGGGAGCATGACTTCCTATGCAAGGGCTACATCCTCAACGGCCTGGCAGACGACCTCTACGACTACTATGCGGACAGCAAGAACACCGCAATGATGGTCTGGGATGCGCTCCAAAAGAAGTACGACACGGAGGAGGCTGGAGCTAAGAAGTACGCTGTCAGCCGCTACCTGCGCTACCAGATGGTGGATGATAAATCTGTCGAAGTTCAGTCCCACGAACTTCAGAAAATAGCTCACGAGATCGTCTCTGAAGGTATGCCTCTGGACGATCAATTTCAAGTTGCTTGCATTATTGATAAGCTGCCCCCTTCGTGGAAAGATTTTAAGAATATGCTTAGACATAAAACCAAAGAATTTTCACTGGAAAGTTTGATTACTCGCCTAAGGATTGAGGAAGAGTCCCGCAAGCAGGATATGAAAGAAGAGGTGATGGTCGTCACTGCTAAACGACCCACCCCTAGAGCTCTTAAACCTAACCAGAAAGGGTTTAAGGGTAAGAACCAGCAGGTCCGCCCCCACCAGAATGGTGCCTCTCGAGGTAACCAAAGGGTCATGGCCCAAACCTCTAAGAATGACCCACCGTTTATCTGCTTTAACTGCGGAAAACCGGGTCATATGGCAAAAAAGTGCAGGAACAAGAATAACCCCGCCGCTGCGGCCAGGGTTAACTTGACAGAAGAGGATTTGGTAGCCATGATCACAGATATGATCGCTGAAGTTAACCTCACTGGTGACTCAGAAGGATGGTGGCTGGATACAGGTGCATCGAAGCATGTATGCAACAATCGTGCTATGTTTAAAACATATGAAGAAGCACCTGCTGACAAGAAAGTGTTGTTGGGGACTATTCACACCACTATGGTTGCTGGTTCTGGTGAAGTGGAGCTGAACTTCACCTCTGGGAAGAAGATGGTGCTCAAGGATGTGTTGCACACTCCAGAGATAAGGAAGAATCTTGTTTCGGGATATCTTCTTAATAAGGCTGGGTTTAATCAATCTATTGGGGCAGACTTGTATACCCTTACTAAGAATGGGAGTTTTGTGGGAAAGGGATATGCATGTAATGGGATGTTCAAGTTGAATGTCGAAATTAATAAGATGAATTCTTCAGTTTACATGGTGTGTGATTTGAATGTATGGCATGCTCGTCTTTGTCATGTGAACACACGAATTGTGAAGAATTTAAGCAAGCTAGGACATATCCCTAAACTCTCAATGAATGAATTTGATAAATGTGATTTCTGTAGCCAAGCTAAAATAACGAAAACGCCCCATAAATCTGTGAGTAGAGAATCAGAACCCTTAGATCTGATTCATTCTGATATTTGTGAACTAGATGGGACGTTAACTAGGTCTGGCAAGAGATACTTTATCACTTTCATAGATGATTGCTCTGATTATTGCTTTGTTTATTTGATGAAAAACAAAAGTGAAGCCCTTGACATGTTCAAGGTATTTGTGGTTGAATTCGAAAATCAGTGCAATCGAAAGATAAAAAGACTTAGGAGCGACAGAGGATCAGAGTATGACTCTAATCCCTTCAAGGAATTCTATAGCTCACATGGTATCATTCATGAAACCACGGCACCATATTCACCAGAAATGAATGGTAAAGCTGAGCGGAAAAATAGGACATTTACAGAATTAGTTGTGGCTATTATGCTCAATTCTGGAGCTGCTACTTCTTGGTGGGGTGATATTTTGTTGACGGTTTGCTATGTGCTAAATCGTCTTCCAAAAACAAATAGAAAAGAATCACCCTATGAGATCTTGAAGAATAAGCCACCTAATCTGTCCTACTTAAGAACGTGGGGCTGTTTGGCCTACGTAAGAATTCCTGATCCTAAGAGGGTGAAGTTGGCTAGTCGAGCATATGAATGTGTCTTCGTTGGCTATGCGGCCAATAGTAAGGCATATAGATTCTATGATTTGAATGCTCGTACAGTAATAGAATCCATTGATGCTGATTTCTTTGAGACACGATTTCCATTTAAAACGAGAAATAGTGGGGGTAATGTACTACCCGCTATTAGAGATAACGGAACAAGTGGGGGTGTTGGATCTGAGGATGAACTCAGAAGAAGTAAAAGAGCTAGAATCTCTAAAGATTTTGGTGATGACTTTACTACAGTATACACCCTAGAGGATCCAAAAAGTTTGCAGGAAGCATTAACTTCCATAGATGGAGACTTTTGGAATGAGGCCGTTATAGATGAAATGGAATCGTTAGAGGCTAATAAGACTTGGCATCTAACAGACTTACCTCCTGGCTGCAAAGTCTTAGGTAATAAATGGGTTCTAAAAACGAAACGGAAACCTGATGGTGCAATCGAAAGGTTCCGAGCTCGCCTAGTAGTCAAGGGCTACAGGCAGAGAGAGAATATAGATTTCTTCGACACCTATTCACCAGTATCTAGAATAACATCCATTCGTGTCATGATTGCTCTTGCTGCCTTGAACAATCTCGTGGTACACCAAATGGATGTTAAGACTGCTTTTTTGAACGGTGATCTAGATGAAGAAATCTATATGGAACAACCAGAAGGGTTTGTTATCCCTGAACATGCCTCGAAAGTCTGTAAGTTGGACAAATCATTATATGGTTTGAAACAGGCTCCAAAACAGTGGCATGAGAAGTTTGACACTCTCGTTCTCTCACATGGCTTTAAGGTGAATGAAAGTGACAAGTGTATTTACTGCAAGTCAGAGAATAACACGTGCACTATCATATGTTTGTATGTAGATGACATGTTGATATTTGGTACAAATATTCACGTGGTCAATGAAGCGAAAGCCATGTTAAAAGAGAGCTTTGAGGTGAAAGATCTGGGAGAAGCAAAGTTTATGCTTGGAATCCAGATAACTAGAACAGCAAATGGTTATTCTCTAGATCAATCTAGTTACATAGAGAAGATCTTGAAGAAGTATAACTATTTCGACTGTAAACCTGCGTGTACTCCGTATGATGCTAGTGTAAAGCTATTCAAGAACACTGGAGAAAGTGTAAGACAAACAGAATATGCTAGCATCATTGGCAGTCTCCGTTATGCTGCGGATTACACTCGACCAGACATTGCATATGTCGTGGGATTGCTTGGCAGGTTTAATAGCTGTCCTAGTAGAGAGCATTGGAATGCTATAGAGAGGGTCATGAGATACCTCAAGAGAACAGCAAACCTTGGTATACACTATCAAAGGTTTCCCGCTGTACTAGAAGGGTATAGTGATGCGGATTGGAATACCCTATCAGATGACTCCAAGGCAACCAGCGGATATGTTTTTAACATCGCTGGTGGAGCTGTGTCTTGGAAGTCAAAGAAACAAACAATCCTAGCTCAATCAACTATGGAATCAGAGATGATAGCACTAGCAACGGCTAGTGAAGAAGCAAGTTGGTTGAGAGGATTGTTGTCAGAGATTCCCCTATGGGAAAGCCCGGTCCCTCCGGTATTGATACATTGTGATAGTACCGCAGCTATCGCTAAAGTTGAGAACCGGTTCTATAACGGAAAGAAACGACAGATTCGTCGTAAGCACAGTACTGTTAGAGAACTCCTAACGATAGGAGCAGTGAGGGTGGATCATATAAGATCCGAACAGAATCTAGCTGATCCTTTGACGAAAGGATTACCTAGAGAGAAAGTCCAGAATACCGCCAAGGGTATGGGACTTATGCCTACCGAACCACGGACTACAAGTGATGGTAACCCGACCCAATAGACTGGAGATCCCAAGAAATGGGTTCAATGGGTAATAACAAGTCATGAGTAGTATGCGAAAAGTTCATGCATAATGAAGCATGAATCCCAAAGCAATGGAGGTTGAGTTAATAACTCTTAATGAGATCTATACCCTATGTGGGGTGGAGTACTTTACTTTGGGGGTACTCCTGATAGACTCACCTATGTGAATGTGGGAGTGGGGCCGCTCCCTATGGAACTTTGAGAGGCACAAAGTTGCTAGAGCGTTCACTAAACCAGGATAACGTGCATGGCCATAAACGCACGGGCTAAGAAGAGAACACAACTCAATGAAAAGATCCGGTGTGCTACACTATCTGAGAGAGGGTTCAAGACTACGAGTCACCCTTATGAAATCGGAAGTGTAACCACTACGCTAAGGTTCAAATCTTCGCGATACCTTAGCTTATGCCCGATCTTATGGAACTGTTGATGCTCAGAGATAGTTTCAAAACTATTCAAGTGGGGGATTGTTGGAAATGTGTATGAATAGCTTTGAAAGCTATAGAGTCTCAAGTGGAAAAACTACCACATTGGTAGTTTTACTTGGTGAAATGAGTATAAAGATAGGAGCCTCTCTCCTAAGGGCATGCCCCTTGGGGTGACCCACTTTTGTGGGAGAGGGAGGACCTAACGGACCACCACACACGCGCGCGCGCGCGCCGTCCGTCCGTCCGACCGACCGACCGGTCGGATGGATGGATCACTTGAGACTATATACATATTTTTTGGAGAAATTCCGAACGAAATTAATTATTATATAATTAATTATTAATCAGTTATTCTGAGGAATATTCTAAGGGATAATCGATTGAAAAGGAATATTCGAAGGATAATCTCTGCAGGATTTATCCTAACCGACGGTTTTAATTAAGGAAGTAATTATCTTCCTTAATTAATCCGACTTATTCCCCAAGCAAGAGGGTATATTCCTAGGGGTTCGGCTCCTATAAATAGTCGCCTCCCCAGCCCCTCTAAACACACCACAACGAGCATAAACACAATAGAGAGAGTGTTCAGAGAGCTCCGGTTTTCGCACAAAACCGCGAGTACACAGAGGAGCTGTTTTATCCTGGAGACGACCGGTTGATAGTCTGCCGTGCGCATCGAGGGCAGTGCCGCGAACGTCTTAAAGAGAGCGACCTAGTCCGCGACTCAGCTCCAGATTCGGTATCCTCGGTCTTCTTGTTGTTCCGTTTATAACAGCTTCTCTCATCTTCCTTATATATTCACGCTGTTGTTTTGCTGTGGGTTGTGTTGGCAACCTCTCGGCCTTGGATAGGTTTGTAACGGAGGAAGAGATGGGAGGGGTCGTGGGGAATTGATAGTGAAGGCCGCTCGGGCTAGGGGTGGGCATACGGTTCGGTAAAACCGAACCGAACCAAATTCAAACCGAACCGAAACCGAATAACATTAATTCGGTTCGGAATTCAGAAGAGAAAAGGGTATATTTCGGAATTCAAGGTCCTTTCAATCGAACCGAATTTCCGAATTCCAAACCGATTTTCCGAATTACTATAATTGCAAGTTCCAAATGGTGGATTTTTATGTTTGTACTTATTATGATACTTAAATATTTGAATTATGTTAGTGTTTTATGACTTATGTGTTGAAATGTTTGATTTTATCATTGATGATGCATTTAATTGCAAATTTATTGTTTACATTAGGGGTGACAAATAATTTAAAAGAGAAAAAATACAAGCTAACCTCACAAGTTCGGTTTTTCATACAAAACCGAACTGAACCGAATTATAATTCTGTTTGAACCGACCGAACCGAATTATAATTCGGTTCGAATTCGGTTTGAGATTTGATTGAACTCGAAAATCCGGTATACATTATTTCGGTTCGGTTTGAACCGAACCGACCGAATGCCCACCCCTAGCTCGGCCTCTTATGGCCGGCGGTTATATATATATATATATGGCAAAGGCTAGTGTATGCCTGGACGTACCCTAGCCTACCGTATGCCCGCTGAGTTTTGCTATTTAGACAATGAATTAATCAGGGTTTGGGAAATGATACTATACCCTAACCCCTAATGGGTGAACCCCAGTCCGCAATTCACTAACCCAAAGCATAATGTTCATTAAATCTTGAAATGAAAATCAACGGTTCTGATTCATCGAAATTATTGTTGATTTTCATTTTAAGATTAAACGAATCTCATGATCTGGATTAGAAAACTAAGGACTGGGGTTTATCCATTAGTGGTTAGGGTATAGTATCATTCCCAAAACTTCTGTTAATTCATGATCTAAATAGCAAAACCTTCCTACAAAAAAAAAAGCAAAACTCAAACGGACGTACGGTAGTCTAACGTACGCCCGGGCGTACGCTAGCTTGAACCATACATACATATATATATATATATATATATATGGGGAGTTCTACGGTACCCAGGGTGAAATCCGGGGTACCACATACCTTGAGTAAGAAAACGCTATCTAGAACTTGAATTGACTGATCTTTCGCACATGATACTATACTCTAACCTTTAAAGATCAAAATCTAGATCTTAATTCTCTAAATCTTATACCCCAAGATCAATTTAACTAGAAACAATAATCAACGGTTATGATTCGTCCAAATATAGGCAAAAAAATCAATGCACCATCTTAGGGTTTATATTTTATGATTTAGATAATTAGGACCTAGGGTTCACTCATTAAGGGTTAGGGTATAGTATCATGCCCAAAAATCCTGATAATTCGAGATCTAAATAGCGTTTTCATACTCAAGGTATTCGGTACCCCAGTTTTCATCCGGGGTACCGTAGAAGGCACTATATATATATATATATATATATATACGTTCACGCTAGAAAATTAATTATGAATTATAATTAAAGTAATTATTAATAAAAACATAAATTACAATCACATTCATTAGTTTATTTTTTCTATACATTATGATCCCAAAATATAGTTTACCATTCGTTATACTTAATCAATCATTTAAAAATTCATTATAACAATTCCAATACCATTTATCTCCTAACGATGATTTAGAATCTGATTTGCTTTAATTTTTTCAAATCAAACTTCCATTGATTAATTATCCTTAAACAACATTACCGATTTTGCTTCACTTTTTCTAGTTCATCTCTGAAAACTGGAATGAAAGTATCCAATCACTAGAAATTACAAGAGCTTAACCACCTCTTTCCGTTTCCAATCCATCTCATTCTTCTTAAATTAATTGTTATCCCTTTTATCCCTTCCTGACCAGTATATCTCCATAATTATTCTAATCCAAGCGGCATCATCGTCGTTGGAGCGCAAATTTCTTCTCCCCGACCCAGAGAGCTAAATCAAGCAAGCAATTGACGAAGACCATGGCGGGAGCTACGCTATTGTCTCTGAAGAATAGAAGAGCAATTTTAGGTTCAAGAACGTAGCAGTGTCGAGGACGAAGGCAGTGAGAGTTTGTCATTTGTCGGGGAAAACCTTTATTTGTTATGTCCAATACAACTAACTTTGAATCGTTGTTATTAATAATCGTTGGGCGATTGTGTTTCTAGTTGGTGGGTTGCCTATGGATCCTCATTTTCACTCCTGACAAGACCCAATCCCCTCCGCCCGCCTCTTCGGCAACAGAGTTCGCAGTTGCGTCGCGATTACACATGAATTCTCTTTCGAAGATGCTTGCGGTAAGAGCCAACAACTTGATACATAAATGCCAGATATTTGCACACGACCTGGAGACTTTCCATGCTCAGTTTCTGGGATCAGCTACAGAGTTGTCCATCATCCTGAAATAAAAAAACGAAATTACTAAATCAATCAACATAGTAATTGGAAGTAAAAAGAGAGTCGCCCCTACCTAATATTACGAAATCGAACCACCAAAATCAAAGTAATGAACATAACTGAAACTTATTTCACCGAACATCCCTATAAGAGAACTCCACTCCAATGTTGGGATTAAAGTCGGTCAGGCAGTCCTTCCTCCTATATTTGGACACCAGACCGGACTTCCCAATGGCGGAGCTCCAAATCATCAGCCCTTTAACAGGTACTCACCCCCAATCAGCATCCCTGTATTGTACCCATCCATCACTGCCGCAAACCCCACCCT
Source organism: Linum tenue (assembly GCA_946122785.1). Taxonomy (NCBI): domain Eukaryota; kingdom Viridiplantae; phylum Streptophyta; class Magnoliopsida; order Malpighiales; family Linaceae; genus Linum; species Linum tenue. Next base: position 47,604,967 of record CAMGYJ010000006.1, on the reverse strand, counting down.
CGTCTGACACCACAAACAGAGAGAGGAAGACAAAAATAGAAGCTAGCCTCGCCTCCCACAGTCAGGGCCGTCCCATGATATTCGGAGGCCCTGTTTGAGAATTTAAAATATGTCCCTGAAAATTTTGTCTCACAAATTTATTAAAAATTAAAGTTATTAAATAAAAATTAATATTATATAAGTTCATAAAATAATTCCAAAAGTAATAATAATATTATTATTGTTCAAAAAGTAACAATCGTCTAGAATTATTTGAAATAAAATTCTTTATTAGCCCTTTCATATTCTCTATTTCTTTTGAAGAATGAAATCAATCCATCTAACGGTTTGTTGAAAATTTTGGAGAAAGAAAAGAAGAGAGTCGTTATATCCTTTAACTGTTAGATTAGATACACAAAACAACTCTTAGCTTAGTGGTTTAGTATTCTTTTAATAAAAAGGAGGTTGTCGGTTCGATCCCCATCCCTGCATTTTCTCCTTGAAACATGTGTTTTTTGTTTGGGCTTGCCACCCAAGGATGCAGCTCGCCCCACTTATTAATTGAGAGGCCCAATTTGGCTCTGCTCTGCTTCGGGCTTATGGATTGTGAGGTCCAATTTGGCTCCTGCTCTCCTTCCGGGCTTATGAATTATGAGGCCCCCAACAATTGAGGCCCTGTGCTGTGGGTCTGACCAGCACAGGGTCTGGGGCGGGCCTGCCCACAGTATTGCTTAACCGCAAGTTTTATTGGTCGACGAGCGCATTTGGAGGGAGACGTTGGACGTGGGCCAGAGGATTAGGGTTTTCTCGAGGCAGGCGTAATCGATCGAGGGGATTGCCGTTGTTGGAAAATTTGACGCAGGAGACGGCGCATTCGTGGTGTCTCCCAGTCTTGAGGAGTCGGTATGATTTGTATGTTGGCGCCGACTGCAGACCGCCGCTACCTATTGACGGAGAAGGGAGACAATAAGAGTTCTGAAATGAGTTGAGGGAATTTCTAATTCGAAACACTATAGGAATTTGAAATTGTGATTTGGAAAGATAAGGTACTAGAGTTTAAATATTAAAAAGTTATATGCTTGATTTGAACATAATGAACGGTGAAAATTGATTGGGGAATAAAAGATACACAAAAATTATTTAATGGATGTGATCATAATTCCAATTATTATCATTAATTAATATAATCATATTTAAATTAAAATCATTTAATATTAATTTTTTAGTGTGAACACAGGCGTACAACGTACGTCGGGTGTACGCTAGCCTTTGCCATATATACGTATACTTATCCGGTCGATCGATAATTCGATTTTCATCGAAATACTATTAAAACCCTCGATTTTACTCGCATAATTTTTCTAGCGACAGTAATACGATTTTAGCCGAAACGGGATGTTACATTCGTGCCAGGATACTACCAGCGCGATTTGTACAATCTCTCTAGCAAATTTGGCAGGGAACCTGGCCTGTTGAAGACTATTTCCGGGAGCTGGAGTTGCTTATGATGAGGGCCGACATTAGAGAAGATCGGGAAGCTACAATCGCCCGATTCTTGCACAGATTAAATCGAGAAATCCGTATGGAGCTAGAATTAAGATCCTTTGTAGACCTTGAGGAGGCTGTTCATCTCGCCATCAAGATCGAGAAGCATAAAAAATCATCTGGCAAAAAATTGGCGCCGACCACAAAACTGGCAGCAGAGTTAAATTCTGATTCCATATCTTCCCAATTGAGACTTGATCACACCAAGAAAATGCCTATAGGAATGTTGCCCCCATTGCCATGGAATGCTCAGGAGGCATCCAATGTTTTAAATGCCACTAACGAGGGCACAAACCTCACTGACGACGAGAAGAGCTTGGGCGAGGAGGAAGAAATTGATGAGGAGATTGAAGTCAAAGCCGCTCCTGGAAAACTCATCGGAGTCAGCAGGAAAGCACTGATAGTGGAATCGACTCCGGACCCAAGACAGTGAGACCATATGTTCCATTCTCGTTGTCTTGTTAATGGGAATTTAATGTCGATGATTTTTGTCAGTGGCATCTGTGGCAATATGATTAGCCAAAAGGTCTTAAAGAAGCTCAGTCTGAACACGATTAAGCATCCAGAGCCATATAATCTCCATTGGCTCAATGATTATGGAGCCCTCCGAGTCACCAAAAAAGCACCAGTGAAGTTCGAGATGGGAGGCTACCAAGATGAACTCATTTTTGACATCGCGCCAATGCAAGCTGCACAATTACTCCTACGACGTCCCTGGAAATTTGACAAAGCCATATGCCACGATGGAAGGACGAATTGTTACAAACTCCAGCACGGTGGAAATAAAATCTTGCTAAAGATCTGTCACTGGAGGAAGTTCGCGATGATAGCGGCAATTGGAGGATAATCGATAATGGACCAAAGGGGAGCCCAGCAAGGAACAACCCGACCCACCCTCTCGCACAGATTTTACAGCCCGACATTTTATGTTGACGGCATACAAGAAGCACAGAAAACTTCGGCGTCGACAACCATGCAATAGCTCGCCGAAGCAAAGCAGGAGAGAGAAGGAAATGGTTGGAGCCCTGGAGAGTATCCAAACTCCAATCAAGGAAATCGAAACGCTCCATGGCACCAAGGGAAGCTTCACCACTGCTTGGATTGACTCGACTACCGCTAGATTACCAAACCCAATTCAAGCTCAAATTGCCCTGGAGACGAGCAAAAATGAACAGAAATCGGGTCTATTGGTTGGGGCGAGCAAGGAAGATTGGGCACGGATGGTTGGTGCGAAACTGTTTAGAACGATCCCAGGAAGCTGTGGGAATGGTCCAATTTGCCCGGCGAAGCTTGAATTTAAAACGCCCAAATCGAATTCAAGCTTGCTAAGTTCTGAATTTTTGAATTGCGACCATCGCGGGAAAGAGACAATCGACGAATCAAGGATGGTGACGATGAATAGACACTGGAGACCATTGAAAAAAGTCAATTGGAAGCACGTCGAAGCTCATGGAAGCCATGAATTGCACTATAGATCCCTGGAGAGAAAAGCCCCAATTTCGAACATGAAGAATACTAACCAAGTTCTCTAGAATTACGAGTTTGGGCGGCCCTTTTCAGATCCCATCTGGGATCAATTCTGTGAGAGACTCCAGCAGAGGAGGATCAAAGTGCAGAGGGCAACACTTTTTGAAGGGAGGGGGCCTTATATAATCCCAAATGGATCGTTCTTTGGTGTCCAATTGATCGTCAAAGGTTTCCGTTGAATTGCAAGAAAGAACCTGAAATTTAGCTAGGTTATTTTTCTATTTCAGGTACCCAACTTTGCACGTATGGTTCTCTTAATTGGCTCAATAGAAATAGGAATTTAAGGTCTCATTTTGAAGATGAAGTGTTTTTTTATCCATTGAAGTGCTCGGAAGGTCCAAGAGAATCCAGGAAGGTTGTTTTCCTAGGACTCAAAGTTGCTCTCTCGAAACTGGAAAACTGTCAGAATTTTGCTAAGGAAGAATCCGACTTCAGGAAGCCATCTTTGGAGCTTGATTCAAGAGAGATGGTTGGGATTCGTGTCCAAGGGTATGTTCAACATCAAAGTACAGATTTCATACTACAAAGGCAAGGAATTGGGTGATTGGTTTGGTTTCTGGAAGGCCACGAACGGAAGCTCCCAAAGATCGTAACGAAGCTACATTTTCTGTCTTTGGAAACATGGAGTCCGAATCCTATTCGGATTAGGATTAAGCTGCTGTTTGTGTTTTAATACATTTTCGTGTTAGTTTTGGATACCTTTTCGTGGTAGATTGTAATTGGAACTTCCTCGAGAGTTGTTAGGATTAGCTAGATCTATATAAGTCGTTTTGATTCGCTGTAATTTTCAGATTTTGCTCAATTGAATACAAAGTAAGCTTTCGTTCATCTTGCTTGTTGCTTGGCGAATTTGAGTTGGCTTCTTGGGTGGTTTCTAAGCAATCGAGTGCTTGTGTCGTTCAACTAGTCTCACTGTTCGTGGTCATGCTTCTACCCATAGTTTTCGAGCGTTTCTCCCTTGGTGAGAGTTGCACAAAACTTCCATCCCAACACCAGATTTCAGACCATGTTTTTTTGGTGTTCTTGTTCGAGGAAGTTCAATTCTAGACCTTCTAGCTGCGTGATTCTGGTTTATGACCCTCCCAGGGTCGCATTATGCATGAATTGTGCAGAAATTAAGCAAGCTAGGACATATTTCTAAACTCTCAATGAATGAATATGATAAATGTGATTTCTATAGCCAAGCTAAGATAACGAAACTCCCCATAAATCTGTGAGTAGAGAATCATAACCCCTATATCTTATTCATTATGATATTTGTGAACTAGATGAGACGTTAGCTAGGTTGGGCAAGAGATACTTTATCACTTTCCTAGATGATTGCTCTGATTATTCCTTGGTTTATTTGATGAAAAACAAAAGTGAGGTCGTTGATATGTTCAAGGAATTTGTGGTTGAATTTGAAAATTAGTGCAACGGAAAAATAAAATGACTTAGGAGTGATAGAGGATCAGAGTATGACTCTAATCCCTTCAAGAAATTCTATAACTCACATGGCATCATTCATGAAACCACGACACCATATTCACCATAAATGAATGGTAAAGCTGAGAGGAAAAATTGGACATTTACAGAATTAGTTGTGGCTATTATGCTCAATTCTGGAGCTAATTCTTCTTGGTGGAGTGATATTTTGTTGACGGTTTTATATGTGCTAAATAGTCTTCCAAAAAAAAAAATAAAAAAAAATAAAAGAGTCACCCTACGATATCTTGAATAATAAGCTACCTAATTTGTCCCATTTAATAACATGGGGTTGTTTGGCCTACATAAGAATTCCGGATTCTAAGAGGATTAAGTTGGCTAGTCGAGCAGATGAATGTGTCTTCTTTGGCTATGATGCCAATCGTAAGGCATATAGATTCTATGATTTGAATGCTTGTACTATAATAGAATCCATTGATGCTGATTTCTTTGAGACGTGATTTCATTTAAAACAAGTAATAGTGGGGGGTAATATACTACCTACTATTAGAGATAACATAACTAGTGGGGTGTTGGATTCGAGGATGAACTCAAAAGAAGTAAAAGAGCTAGAATCTCCAAAGATTTTGGTGATGACTTTACTACAGTATACACCCTTGAAGATCCTAATAGTATGCAGGAAGCGTTAACTTCCACAGATGCAGCTTTTTGGGATGAGGCCGTTAGAGAAGAAATGGATTCGTTAGAAGCAAATAAGACTTGGCATCTTACAGTTGTACCTCCTGGCTGCGAAATCTTAGGTAATAAATGGGTTCTAAAAACAAAACAGAGACCTGATGGTGCAATTGAAAGGTTTCGAGCTCGCATAGTAGTTAAAGGCTATAGGTAGAGAGAGAATGTATATTTCTTCGATTCCTACTCACATGTATCTAGAATAACATCCATTTGTGTCATGATTGCTCTTACTGCCTTAAACAATATCGTGGTACACCAAATGGATGTTAAAACTTCCTTTTTGATAGGTGATCTGGATGAAATCTATATGGAACAACCTGAAGGGTTTGTTATTCCTGAGCATGCCTCGAAAGTCTAAAAATTAGAAAAATAATTGTATTGTTTGAAACAGGCTCCAAAAGAGTGGCATGAGAAGTTTGGCAATCTAGTTCTCCCCCATTGCTTTAAGGTGAATGAAAGTGACAAGTGTAGTTTACTACAAATCAGAGAATACACTTGCACTATCATATGTTTGTATGTAGATGATATGTTGATATTTGGTGTAACACCCCGACCTTTGGGTTCAGGTTCAACCATATTACGTGATCGGTTGGATTAACAGTTACGTATGAAGGGTTACAATCGTGGATTAATTCTTATTATTAATAATAATAATAATATAATTATTACTATATTATTAATAATATATATATATATATATATATATGGCAAAGGCTAGCGTACACCCGGGCGTACCTTAGTCTACCGTACGCCCGTTGAGTTTTGCTATTTACAAAATGAATTAACCGGAGTTTTTGACATGATACTATACCCTAACCTCTAATGGATAAACCCCAGTCCCTAATTTTCTAACCCAACTCATGAGATTCATTTAATCTTAAAAAGTAAATCAACAATAATTTTGACAAATCAAGACCGTTGATTTTCATTTCAAGATTAAATGAATATTATGTTTTGGATTAGTGAATGAGGGACTGGGGTTTATCCATTAGAGGTTAGGGTATAGTATCATGCCAAAAACTCCGGTTAATTCATTGTCTAAATAGCAAAACTCAACGGGCGTACGGTAGACTAAGGTACGCCCGGGCGTACGCTAGCCTGAACCATATATATATATATATATGGAAACGACTCGTATGCGTCAGACACATACTATGTGACAGGATTCTCTACCGTAGATCTAATCTAACGGTCATTATAAATTATATTAAAATTAGTAATAATAATTACTACTTGCACCCCTTAAATAATTATATGTGCTATGTAGCCCCCCAATAATATTTTGCGTTTTATTTTCTCACATGATACCTATTCATTTTTGTGAGAACTCAGATGATACCTTATTTCTTCTAGATCTTTTAATGAACACCCAAAAATTATACAATTGATAAAATAAAGTTCCATTAAAAGGTTGCCCCAATTCGACAATCCTAAACCACCATCATCGCCATTACAATTTTTCTAGATACCCCAATTGCAAACCCCTAATTTTACCATCATCATCATCGTCCTGCTTCTGACCTACATCGACTTTGGCTCATATGTTTTTAAGGTCGCAGATGACAGCTACCCTTTCGCGCCGAATCCGAATAAATTGACGGTGAAAGACTATGACTTTTACGTCCTGTAAACAATGAGTAAGGCTGAAATGGAGATAGGGGATTGGGTCTCGTCAAGGGAATTCTCTTGGTCGGAGTCCAGAATCGTAACGGAGTGACAAAGTTTGGACGATGAAGAGAGACGGCCGTCGGATTACGGTGGCGACGGCGGCAACTGGATAATTGGGAATTTGGGGGGCTAGGGAAGACGACGATATATGAAAAAACGGCATCGTTTTGTGCTCGTATCTGAATCGAAAGTGGCCTGGAGAACGGCGTCGTTCTATAGGTGTAGCTGAAAACAAAAAATTTTTGTAATGGTATGAGGGTCGAACCGGCGTCCTGTTCATTACACGAAGCATTCTTCACCATTCATGCTGCACAAGTATTTTGATTCAATAGACTTCCACTGTTTTATTTATAATATAGAATGAGTTCTTGTAAAATTAAAACACAAAACTAAACTAAGCAGGCCTTTTGTACCAGGCCCAATAGGGCTTAGTCGAGCAGATCGGCGGCTGCCCCTGCCCTCCCTTTGTCTCTTTAACAATAATCAATTGTAAAGAAAAAAACAGAGAACAATAATGGCAAAGTTGAAAATTGGAAGACTACTTTACCTACCAAATCTACCAAACGATTTATCTTCCGCTTTTTCTCCCCTCCCCATGCGCTGCCTTCTCGGTTTTCCTTCAAACTGATCAGACACAGACTCAACCGCCCTCATCCTCCCTCCGCCTCCCTTGCATGTCTCCGCCTCCGCCCTTCAAGCAACCGCTGGTCGCTCAGTAGCGGTCTCCTCCTCCGGGCCACCATCTCCGCCTCTGATTCGCTCTAGCGTTTGTGGGAAGAAGAGCGGAGGAAAGTCGTCAGGAAGGACTAACCACGTCGGTTGTGGGAAGAAGAGCGGGCCACCATCGTCGCTTGCAACCTCCGTCGCTGATTCGTTCCCGATCTGCTCGACTAACCACGCGGTGTCGCCGGCCACGTTTCCACCGCCGCAGGTAATTTTCTTTAATTGATTGTTAACTATTTGGTACGTTCTATTAGAATAGTTGATCATAATGTGCTCTTATACTCCTGTTGAACATCCACAGTACGTGCAAGAACAGAAATTGAGTAGGGTTTCCGTGCTGTAATTTTCTGACAATGGATTATATATCGCAATGGTACCCGTAAGTATTGTTTACCAACTAATCGTTACGACAGTCTACTCTGCTTCCTATTCCTTTTGTCAGCCATTACTAACAGTTTTATTTATAGCGACTTTCTGGTTGAGCCTGGTTTCGTTGAAAAACTGAAGTATGAGGAAGCAGTATCTATGTCTAGTTTGTCGGATTCAATCGAGCTTACATTGGTGCAAGAGAATGGTGACGATGAGGTTTTTGTCATTCATCCTTCTCGATCGCGTTTGCAGTTATTGTGTTTGTTAATGCTTGTTATTTTTTTTTAATTCCTTTTTCTTGTTTTAAATACCAGGGCACTGCTTACCTCATCTCCGGACGTGTCGGGGAGGTGAAGACATCCTGGTGTGCTGAATGTAGAGTTCATTTGATCCACCTAACTATCGAGGATGATTATTTGGATCTTGAGGTTGTTTTCCCATCGACAAACTTGCGCAAAATCGTTTCAAATGTAGTAAGTGATAAAGATATGGCCAATGCCGATTTCGTTACCCTTATCAACTTGCTTGGTGGAAACTCTTATGAGTTTATGATCGCATTGGGTCCTTGGAACAATGTGTCGAGTTATTTTGAGCTGTTATTGGTAAAATTATTTTTTCCTCCTGGAAACTGAATGCCATTTCAGCAATGTAAATAGAATCTACTAAAGTTGCTTAGTGTTCGCCTTAATATTATTTCTCTTGTTATGAAAGTTTATTAATGTGTGAACACAATGCTTTTTTGTACGGGTTCTGCCCTTCTTAATGAATTGTTGGTTGTATCTTTCTAGACTTATTGAAACATTTCTCAATTACTTATAAACGGGATCAGTTGCCTAATGAAAAGTAACGAAAAAAATTCAGGTTAATTTGGTTCAAATTACTGTATCATCAACATACCACACCCCAATTCGACTATCCAAAATGCCATTATCTGTTCACCCAAGCTACCCCATAGCTAACCATTTATCTCACCAACAGCCATCAAAACCCAACAACCATCAAAACCATGGTTATCTCCAATTACTGCCCAGGGAAGACGATGAGACATGACAAACGTCGTCATTTCTGCTTGCTGCTAAAGCGAGAGTGTCCCCAGGACGACGTCGTTCCACAAGCGTAGCTGAAACATGAGTACATGGATGTGGGTAAAACAATTAAGACAATATGGAGAATCGAACAGGCAACCTTGCGACGATAATAGCAAATCTTAACCATCAATGCTGTAAAGGTATTTTGATAGTTTAAGTGTACACGTTTTCTATACATATGTTGTAACAATTAAACATAACAACAAAAATAATTAAGGAAGTTGATGACTCGGTATTTGCACATGTTTTCCCCTTTGTTTCTTGATTGTTTGAGCTTGAATTACCGTGTCTTTGGCCTATTTTATGCTAGGTTGTGTTCCTTTGTCACATTTCAGGTCCTAGCACATAAAGTGAAGCATAGGCGCAAGTTTCAAGTCAAATCAGAGATCAATTGGCGATTCGGGAGCAGAAACTCGGGCATGACCTGAAGAAGAATTGATTTCTACCTCACTTTATGGACAGAGAATCATGCAAGCTTGTTATGAAACGAAAGAGGACGAGACTACGAGCGTCTGGGATCAAACGGCGACTGATTCGGAGTCCGGACGAGGGAGAAACGAAGCATTAAACAGAGGCTGAGCAAGCTGCACGGGCAGACCAGGGAGGCGCACGGCCGTGCAACATATAATTCTGGCCGTGCGCTCTCTGCCGAGGCCTTGCACGGGCAAAATCCAGCCTTGCACGGCCGTGCACCTGGCCGTGCAAGATGGCTGAGATCGATTAAGTGAAACGGTGCGTTTTGAGGGTGCACGGCCAGAATGGTGTTGTGCACGGCCGTGCACCTGGCCGTGCAACTCGGGGAAGCCTGTTTTTAAGCCTAATCCGAGCCAAAAGAGAGGAGAGCTGGGTTTTGGATCCCAAACACCCAAGGGACGAACCCTAGAGAGAGAGAGCGACTTGGGAACATTCTTGGAGCTATTTTGGAGGATTTCTTCGCCATTGGAGCTCAGGAATCAAGCTTGGAGATGGAGATTGAAGATTTAGATCAGATTTCTGCAGTCTCTCTCTTCTCTATGGAGTAACTTCCCTTCACTTAGGTTTTGAGGAACCCTAGTTCCATGAGTTAGGATCTTTCTTGTATGAAGTTTTGGATGCTATACTGTTTGATTATAATCGATTGAGGCATGATTTATTGAGTCAATTGAATCTTGATCAAATTCTCTTGATTTCTGCTTTAACCTATGATAGATAGAATCTGATTAGGTTAAGAGAGCTTCCTTGATTGATAGTGGTGAATTGGTTGTGCGAGAGTCAATCAATTTACTGCTTTGTACTGGAATTCATTCCAGTAGTGGAGATCTGTGTGAATCGCCTTAGCAGTCTATCCCGGTGAAGGCTAGTCGCCTGCCGGGTATTCTGTCTGAGAGGGCTTGGTCAGCTTAAGAGATTCCAAGCTAATTTAGGATCTTCCGCAGTTTAATCAACAGTAGATCAACCAAAGGTAATTGCAACTTGGACCTAATTGAGGAGCTAGGGGGAATCATACCTAAGTGAGTTCCCAACTTGTAATTAGTAGAGTAGTTAGTAGAGTAGTTTAGTAAATCAATCCTTAATCTAGTTTGCTAGATAATGAACTGAAACTGAGTAATAGTAAATCTAGAGACCCGTGGATTCGATATTTATTACTTGTGCCACTATACTGCAGTCCCTTTCATTGGTTACACTTGGCCATTGTTAGGTGTTGTGTTTTAGCGTGTCAAGTTTTTGGCGCCGTTGCCGGGGACCTTTCTAGATTATTAGGAAAGGCAGAAGTTTGTTACTTTAGCGTTTTTCTTTTCTTTTCCACCCTTGCTTTTCACTTGGGTGTTTTGGTTTTTGTTGGTGCAGATCTGAATCATGGATCCTCATGGCTTCTCCAACCATTGGGGGTATCCACCACCATCCGAGTGGTATTACCCCGAGACCCCCTGGAGCAATCAAGGAGAAGAAGACTATGGATTCGGGTTTCAGTACCAACCCCCATCCTACGAAGAACAATCAGACCCCTGGGTATTTCAAGAACAATCTCCTTATCAAGAAGAATTCCTCCATCAGCCAGATCCAAACTATCACTTGAGGCTTCTCGTGGAGCAGATAGCTCGAGTGCCTGAGACATCCTTTCCAAAGATGGATATCCCAGACAATGCGCAAACTGGGTTCTCCTACCGTGAAACAGAGGAGACCCTCCTGAGCATAAAGAAGAGCCTCGAGGATCTTGAGAAAGCTTATGCACAACCTGCTCAAGATCACCCTTCTGCTATCATACTAGAAGAGGAGGAGGAAGACGAAGGCTACAAGGATATTGTGGAGCACACTGAAGTTGTCACGGAGAGCTCTCGTGATGATCATGATCAGGAATGTCCTATCATAGCCGACCACACCTTCCCACATCCCAAACTGAGCTTTGAAGAGGCGGGCATGAGTGAGGAGATGCAAGAAAATCTCATGAAAGAAATTGCTTGGCAACTTGCTCTCCAATCCGTGGTAGAAGACGAAGAGCAAGAAAGGGTTCAGAAAGAAGTTGTGGAGGATGACGAAAGTGAAGCAGGAGGAGTTCTTGATCATTTCCCAGGGGTGATACCATATGAACAAGGAAGGGAGGTTGACGAAGCAATTGGCGTCCAGGCTGAGGACGAAGTTGAGGTGGAAGAGGCCTGCACCGGCCATGAGTTGCATGTGATATCTCCACCAAACGTCGAGGAACTACTTAGCAAGGACCCATTTGCAGTGTCTCTTTGCCAGACCAAGGCCACTTCGACATCGGTCCCTCTTGGTGGACGCGATGGTGGCCAATCGATGCTGTCTTATCTGGTTTGGGGCAATGAGACGAGAGAAGAGAAGAAGAGGTCTCGAGGGTGGAGACTTCATCTGCGTCAAGTGCACGAGCTTCCATCACCAGTCATACCACATGCTCGTGACTTGCGACTCCACCTCATAGATGAGAACCTCAACTTCAAGGAGGTTCTAGCATGGACCGAAACTTAGGAGCCATCGTCCGGCTCACGACGTGAAAGAAGCGCTTGTTGGGAGGCAACCCAACCAGTCGGTTTGCATTTCTTTCTCTATTTCTCCTCGGTTGAGTCAGTTTTGTTATTTGGTTTTAGAGTCAATAGCTCAACCTTTGTGAGATTTTGTGTGGTGTTTGTGTTCTGATTACTCTCTCTTCCTGGAATGCACCGCCTGCCCCCGTCCATCATCATTCACCGTTGATCTGGTAACTTCGTTCTACCCTCCTTATCTTTCCTCCATTGAGGACAATGTCGTGCTTAAGTGTGGGGGGGTGTTCGATTATGTATGCGGGTGAATGTTTGGCTGTTTGTGTGCTTGGAGCCTAGTCCACTGTCCAAATTTTTAAATTTGAGGGCTCCAAGTACGTGTTCCTTGCAATTACCTGCTCAGTATGCTTTGAATTGACAGTCTCTGTAGTGATTTGCAACCTAGGGAGGTAGTGTAGCACTATGGAGGATGTTGATGCATTTAAGAAGTCTCATTTCTTCTTCATAGTGTGTTGGTTGATTGAGTGAATTAGTGATCTTAGGACCCTTGAATTGTGTGGTGTTGTGGACTCTCTGCTTGTCATGGACTCTTGTATCATGTTTTGAAAATAACAGGTGCTCGAAAATGTGCTTTAAAATGACGTCTCCCGTGCGAATAGGGCGAAAGTGTGTAAGGGGAGACGGGAATCCGTTCCCAATTTCCACCTACTACCTCCAGCCCCCTTACATGTTTTTCCCCCGCACGAGGCTCGAGACAACTGCTCCTGGCATGGCCGGTAAGAGCCGGGCTCCCGCAAAACCTTTGCTAGGTGGGAGCCCCCGTTTTCTACAAAAACAGGTTGGAACCCTTGAAAAAAAAGAGAAAAACAGAAAAACAAGCAAAAAGAAGAAAGAAAAGGGGGTTCCAACCATCTCCAAAAAGAAAATCGAGCACCTTGAAAAATGTGAGTCCATGATCTTTTGTTTTTGAGAGTCTCTTCATCCACGATTCATTTGTCCTCTGTTCACTATTTGCCATGATGCCGACTCGAGACTAGCGTTCTCGCCGAAGAGGCTATGAGATGACTTGTGCGTCGGTTGACCTCGTAAGCTGCTAAATGATCTAGGAAGTCCGCTACCTACGATCGATGTTGTTTGTTGCTATAGAGGTCTGGAGAGTTGCATTGGTTTGAGTTAGGTTTGCTTGGGGACAAGCAAACAGTTAAGTGTGGGGGGATTTGATGACTCGGTATTTGCACATGTTTTCCCCTTTGTTTCTTGATTGTTTGAGCTTGAATTACCGTGTCTTTGGCCTATTTTATGCTAGGTTGTGTTCCTTTGTCACATTTCAGGTCCTAGCACATAAAGTGAAGCATAGGCGCAAGTTTCAAGTCAAATCAGAGATCAATTGGCGATTCGGGAGCAGAAACTCGGGCATGACCTGAAGAAGAATTGATTTCTACCTCACTTTATGGACAGAGAATCATGCAAGCTTGTTATGAAACGAAAGAGGACGAGACTACGAGCGTCTGGGATCAAACGGCGACTGATTCGGAGTCCGGACGAGGGAGAAACGAAGCATTAAACAGAGGCTGAGCAAGCTGCACGGGCAGACCAGGGAGGCGCACGGCCGTGCAACATATAATTCTGGCCGTGCGCTCTCTGCCGAGGCCTTGCACGGGCAAAATCCAGCCTTGCACGGCCGTGCACCTGGCCGTGCAAGATGGCTGAGATCGATTAAGTGAAACGGTGCGTTTTGAGGGTGCACGGCCAGAATGGTGTTGTGCACGGCCGTGCACCTGGCCGTGCAACTCGGGGAAGCCTGTTTTTAAGCCTAATCCGAGCCAAAAGAGAGGAGAGCTGGGTTTTGGATCCCAAACACCCAAGGGACGAACCCTAGAGAGAGAGAGCGACTTGGGAACATTCTTGGAGCTATTTTGGAGGATTTCTTCGCCATTGGAGCTCAGGAATCAAGCTTGGAGATGGAGATTGAAGATTTAGATCAGATTTCTGCAGTCTCTCTCTTCTCTATGGAGTAACTTCCCTTCACTTAGGTTTTGAGGAACCCTAGTTCCATGAGTTAGGATCTTTCTTGTATGAAGTTTTGGATGCTATACTGTTTGATTATAATCGATTGAGGCATGATTTATTGAGTCAATTGAATCTTGATCAAATTCTCTTGATTTCTGCTTTAACCTATGATAGATAGAATCTGATTAGGTTAAGAGAGCTTCCTTGATTGATAGTGGTGAATTGGTTGTGCGAGAGTCAATCAATTTACTGCTTTGTACTGGAATTCATTCCAGTAGTGGAGATCTGTGTGAATCGCCTTAGCAGTCTATCCCGGTGAAGGCTAGTCGCCTGCCGGGTATTCTGTCTGAGAGGGCTTGGTCAGCTTAAGAGATTCCAAGCTAATTTAGGATCTTCCGCAGTTTAATCAACAGTAGATCAACCAAAGGTAATTGCAACTTGGACCTAATTGAGGAGCTAGGGGGAATCATACCTAAGTGAGTTCCCAACTTGTAATTAGTAGAGTAGTTAGTAGAGTAGTTTAGTAAATCAATCCTTAATCTAGTTTGCTAGATAATGAACTGAAACTGAGTAATAGTAAATCTAGAGACCCGTGGATTCGATATTTATTACTTGTGCCACTATACTGCAGTCCCTTTCATTGGTTACACTTGGCCATTGTTAGGTGTTGTGTTTTAGCGTGTCATGTTTTTGGCGCCGTTGCCGGGGACCTTTCTAGATTATTAGGAAAGGCAGAAGTTTGTTACTTTAGCGTTTTTCTTTTCTTTTCCACCCTTGCTTTTCACTTGGGTGTTTTGGTTTTTGTTGGTGCAGATCTGAATCATGGATCCTCATGGCTTCTCCAACCATTGGGGGTATCCACCACCATCCGAGTGGTATTACCCCGAGACCCCCTGGAGCAATCAAGGAGAAGAAGACTATGGATTCGGGTTTCAGTACCAACCCCCATCCTACGAAGAACAATCAGACCCCTGGGTATTTCAAGAACAATCTCCTTATCAAGAAGAATTCCTCCATCAGCCAGATCCAAACTATCACTTGAGGCTTCTCGTGGAGCAGATAGCTCGAGTGCCTGAGACATCCTTTCCAAAGATGGATATCCCAGACAATGCCCAAACTGGGTTCTCCTACCGTGAAACAGAGGAGACCCTCCTGAGCATAAAGAAGAGCCTCGAGGATCTTGAGAAAGCTTATGCACAACCTGCTCAAGATCACCCTTCTGCTATCATACTAGAAGAGGAGGAGGAAGACGAAGGCTACAAGGATATTGTGGAGCACACTGAAGTTGTCACGGAGAGCTCTCGTGATGATCATGATCAGGAATGTCCTATCATAGCCGACCACACCTTCCCACATCCCAAACTGAGCTTTGAAGAGGCGGGCATGAGTGAGGAGATGCAAGAAAATCTCATGAAAGAAATTGCTTGGCAACTTGCTCTCCAATCCGTGGTAGAAGACGAAGAGCAAGAAAGGGTTCAGAAAGAAGTTGTGGAGGATGACGAAAGTGAAGCAGGAGGAGTTCTTGATCATTTCCCAGGGGTGATACCATATGAACAAGGAAGGGAGGTTGACGAAGCAATTGGCGTCCAGGCTGAGGACGAAGTTGAGGTGGAAGAGGCCTGCACCGGCCATGAGTTGCATGTGATATCTCCACCAAACGTCGAGGAACTACTTAGCAAGGACCCATTTGCAGTGTCTCTTTGCCAGACCAAGGCCACTTCGACATCGGTCCCTCTTGGTGGACGCGATGGTGGCCAATCGATGCTGTCTTATCTGGTTTGGGGCAATGAGACGAGAGAAGAGAAGAAGAGGTCTCGAGGGTGGAGACTTCATCTGCGTCAAGTGCACGAGCTTCCATCACCAGTCATACCACATGCTCGTGACTTGCGACTCCACCTCATAGATGAGAACCTCAACTTCAAGGAGGTTCTAGCATGGACCGAAACTTAGGAGCCATCGTCCGGCTCACGACGTGAAAGAAGCGCTTGTTGGGAGGCAACCCAACCAGTCGGTTTGCATTTCTTTCTCTATTTCTCCTCGGTTGAGTCAGTTTTGTTATTTGGTTTTAGAGTCAATAGCTCAACCTTTGTGAGATTTTGTGTGGTGTTTGTGTTCTGATTACTCTCTCTTCCTGGAATGCACCGCCTGCCCCGTCCATCATCATTCACCGTTGATCTGGTAACTTCGTTCTACCCTCCTTATCTTTCCTCCATTGAGGACAATGTCGTGCTTAAGTGTGGGGGGGTGTTCGATTATGTATGCGGGTGAATGTTTGGCTGTTTGTGTGCTTGGAGCCTAGTCCACTGTCCAAATTTTTAAATTTGAGGGCTCCAAGTACGTGTTCCTTGCAATTACCTGCTCAGTATGCTTTGAATTGACAGTCTCTGTAGTGATTTGCAACCTAGGGAGGTAGTGTAGCACTATGGAGGATGTTGATGCATTTAAGAAGTCTCATTTCTTCTTCATAGTGTGTTGGTTGATTGAGTGAATTAGTGATCTTAGGACCCTTGAATTGTGTGGTGTTGTGGACTCTCTGCTTGTCATGGACTCTTGTATCATGTTTTGAAAATAACAGGTGCTCGAAAATGTGCTTTAAAATGACGTCTCCCGTGCGAATAGGGCGAAAGTGTGTAAGGGGAGACGGGAATCCGTTCCCAATTTCCACCTACTACCTCCAGCCCCCTTACATGTTTTTCCCCCGCACGAGGCTCGAGACAACTGCTCCTGGCATGGCCGGTAAGAGCCGGGCTCCCGCAAAACCTTTGCTAGGTGGGAGCCCCCGTTTTCTACAAAAACAGGTTGGAACCCTTGAAAAAAAAGAGAAAAACAGAAAAACAAGCAAAAAGAAGAAAGAAAAGGGGGTTCCAACCATCTCCAAAAAGAAAATCGAGCACCTTGAAAAATGTGAGTCCATGATCTTTTGTTTTTGAGAGTCTCTTCATCCACGATTCATTTGTCCTCTGTTCACTATTTGCCATGATGCCGACTCGAGACTAGCGTTCTCGCCGAAGAGGCTATGAGATGACTTGTGCGTCGGTTGACCTCGTAAGCTGCTAAATGATCTAGGAAGTCCGCTACCTACGATCGATGTTGTTTGTTGCTATAGAGGTCTGGAGAGTTGCATTGGTTTGAGTTAGGTTTGCTTGGGGACAAGCAAACAGTTAAGTGTGGGGGGATTTGATGACTCGGTATTTGCACATGTTTTCCCCTTTGTTTCTTGATTGTTTGAGCTTGAATTACCGTGTCTTTGGCCTATTTTATGCTAGGTTGTGTTCCTTTGTCACATTTCAGGTCCTAGCACATAAAGTGAAGCATAGGCGCAAGTTTCAAGTCAAATCAGAGATCAATTGGCGATTCGGGAGCAGAAACTCGGGCATGACCTGAAGAAGAATTGATTTCTACCTCACTTTATGGACAGAGAATCATGCAAGCTTGTTATGAAACGAAAGAGGACGAGACTACGAGCGTCTGGGATCAAACGGCGACTGATTCGGAGTCCGGACGAGGGAGAAACGAAGCATTAAACAGAGGCTGAGCAAGCTGCACGGGCAGACCAGGGAGGCGCACGGCCGTGCAACATATAATTCTGGCCGTGCGCTCTCTGCCGAGGCCTTGCACGGGCAAAATCCAGCCTTGCACGGCCGTGCACCTGGCCGTGCAAGATGGCTGAGATCGATTAAGTGAAACGGTGCGTTTTGAGGGTGCACGGCCAGAATGGTGTTGTGCACGGCCGTGCACCTGGCCGTGCAACTCGGGGAAGCCTGTTTTTAAGCCTAATCCGAGCCAAAAGAGAGGAGAGCTGGGTTTTGGATCCCAAACACCCAAGGGACGAACCCTAGAGAGAGAGAGCGACTTGGGAACATTCTTGGAGCTATTTTGGAGGATTTCTTCGCCATTGGAGCTCAGGAATCAAGCTTGGAGATGGAGATTGAAGATTTAGATCAGATTTCTGCAGTCTCTCTCTTCTCTATGGAGTAACTTCCCTTCACTTAGGTTTTGAGGAACCCTAGTTCCATGAGTTAGGATCTTTCTTGTATGAAGTTTTGGATGCTATACTGTTTGATTATAATCGATTGAGGCATGATTTATTGAGTCAATTGAATCTTGATCAAATTCTCTTGATTTCTGCTTTAACCTATGATAGATAGAATCTGATTAGGTTAAGAGAGCTTCCTTGATTGATAGTGGTGAATTGGTTGTGCGAGAGTCAATCAATTTACTGCTTTGTACTGGAATTCATTCCAGTAGTGGAGATCTGTGTGAATCGCCTTAGCAGTCTATCCCGGTGAAGGCTAGTCGCCTGCCGGGTATTCTGTCTGAGAGGGCTTGGTCAGCTTAAGAGATTCCAAGCTAATTTAGGATCTTCCGCAGTTTAATCAACAGTAGATCAACCAAAGGTAATTGCAACTTGGACCTAATTGAGGAGCTAGGGGGAATCATACCTAAGTGAGTTCCCAACTTGTAATTAGTAGAGTAGTTAGTAGAGTAGTTTAGTAAATCAATCCTTAATCTAGTTTGCTAGATAATGAACTGAAACTGAGTAATAGTAAATCTAGAGACCCGTGGATTCGATATTTATTACTTGTGCCACTATACTGCAGTCCCTTTCATTGGTTACACTTGGCCATTGTTAGGTGTTGTGTTTTAGCGTGTCAGAAGTAAAGCAAAATAAATGAAGACGACGACAATTTTTGTATAGAAGTCAATGGCTTTACCGTGACTATATTATATAAAAAAGCTATCTACATGTGCATACCATGCATTTGGACAATAAACCTTCCATACTACTTGTAGACACCAGTTTTTGTCCTGGTTAGAACATTGTTAATAAAATGTTAATTAGTTTCAATTTAAGGTTTGCAATAGCAAATCTTTAATGGCCTTCTAACTAAAACCTATTTGTAGTGTTTGGGAAATGTATTGGTTATCATAACTGAATAAGATTAGCAATAGCAAATCTTATTTGGTACAATTTGGATTATTGAGATTAGCAATAGCAAATCTTAATCGATACAATTTGATAGTGAGGGCATGCTTCAGTTAGACGATCTAGTTTTAAATCGGAGTTAGGCTATGGAATGAATACGTGTATGATTCTCTACCGTAGATCTAATCTAACGGTCATTATAAATTATAGGCAAAATACACTTGCATAGCCAAAACTTCCACCTTTGTGCCACTTATAGCCACATTTGGCGAAATACCACTAATAGCCACTTTTGAAAGATGTTGCGTAGGGGTGTACATGGGTCGGGTGGTCCGGGTTTAGCCATTTTATCACCCAACCCATGCACTACGATTTGGAAAAAATCAAACCTAAACCCTAAAACCCTAAACCCTAAACCCTAAACCCTAAACCCTGAACCTTAAACCCTAAACCCTAAACCACTAAACCCTAAAACCCTAAACCCGGGTTGGGTCGGGTTCTACGGGTTGTGTAATCCAAAATCCAAACCCAACCCAAAAGAGGCGGGTTGTACAAAACAAAACCCTCACCCAACCCAAAATCTTTGTTTTAGCGATAAATACGGGTGGGTTGGGTCGGTTTGGACGGGTGGGTCGGTTTGCGGGTATGTTTGTTCACCCCTAATGTTGCGTGGCAGATATAGCCATTTTCGTTAGAAATTATGACGGCGTTAATAACTCCGTCAACTTATTTGACGGTTCGCTGAAGAGGCGCCAAATCATCAACCACGTCAGCGACAACAAAGCAAAAATTGACACGTCATCTTAATAATTTATTTATTATTAAAAATATTTAAAACTTTCCCCATCTACCTGATCGCACGAGGCTACCAAAAATCCCCATCTATTTCCAGAAAACGAAATTAGGGATTCCTTCTTCTCCATCTCTTTCTAGAAAACGAAATTAGGGTTCTTCCCAAATTTCCTCTTCCCCACGAAGGAGATACACGAAGCTGATCGATGCTTACTCCTCTTCCCCAAATCTTCTTCTAGTTTCTGAACGACTCGGCGCTTCTTCCTTCTTCCCCAAATCCCACTTCTGCTCGGCCGATTCGCGACCCCGAAATCGCGATTTCTCCTGGCCGGAACTTCACGCGAAGGTCAGCCATGTCCAAGCGAGCATCTTCCTCAACTTCGACTAGCATCAATAGCCGAGGGGCGGTACTCTGTTGGCACAAGAAGCCATGTGTGGTGAATACATCTGGAACCGAAGCGAACCCAGGAAGACAGTTCTATGGGTGTCCATTTTGGATGGTAAGGTGTTTAGATATGGGTTTTGAAATTGTCATTGATGTGGGTTCTAAGTTAAATGCTCGTATGGTGCAGGACGAGAAGAAGAACTGTCGTTTTTTTAGGTGGGTGCGAATGAATGTCGATGAAGATAAGCACCATGACTCTGAAATTGGGTGTTCGACTTTGAACATTGAAGAAAGTTTGAGGCTAGCTGAGTGTAAGGCGGAAAGGAGGAAGAAGGAGAAGAAACTTTTGGCTGAAGAGCTATCAAGATGGATGAAGGCACATGAAATTATGCTAGCTGAAGGAAGGAGAGTTAATCATGAAATCCATGTAATTCGAGCTTTATTGATAGTGATTGTCGTACTGAACCTAATATTGGTTATTCTTATGTTGCATCACGTTATTATATGGTAGGAAATTAATCGACATTGGTATGAGAAGCAAAAGGTTTCTGTAAACGTAATTGTCATCCTAAATGTTGTGTAGAAGCAATTGGTATTTGTGTTCTTAATGTAGTTGTGTTCTTAATGCTTGTTACACTATATTGATTTAGAAAATGCCACACATTTGTCAATTAAGGCTGGCTACATAACTTGGTTTGTCTTTAGGGTACGTTTAAAATCAGGGATAAAATGTTGGAATTCCATTAATATGTTTTATAGGGTATGTGATTTTATTTGGATATGTAAGCGTAATGGATATGTGAACGCAACTATCTTTTGTAAGTTTATTATCCTTTTGAGGTGGTACTTGATGTAAAATATGAATTTAATTTAGTTATGGTACTTTGAACAAATTAGTCCTTTTTCATTTTTCCCTCTATTATTATTACAAAAGTATTTATTTAATTCCATTGAATTATTACAACGTAAGAATTACATAACAGTGCTACTATTAATGTATTCTAGTCCCAAATCTCTTCCATTCATTATATGAGATAATGTAGTGAGACTGCCAATTGCCAAACCAATTTAACACAAATCAAAAAACAGAAATGGATAATTCACAAAGGCAACAAATGGTATTTCATAAATGAAAAGAACACAAATTAACACTTAACCAAGTTCAAATAAATAGAACTTAGAAACATATCCAAGGTAGTTTAGGCAAGAGGGTTGATAATATGAAAATCAATGCAATGGATATGTCTTCCTACTCGAAGCAAGGTTAGCTCAAATTTCAAGAAGGCTGGTTTGGGATCCTAGATATGTAGTGTAATGCGAATTGGGGATCATTTGTCGCCCAAATAAGTTGTTGAATAGAATTGAATTATTGTGTACGAAAGCAAGCATTGTGTTTTATGGTTGTTGTCATACTAACATTGGTAGAGTTGTATGTCGTAGGGAGTGTGGTAGCCATACATTAAATTGACTGGGCTCCTTTTTATTTTCAAAATGCAAAATTCCGTTTATCTAATGAAGTTTGAGTTAATTGGTGTCCTTAGATGAGCTAACATGAACGAAAGTATGAGGTCCTAAATTCAAAGGATCATATTAAACCTTACATATCTGAAGAATTTTGTTCACCTGTTTTTTCCCAACTGAGTCCTATGACCCCTCTCCTCAAGAGGTGGCTCAGCCACTGCCCGTAGGGTGTTTAAGTATTCAACAATTGTAAAATGCAACATTTCAACGCTTAATTCTAACACAACGTGGTTAGTAATACAAGATTAATTTACGACATACAACATTTTCAACAGATCTTGGTATTCTCATTGTTTACAACGTGTTAAACTATAGGAAATTAAATTGATTAAAGAAACTCCCATTGTTTACATAGGGACCAACTAACCATCCCCCATTGGCCCATTTTCCCTCCCTGTTTTTTGTTTAAAAACGAGTCTACATCTATCTATCTATCTACAAACTATATAAAGGCAAAACAAGGTTTCATTTTTCAGTATTTTGAATTTGGTGGCAGGAGAGCGTTTCACGGAAGGGTATTTGTGACAATTCCATCACAAACTTACAGATGTTGTGCGTTTTAATATGAAGACCTTCTGTTGTTGTGTCAGCCGGGCTATCCACCCCGCCAATTTGGGCCCGAACTGGGCCTTCCTCTCTACACCATCACCTCCCGCATCCCATCTCGGGTTTCCCTTCCCCCCTTCAGCATTTTAAATGAGTGAATAAGGCCGAGGATGGGTGAGAAGAGAAGCTAGATAATGAGGGCTGGAGAGAGAGAGTGAGAATTTGAAGGACCTTCCATACTATAACGAGGGGATGCAGTAAATTAAATATATGCATGTTGTACACGTTGAAGAGGAAGGATGCCACTTGGCTACCTCTATTATCTTTTTTCTTTGATCATTCTTTTTCCATTTTAATTTGTACTTTTGTAGGCTTTTGGTAATTTGGGATGACAGGTGGTTTTCATATGAAGGAAAAACAATCACATTCACATCAACGTGAAAATTATAATATATGTTGTATATAAAGGATAAATGAATGAATTTTGATAATTTATGTAAGAAAAATGTTATTTCAAGGATGTGTTGCTAGAATATAATACTAACTAATGTAAGAAAATAATGTTGCCGTACATTATTTTTCTTCATATTAGTATGAGTTACACATAGTTGTAAAATATATTCCTTGGCCACCTCTACTAACCTTACAATTTTCACTTATCAAAATTTAAAAGGTAGCAATATGATACAAATTTGCAATAGATAAGTTGATGTATAAAATGTTGATTGTTAGTTCTTTTTCCTCAAATTTTCAGATCACAGTATTTAATTAATTGTGCATTGACCGCTTGATGAGTCTAATTATAGGTTACATTGTTAGTTATATTCTAAGTACATTATGTATAGAAAGATAACTAATAGCATTTTCGAGGATCTATTAAATCTATTATTGTATCTTTATTTTTGGTCTAATCTCTCCCGGTCAACGGGCCGGATTCAGTGCTAGTTATGTTAGTAGGAAAAAAAGGAAACAATGCATGTTAGCCATGTGTTCTCAATCCCAGCCCATTCACAGCCCTTCTCTCCCACGCGGCACGCGCATTGGTTCTGGAAGGAGGATAAAACTTGAGCATAAATAATTAGCGGTACTCTTCGACTGGTATTAGTTAATTAGTACTTAACACTTTTTGTGCCACTCCAATTTCAAGGTTCATCCATCACAGAGGTTTGGAAAAAATTGTCAAACAGTAATTAATTAATATTCAAGTAATTAATCGGAATATCGTATTATTCAAATCGAGTAATAAATTAATATTCAAGTAATTTGAAGGCTCTACTGCTGTGTGTTTATTGGGTTTAATGTAGTATTTGGGCATGCCTTAATTAGATTTTCGTATTTAGTTTTTTATTGAACCAACATCATACGATCTAAATCCATTCAGGAAGTAGAGGATCATGTATATGCTGCAACTAGTTCCTTTTAATTTAACATTGTTGTTTTTCTATTAAGTTTTTGTAACTTAAGAGGTCCGGGTAGTGATATTGGAAACATGGGCACCCCAACACTGTTGTTTTTCTATTAATTTTTTGTAACTTTTAGAGTTCTAGGTATTGATGAAGCATGGGCACCGCAGAAACTTATAACTAATATATTTGGCATTTCCACAATAGGAAAGCGCTAATTTACTGTCTTCCATTTGAGAACAACTTTTAAATGCAAACATGAAGCTTCTGGTGCTGCACTTTCATCCAAGATTCTAGACTTTCCTCTATGAGTTAAGTTGTCGTGCTTCACAGACTGCCCCAAATAGGCCAACACAGAAATGTCATGTCAAATCCTTCCCGAAATAGGATTTATGGATATTGCCAAATTGAAGCCAGAGAGACGAGTTCTCAACTATTCGAAGTACAGTACACATCCAGATTGCTATGTATGAAACTTTTTTTTATCGGAAGTTTGGCATGTTTGATTGATAACTCTGGCTAATCTTTGACAATTAAAAATGAGTAATTGTTTGTCATTTGAGTTGACAATATTCAATCGGGCCAACGGGCCGCCATTAAAGCTAGTGAGAAACAATGGTGATCTCTCACATGAGATGAGAGTCCGTACACAAATCATTTTGAACAAGCAATAGGAGCATTCAACATCAAAAGATAAGATTCATTCCAACATAATCCCATAGAAAAGAAACACAATAGAAAGAGATGCATTGAGTGCAGGCCCCTACAACTAATATCATTTACTAGAAAAGCTAGTAGTGTTTTGAGAATTGAGAGCATAAAATTCAGACATCTTAAGGAACAACCCATTTGCCGTTTAGCCAGTCCTGATGTGGCCTCAAATCAGCCAGATTGAACGTTGTCTTCTCATCATACTCTATAAAGTTAACCTCGTAATTGGAGTTGATCAAGACCTTTGCAATCACGCCAACCCACCAGCCCTCGTTGTAGTAAGCATCTACTGCATCCCACACCTTGAATCCATCCACAACAATGATCTCCGGCGGACAAGGCCTTATGTTGCAAGCACGAATGACTTCTCTGAGAAACTCAGTATCATCATCATTCCTCAGGGTTTTGTACTCAATAAGGTACTTGTCTTCACCCGAAGGTTCAATAATTGTTGCAGCAAACCAAGCACCTTTCAAACCGTCTTCGTCAGTTAGCACCTCGACTTGCATTCCTTGAGTGAACTTCATCACTTCCTTGGAAAAGTTTGAGTTTAGCCACATCTGCATGTTTATGAAGCGATTCAACGAGGTTCAGACATTGTGAAAAAGAACAAATGCCATCTCTGATCACCCAATTCTCTGTCAAAAGGTAATTTGCAATAAATTTACCCCAAAACACTTCACATGGTAGGCCTAATATTATTGATTGATCAATTATCAATATCTACCCCAATGTTGACGTGAAGAACAAGAGCACATGTAAGAGACATCATCAAACTAATTCAAGCAAGTTGCAGCAAGTGGATTGGAAGTTGAAGACAAAATTGATAAGGCTATATCAATGCATGAGAACATGATTGGATTTGGTATTAACTCATGCATGTGTTGTGTTGTATCGTGGAAGAGAAGATGACGATGGAAGAGGGCTCACTTGCATTGAGTATATGGGGTAAATCTATTAGTATCTTTCTTCTTCAATTGTGTATTATATATGTATGCATGGGGTGTGTCATAGTGCAATGGGGAAGAGACATAAAAAACAGAAAGAAGTCTCTGTATCTCTGTGTTTGTAAGCAACAAGAGCCAAAAATTCCGCTAATACCCAACATTCTCTACTTTCCTCAACCTAACTAGATCGAGATTCAAAATTCCCTAAAATTGTTATACCAAGCAACGGAGCAGGAAAAGTCATAAAATCGAATTAGCTCACCTCTTTCTCCCGCTGAACCTGTTCGAATCGCGGCTCCCACTTCCCTTTAACCCACTGAACAGGCAACCTCAAATCTTTCTCTTCCAACACAATCTGCTCGTCAAAGCCTCTGAGGAACACCGCGAATTTCCCGCCGGAGTGCTCCGCAATAATAGCCCCTTCCCACCAGCCGTCGCTGTAGAAGGCCTCCACTTCGTCTTCGACCTTGAACTGGACCTTCTTCTCGGGAGGCGGCGGCGGCGGACGCAATTGAACCCAATCGAGGGTTTCTTGCAGCAGCTTCTCCCCAGATTCGTCCGCGTAGAGCTGGTCGTACTCGACTACGTAACGATTGGTGTTCTTCGCCTCGCGGCGGACGACGGTGCCGGCGTACCAGGAGCCGCGGAACCCGCGGTCGTTGGAGTTGACCTCGACCCGCTCGCCCGGTTTGAATTGGGCCATCAACGAAGAAGATGGTTTCGCCGTCGACATTTGCAGAATTGCAGGTGAAAACACGGATGGAAGCGGGGGGATTTTGAGAATTTTTGAGAGTTTTGAACCACAAAGAGAAAGGGAATGGGTCGACTCTTCAACAAAGAATGGTTTTGAGAATTAATATATAGCGGAAAGGGGAGGGGAAGGAAAAAGGGGACAGAAAGCACAGAATTGGAAAAGACAAGACTCTGTTCGACTAATCTTCTCAGCAAAGGATTGCATGTACCTTGGTTCCCTCGCTACTTTATTAAGCAACTTGTTTTTTTTTTTTTTGACAGTAAGGGCGGAAAGGGGAGGGGAAAAGGAGAGAGAACGTGGGTTGCTGTTATAGAAATTTTGTTATTCTTTTTTGATTAATTCCAAACAGAAAAGGAAGTTCAATTTAAATGGAGCTCTATGATTATACGACTGGTTAGTGAGAAAATTCTTCTATTTTTTTTTAATTTATTCCATTCTCGTGTGTTTTGTTGTTACTTTGGTCCAACAAACTCAAAACTAAAATGAGTTTATCTTTTTTGCTGAGGTAGTTAATAATGATGTAGGAATTGAGAGGAGTTAATTTAGTTACTAAATTTATCACTTAATTTAGTTGCTATGTTATTACTCAATAAAATAGTTAACAAAATTTTAGTAATAGGTTGACAAATTTCATTCAAATAACCAACTTTTGATTTGTTGTAGTTAACAAAATTAACAAAGAAGAACAAAGATCAAGGGTGAACCCAACATAAATCACAAGGGTTGCGTATGAACCCACAAAGATCAAGATGAGTACAGTTTACCCAACATTTTACCAAATTGTGTTGCAAAAAATAATCATTATAATATATAATTAAAAAAATAATATATTAAAGAATTAAAAAGAGATGAACCCAAATTTCAACTAAACCGTGTAACAACATTGGGAAGGAGAAAAGATATGCCGTGATTTTAGTTGCACCAAATTTTATCTCTTATTTACTTAACAAATTAATAAGTTTCCTTCTCAAATTAAAACTCTAGCACATCCCTTTATATCCTAACAAACATATAATAAAGAGGTTCTCTTCCAAAACCCCTCCGTTTCTCTTCCAAAACCCCATCCCTTTATATCCCTTTCTACTGCTTAGCTGCCACTTATGTTTCAAATTTTAATTTTGAGATATTATCATAAACTGAGAAAAAAATAGACAATAATCAATTTTGACTTGACAACACTGATAGTTATAGATATGTTGTTTTAGTGGTGGGTTTTGTATCTTATCCATTTTGTTATTATCAAGGGATACAATCATACAAAGTAAAACGATCCTATGCTTTTATGACTATTGATATATACTAGGAATTAGTCCGCGCTCTGCCGCGGGGTACGTTTGATTTGTGTCGTTAGTGTTTGGGTTTCCTGAGGCATCAACTGGCCATTACCAGCGACTATTTTATTAATGGTTGCACTAGAGTTTGGCATTACCAACTATTTTGTGAATGGTTGTCGAAACTTGGTTATAAGCAACCATTTTTCTATGGTTGCCAAGAAAATGGTAGCTGAAACTCTTTTTTCTTGTAGTGCAAGCATGTAATTATTTGTGACAACTAGCATCGAAAAGTGTATTTGTGTCATAAATATTACCACAATTGACATTATTTCTGACAAATATACATGTCACTATGAACGTCTTATTTATAGGTGTCTCCTGCTTTTGGCGTAGATGGTGTGCTCGTAATAAAATAAAAATAATACGTTACCTCCCAGACAACCCGAGTGCAATGGGTGGATGGCTACAATCAAACACATATCAAAATAAAATTAGAAATAAAATAAATTGATTTACCTAGTGTCTTTCTACAACTAGCTTGGAGTCGGCCCGTTGGCCGAAAAATTCAAGATTTATCACTTTTGCTTATTGTGGTTGTAAATTGTAATTGAGACAAAGGTTGACCACACATGAAGAGATGGTTTACTTTTTTTTTTACAATAAATATTTAGAATTTAAGATGTTGGAAAATTATTGTCAATTCATCATATCACTTAAATTCGTCGAAAACTCATAACCTCAACAAAAATTTATGTATAACCAAAATTTAACCTATATTGTTGTCGTTCGAAGCTATCTATAATTTTACAAACTGTCAAACACAATCACCGCTATTTCCCTAAGGTAATTTACTTCACAACTAATGATAAGAATGGTACACAAAGCAAAGCTAGTGATAGAAATGGAAACCATGAAAGTTATACAATGTTGTTTTAATAAAACTGCCAAAGTGGTTTTAGCTTTCCTCGTTAATAAAACCTGCAAAAGAGAAATAAAATATTCTTAAATATAATTTGGATCATGACATTGTAACTAAATTATAAAATGGTTAATACCTTATTTTTGTCAGAATTACATTCAAACTTTCTATTTTAGGATGTGGTTTCTGAAATTGCTCTCTTATCAAGAGTTATGCACCATCCCTTATGCGATAATGGGCCGAGATAATATATAAATGGGCTTTATTAATGGGCCTAAGATAAGGCTGAATGAGGAGGCCTGGAAACTGTCTATTATTAGTATTATGGCACAGTTGCACTAATGATTTTGGGCGGGAAGTGGGGGAATCAAGGGAATAAAATGACTACATTATCCTTGACGAAAATTAAGGGGAGAGCAGCATTTTTTGAATGAAGAAAAGATTGTAAAACTCCAGCATTAATTAATCTCTAGACTCTAGAACCCATGTATATAAGTATGTGGAAGATGGGGAAATGTTATTGTGATGGCAATAATCAAAATTGCCTGCTCCACATCTCTTCTCATCAGGGCACGTGTAGTAGTGTAGGAAGTGATGAATTGAGATTCTTTTTGTGGCCAATTCTCTTGCTAAATTCCAACTAATTGAGAGTAAATAACACACCCATCCACCTTGCCTTTTGTATGTGGAGGCATGGGAAAGTGATCTTTTTAATTCATGTGTATGTGGTAAATGGTGGGCGGTAGAATTTCCACCTCATTTTTGCTTAAGGCCACGTTGGTGTTGACAGGTAAGGGGTCCATTACCATCCATCAACTAATTGCTCATAATAATTCGTACACATGGAAAATGGCAGGTGATGATGTGTAATGTGTTAATACATTATTTGGTTGGAGGTAAGCAAATAGAAATCGCCATCCACATGGGTTTAGCTTTAAGAAACCATTCCATGGATGTAATTTGGTTTGATGGGGTTATTTTGGAGGGGAGAGCACCCAAACCCAATGTTTTAACCAATAGTAGATACCAACACCATTAACTTACAGAATGTTGTGCCAAATTGATTTCAATTTTGATTTCAATGAATGTCCTTGTGACCGTAATTGTATTTGATTGCAATAAAAGATGGAATCTTATCCATGAATTATTAATCATGTATTTTTTTCCGTTGTTAAAGGAGAAAAAATTCGTCAACTTCTTCAGTATATCATGGGAAAAAGGAAAAAAAATTTGTCAGCCCCCCCTAATTTTAAATCCTGGCTCCGTCCCTGATATTGGGTCTATCAGTTATATACGAAATTAATTTCATATTTTAATATTGAAACTATGATAAATTTTATTTGTGGTGAATTGAAAAAAGTAATAACCATCCATTCTCTAATTTTTCATTACAAAAATGAGTAAGAAAAAGTGTACATGGTAGCGGCAAAATGCAACGTAAAAAGAAAAATCAAAATTGTTAAAATTTGGCTTTACCTTCTCAGAATAGCGCTTTTTTTTTTCCGCCAAAAATTTGCGTGTCTTTTGAATTCGTCCCCCAGAAACGTTTCCTTCATTCTGATCCCCCATTCTCATTCTATCTTGCATGTCGTCAATCTGAGAGAGAGGGAGAGAGAGAGAGGCGATGGCGGTTACGCGTTTCTGCCGACGAGAAGAGAGAGAGAGAGAGAGAGTTGACGATTCCAATCATTCCATCGACTGGCGACGGCGGTTCCGCGTAGCTGCCGATGAGTTGCTCGGTTGATGAAACCTGGTGGATTTGGGGATGTTCCTATCGGTTGTGTTAGGCGAATATGCTCCAACGGTAAGATAAAGAGTTAGTGAAATCTCGCGTTTCCTTCTCCTTTTCCTTCCCCGAATTTTTGGTTTTCGTTTTCAGTTCTTTGATTTCCTCTTTTTTTTTTTGTTTGGTAGAAATTGATTTCCTCTTTGTTTGGCACGAGATGCATACAAAACAAATCTGGATTGGTAAGAGCGGCAGCTATGGTCTCATTCCCTCGGATTAAAAAGGCCCCCTAAGGAACGATTGCAGGTAGTTGCTATGCAAGTTTTCATTTCGTTTCTTTGAGTTCCTATAAAAATCAGCACATGATTGGACACTCCCCAATTACTGAGTCCAAACTTTGGGTTTCCGAACTCGTTTCTTTTATTTCGTTTTGTTTTCATGTTGATTTGAGGCTTGCGAATCGGGGGAGGAGGAGGAACTTGAAGGAACTTCGAGGAGTTAAGGTGCTTCGAGGAGGCCATGAATGGGAGCAGCACAAGCAAGGTAATGGGGATCGAAAACAGGTTTCTAAGCCTCGAGTGTTTGTTGACAGATCTGGCCTTTGTTGATAGATGGGTTCTAAACAGAACATAAAAATAATCTAAATAGAACATAAAAGTCATCTAAATAGATCAGAGCTACTTCGTTCAGTTCTCGCGGCAGATTTAGTAGGGTAAGCCCTTACTAGACCAAGTATTGTAGCACTCTCCTGTATGTTCAGTTTCCAATTGGGATAGATTCAGAAAGGGTTATATCAGCGCTTAAGCTCCCTAAGGTGCTGGAGCACATAAAAGAACTGATGGAAAGGTTTCGTGGCCGTAAGGTTTAACCTGAATTTAAACTACATATGCTGTTTTACTTGCTTAAGAGAAAGCAACCTACTGATTAAAAGTCACTGGCTTAGTTTCTTCATTCTTGAATGTAAACGTCCTACTCTTTAATAGGTGATGCTAGGGGTTGATCGTCTCGATATGATTTAAGGGAATACCACAGAAGATACTTGCATTTGAGAAGTTTCTTGAGGAGAACCCTCTATGGCGTGATAAAGCACTTCAGACTGGAGGTAAATTACGCATTTCCAATGTAACTGTTACAATTTTAGGCGGCTATACTGGTTAGACACATGAATGGGTTTCCATATATTTGGCTTCAACATCTGATTCAAAGATCTACCTGTTCTTATGCTGACAGTTTATTGAGGAGCAACCTGTGAGGCATTAGCTAGCCAGGTCTGCTTCACACACACACAAACGTTTAAAAAAAAAAAAACAACAGAACAAAGAAGAAAAGCCAGGTATGTCCTTTCAATTGCAAACAGTTCATGTCCCGCAATGTACCCTTCGTCCAACAAAAATATGATGGAGTTTACTTTTGTGAAATATACCAAGATAAAAGATTTTGTCGCCTAAGATCAATAATAAAATTGTAAACTCAATAAAAAGTGGTCATTGCTTTCCATGGGCGTTTTAACTTCTTGCTCTGGAAGTGCTAGTGAACTTCATTTGTTTTTATTGATGCTTCTGTTCTTTGCACCACGGGTTCTAGTCTGATGTTGTTTCTGTAGCATACCAAAATAAGAAAAAATAATATTAAACATGTACATTCCAACACAAAGAATCATCTAATCTTGCTGGTTAAATCATTAGTGTGATTGGAAAATTACCAGTTCATGTTCATCGCTTGGACGATCATCATGCCGACTAGTACTCCCAGCACTATGTCCTGTATGCTTCTTAGCTCCCTTCTCTTGTTGACTAGTATTGCTCCTAGTACGTGCCCCGATCTGTTTGAGGGCAAATAAACTCTTAAGCTAATAGCCATTTCTAACAAATCGATAATTTAGTGAATAAACAAATGATATATAACCTTCAGTTGTGGCTGACTTTTTCCTATGGGCTCTCCAGTAGTATTATGTCTGCTCGTTCGTTGCTTCTGGTAAAAACAAAATAACAACTGTAGGTTATTAACTAATAACTATATCAAGAACACCTAACCAGAGATGCTAATTACCTTTGGGGGCTGACCACCTTGGTCATCATCTCCATCATCGTCGTCCCCATCATCGTCCACATCATCATCCCCATCATCGTCCATGTCATCGTCGTCATCCTCCTCATCAGATTGAGATTCTACCACGTCGGCTGGGGGGTTTTTACAAGTGCTCCTATAATGCCCATCCCTTAGCCCGCAGTTCCCACACTTTCTTCTTTTTTTCTTAAGTTGTTTTATCCCTTTTCCTTTCCTACAACCCTTAAACCTCACTTGATTTGGGTTCAATACATCTTTGAACTGGTCTGGTATGACAATCCTTTCTCTCTCGGCGGGGGTTTTCTTTACCATCTCCAACTTGTTACACGCTGCTGTCAACTCATCTTGAGCCATTCGATAAGAGAGAGGAGTGTCTGCTCCTAATAAGCAGAATCGTTGAGACATGAACTGTAGGGACCCGTACCTAATGCTGAAACTGCTGTCATCCCCCAATGTACTTGGTTCTGGCAGAGTTTGTAGGGACATTGGGTTCTTCGAGCAACGTCTGAGTACCAGTTTTTCAGGAATAGTCTTCACTTTTTCTTCTTTGAGAACAAATAGCATATGAACGCAGGGTATCCCAATACTCTTAAACTTTTGACAACTGCACTCCATATCGCTTGTTTCAATGTTGTATTTCACCTCTATGACCTTCTCTTTGTTGAACATGGTAACAGTGTAAGTGTGTAGGTTCTCCTCTTCAGTTTGGTTACCCTTAATGACTCCAATAACCTCCTCCAACTCATTTTTGAACAAAAGAAATGCAGCCTTTGAGAAAAGCTTTGCTGCACTTTGCTCGAGGGGCTTTAGGATTGAATTCTTTATAGGAACTACACCATAATTAGACTCAAAATCTAATCTAATCTCTGCCTCTCTCATGTCTCTGAGCCACCGGTCGTATTGAGTGAAAAAGTCAAGCAAACAGAACCTCTCATTTTCATACCTTGCAACAACCGCATTTATGCTTTCACATCTTGATGTGGTTGTCAACCCAGCAAAGAAATGTGAGCGCAAGTATGTGTCCGCCCATTCGTTGCGTCTCCCAAATAGTTTTTTCGAAACCCATTGGTTGTTCTGGAGTTCGCATTCCTCTACCAATGCATTCCATTTCTCCTCAAATTCTTCTGGCTCGTACTCAGCAGTTACTAACTTCTTCCACCGGGGTTCAAAGTCGGGTCGATTCTTCACCCTGCCAGTGATATTCTTGGACAAATGCCATGCACATAGCCGATGTGTTGCATTTGGAAACACATTAGCAATAGCTTTCCTCATTGCTTTATCCCCATCCGTGACAACTGTACGTAGCGGAATGTCCCCCAACATTTCCTTCACTATCTTCAACGCCCAAATATAGGTTTCGTCAGTCTCATTGGGCAACAGTGCACTCCCGAATAAGCAAGTTTTGAAGTGATGGTTGACACCTACAATGTCAAACAAAAACTCGGAAAAATCAGAATCTTTTGAACTAGCAGGAGAAAAGCTAAAACTGTGTAGGAATATGTAAATAATGGTAGAGTTCATATAATCAGAAACTTGCTGTTTTCTAGATGCCATAATGTGTATTCAAACAACAAAGCAAAGCATAATACTTAGAGGGCATACTAGGATGGCGTACCTGTAAAAATGACCAGTGGCATATTGTAAATGTTTTTTTGGTACGTTGTGTCAAATGCGAGCAACTCTCCAAAATACGAAATGTCGGCTCTGCAAATGCTGTCAGCCCAAAATAAAAAATGGAGCATTTTTTCCTCATCAGTAGTGTATCGGAGGAGGAAGTGTGGGTCTGTGCTTTTCTTTGATTCTAGATAGGCCAGTGCAGTTGCTGCATCACCCTCGCTGATTCTCTCAGCGCGGTCTTTGGTGCTGAAATTTAACCCATCTTTAACTGTATACCCAAGTTTGTCATGTCCTCCATCTTTAACTTCATTCCGGCATCCTTTTTAAATCGGAGGTCTGCCTTGTCTGCTTCTGTTAATCCTCGATGCGACCTCAAGTAATGTACCTGATTCTGCCTAACTGGGTCATGAGTGTGCTGTGAGTTAAATATATCAGCCACCCACTTATTGCTTGTCTTGTTCAAGCTCACACGAAACATAGCCATGCACTGAAATCTGATCTCCATAGGCGACTCCCTCTTTTGTGCACCTTTATGTTTTTCTCGAACTCCCTGACAAGAACACACGAAGGCTGCACTTGTTACCTCTCCCTTGACGTTCTTAACCTTCCTTGAGCGACGGACAGAAAACCCCCAACTCTTAGCATAGTTGTTGTAGAACGCATATGCATCCTCAAAATCATTGAATTCCTGACCGATAAAAGGATAATTTTGAATAACGTTTGTGTCATCCTCCTGTACAGTAGGACCATCGCTGTCAGAGGTCATTGATTCTGGTATGATTTCAACATCGCTGTCTTCATTGTTGTTGATATTATCTCCCTCTTCCTCCATTGGTGTGCCGTCTTTTTGTTGTTTGTGACTTTGTGAGGAGGGGCTGTATCGGACACAAAGCAGAGGTCTTTTTGCTGTTGTTGTAACTTTGAAAATTTTAATGGCCGTAGTTTTACTCGCCGGCCGCACGTAGAGATGGAGAAGAAAAAGGAGCACGAGAGAGAAAGAGGGGTTAATTAGTTAGTAATTAGTATTATTATATTATTAGTTGGAGAGATGTATCAAAGATGGTAATTGGGAATAGATAAATTGAGGAAAGAATTAAGCAATTAATTAATTGTTGCAGATTGACAAGTGGCGGATTTTAATAGTTGGATAAAGAATGCAGCTAATTACTTGGATAAAGAATGCAACTAATAAAGAATGCTTGAATTACCGGAAAAAAAAATTACTGAAGAATGCTTGTGTGTTATATATGGAAGATTCAACTCCCAAATAGGGGATGCGGATTGTTTCCATGTTAATTATTACCCGTATACAATATTATTTTCCTTTTCCATGTGGAGGTTAATGAGGAAGATAAAGTTTCCAGTATCCTTATAGAGAAAAACACTCACCCGTTGGCGGTTGGCCCTATTTTAAGATCTGAATTTCTATTTATCGCCCTAGGTTTTTAAATATTACGCCCTAAACCCCAATGAAATGTCGATTTTACCCCAATCACTAAAAAATTGGTGACCATCGCTCTGCTGCTTTTGCGACTTCCGATCTCTGCTCCGCCAGTCGCCGCCAGCCAAGCTGGAAAAGGTAGAAGCAGAAGAAGGAAGCCCAAACCCACCTGCGTCGTCTCCTCTCTACATCGTGGAAGAAGCCTGTCACTCTCGCCGTCGAGCAAGAAAGAATAAGAAGGTCGGAAACCTGCTTTCAACCCGTTCACGCTGTACACCGGCTGATTTCCTTTGTCGTCGACCTCTTGCTTCCTTCCTTGTCGTGCTCCTTCCCTCTCAAGCTTCCAAGATTGCTAACTCCTTTTCTGCATTCACCATGCGCTCGTTCAGGACAGCAGTACAGGAGCTCGGTCAGGGGGCAGAAACCAGGAGCAATATGCAGAACGATAAGGACGGCAGGATGATGACAAAACGCAAAACCAGAAGTTCTTCCAAATTAATGGTTCGTCAATTTGCATTCTTTTTTCCCCCTTTTCTCCATTGTTGGCAGAACTGAATTAAGGCATTGTGTTTTTATTACGATGAATTCATTGCCGGAGAAGGATGAATCTCGAGGAAAGAAAGGTAGAACTGAAGATGGTGTGATCCAGATTGATGGTGATTTGCAGGCAGATTGGAATGACTTAGTTAGGAAAGGCCGTACCAGATTTTCTTACTTGCAATTCGCCAAGAAGGTATGATAATCTAGCCTTCCAATTTTCCCCGCTTAGAACAAAATCAATTGTTTTTATCCTTATGTTTCTTCTTCTATTGTAGGGTGAAACAAAGTTTACACTTCCAACAGTTCTCAAGTACACTAGAGAGGAAGTGAACCTTGCCCACTACATATTTGCGAAGGATCTTCCAGAAAAGGAAGTCCTGGTCGAAACCATGATGCAATCCTATACACGACAGGTGTTGTGGTCCCTCTGCCCTAAGTCTAATGTCGCTGATGATGTAATTACAGCCATGGCTTGCCAATTGAGCCTGGCGGAAGTTTGGAGGGATGTTGGAGATGGAAGAGTAGTCTGTTATCTACCTGCTGAACTACAAGTATAGTCCCATTTACTTTATATATTTATTTTAGGTGCAATATTCCGTTTCTCCTATTAAATGTGTTATCTTAGGCTTTTAAATGAACCATGATCAGGAAATGGTGATTAACTATGGCATGACATCAAAAAAAGCTCTAGAGTGTTATGGTCCAAAGTTCTTGGCAAGAGCTCACACGTGCAGAAAGGTTTCTTCTTAACAAGTCCTTTCTTGTTGCATTGAAATATTCCTCAATTATTGTTTCTAGCTACTGTTTGAATTGGATATGCGAATAAATTAGATGCTCCATCAAGCTTTTGATATTTCTGTAAATTGTATTTTACAATGCTCAGCTGAGTTTGGTCTTTCTCGTCGTTATTTAGGTGTGTCTGCCCATGAAAGATGCAATGGACGGGGATGCAGTTCACTGGTATTTAGCTGTCATTATGCTGGATGACAAACAAGTCCATATTTTGGATTCGTATCCTTCTAAAAAGCGCCAAAGATCTCGTAGAAACGCAGTAGTAACTATGGTATGGTTTGACCTCCTGATCCGAATAATTTGTGTTTTCATCTATTTCGAATAAATTGATTACTGCTTATGCAGATCGAATTTCTTGATGGCTTGTTTGAGGATCTTTATCGGCAAGTGGAACCAACACTTGATCCACCTGTGCTGGAAAAATTTTCTTTGACAATTCCTTCAATTCCCGAACAACGTCACGAGTAAGAATTGTTCGTTGTGAATAAATTAGAAACATACTTAGATACCCACAACTCATATGCTGCATCTTATTTTATGTAGGTCTGATAGTGGCGTTTGGGTGTGCTCATGGATGATGGGTGCATCTTGGGATTGTTCTTATAATATATGGGTAAGCAAGAATTCTCCTACTTGGCCTTGAAGGAAAACAACCTTTTGAAACAGCTACTAAGCCTCATTGTCATTGTCAAACTGTTGCAGCCATGCGAAGATATAAGGAGAATGCAAATAGCTTTATATCTGGTCCAACAGCCTACAAATTACATAAGACATGTCATCATCGAGGAATCAAATAGGAATGCATCGAGATTTGTTGCCCAGACTCGTAGGTACAAGGAAGAAAGCCAAAAGAGCGTAATCCAGAACTAGAAGATTCATAGGGAGATAGTGGTTCATTTCTCCTGCACTAGTATATTCTGGATATTGGTTCCTGCAAACGTTTATGAATTTTTTGGTTGATTAGTTGTCCTGCCAGTACTCTAGTTTTGTTTCCCTTTTCATTTTCGTTGAGAACCAAAACAATACCCTTGAATTGTTTGAATTGTCTGCTTGTCTCGTTCCCTTTTCATGTTCGCTGAGAACCAAAACAATACCCTTGAACCTCTTTGACTTTCTGACGATATTTAGTTGTCCTGCTATGATTTAAAGACAAATTAGTTGTAACTGACTTTAAGTTACAGCGTCTAGTTGGAGAACATACTATATATACATTATCAATCTACCACTATCTCTACCACTATCTCGATACGCTCCAGCTCTGAGCAACTAAAAACACTTGTTATTGGGTTAAAATTTTGTTATTGAAGCTATTTGTTGGATCCAACATGGTTAGATTTGCTCCGATGAACGCATACATCTCCGGCGTCCTCCGGTGGCAAGATATGAGATATCCAAATGGCAAAGCCAAGAATTGGCGCGTGTTTTGGGACGAAATAAAGATAAACAAAAAAGCCCACTGAACAGACGAAAGGTCAAAGTCGTCTTCTTATATACAATCCCAGTCCCTTCAATCCCATAATGAAATCACGGCAGTTAAGGCTCATCCTAGGCGCCTTCTTTAAGCCTTATCTCAGATGAACAAGCATCAGGAACAAAGCGACAAAAACGAGAACCAACATTCGGATTTAACAAAAAATAAAGGTAAACACCAAAACCAATCTAAAATGAATTCAATTGGGATCAAATTGATAGTAAAACCGACCGACTACCAATAAAAGTATAAATCCGACCGACTACCAATAAAACAAAAAAAAAACTACTTTTCTAAAATGAATCAAATAAACTCCTTTGGCATTTTGAGCTGATTTTCCCCTTGAAATGTCTTTCATAAACGGCCCTTGCTTCATCAATAATTTGAGAGCGCCTTGTATTTGAGAGATCTTTGACTAAAATTATGGCCAAGGCTAGTCGACCTCTATTACTACAAACCTGCAGCAAATTTATAACATTACTCTTAACATGTTGATTTCGATTTGATAGTGTAGAATCTCACGTGGATGGAATCATATTTAGAAGGAAAGGATTGTATTATACCGCCGTATACGAATTATCATCAGCCTCTCCGTGCAACATCCACTGACAGACGTAAAACCCGCACTCATAGCTACGTGGAAAAATAGCATTTATTATTGAAAATAAGATTGTGAATCGAAATGAAATAATCAAAATACTCAAAGAAATACTAACTCATCAATTTGCTTAGAAACGTATGGAGGAATTATGATTTGGAACTTATGCACTTTGGGCACTTCATAGGTTGATGGCTTGTCTGGAAATTCTTGAAGCATCTTGTAAAAGAATTTCAACTGTAACAACAAACTTAACCACGTAACTATTACAGTACAAAATTTAAAAAAAGAAAAGAAAATTGACTTACTAAATTTACACGAAGGGAATAGTTTGATCACCCACCATTCCTTGCACCCTTTTCTTACGATTTTCCAGCAAACCCAAATCAGTACGCAAAGAGTCCTCTACATGCACTACCTTTTGGTCCATGAAAACCACAATAAGAAACCAATGGCGGTTCTCATCATTCATTGGCAAATATATCTGAAATAAATAAACAAGTAAATGATGACGAAAGAATGAATGGACTATACAGTAAAGGGCAAAACATTAAGAGAATATAGTACCCTGGAAAAATTGCTAATATTATCACACCATACCTTGGTGCATTCAAAGGTGCCGCAAAGATATAGGTTCTTATAATTTTCCACGGCTTTTTTTGGAGTCCAACCCATTTTCACAACCAAATCCTGGGTAGCAGTTCACATTCACTATTCAACTTTGGGAGAAAGAAAAAAGTAAACTTACTGTAAAGAGTTTTCCATAATTGTTGCTTACCTCAAAATTGGATGGAAGGTACCAAGGTCCATTTTTCCCCCAAGCCCTAACATCAACAGCTAATTTACAAGCTACAGCAGTCAAAATCTAAAATAAGCAAAACCAAAGATTAGTATAGCTAATATGTGGTCAAGTATGCCTTACCAAAACAGAACTACAAAATACTTACATAACCATGAAGCCACGTTTCTGGAAGCAAGTCCTTCAGTTCTAGACGACTTAAACTATGGCCAAAATTCTCAACAAGCCATTTATCATCTTTTAGACCATCACCAAAGATGAAACACGCAATGGAACGATCCTCATCATTATCTAACTCCATTATTGCAGTCACCGGAAATTCCACCTACGATTTGAATTTACCAAAACTTACAATACATAGGTACATCATAAACATTTTAAAATCACACAGGTGTAATTTCTTTAAATAAATTCTATATACCTTCCCCGATACATTTATATATTCCACAGCCGCATTTTTTGGCCTCTTGTGTGAATCATCGCCATCTGCGTCTGAGTCGGAATCTATATAAATAATTCCGTTTACGCTAGGTGTGAAAGGAACAACAGTGGGAGCTGAACTTCCAGATGCAGCCATCGGAAATTCCATCTACGATTTGAATTTAACAAAAATTACAATACATAGGTACATCATAAACACTTTAAAATGACACAAGTGCAAATTGTTTAAATAAATTCTATATACCTTCACTGACTCATTTAGATCTTCCGTGACCGCATATTTTTGCCTCTTGTGTGAACCATCGCCATCGCGATCTGAGTCTGGGTTTGAATCAATATAATAAACTCTTTTTACGGTAGGCGTGACAGGAACATCAGTGGGAGGTGAACTTCCAGATGCTTCATCAAGAATGCGTTTCGACAGCCTCTTTAGCACTTGAAATTCAGTATCAGTTTTCATTATCATTGCAGTCAAAGATTTAATCTTATCGTACAACTCATTGAACGTCGTCTCCATGGCTCCAAAGGTAGTCGTTATGGATCCAACATATTTCTTAGTATCATGCCTCGACATGCTAAACAACAAAACAAAAGAAATAACACACATGAAACAAACAAAAGTCATAAACAAACAAAAGTCAAAGCGGCTTAAGGAGCGAATAAAGAACATACATGAAAGGAAAAGGGTTGTAAGAAAGGAACAGCACAAACGACCAAAAGAAAGAGCTATTTTACACTACAGAAAATAGATCATTTATTCACGGTGAATCCCGTGTTTGAAAGTGCGTTTCCCGTGTTTAGTACTTTCAGTCACGGGAAAGTTACCGTAATATATACCTCCGTGTCTAATTGTAAAGGTCACGGGAAATTTCTACCGTAACTAGTTATAACTACTCACGGTATAATTTCCTGTGATAATATGTACGTATTACTCACGGGAATTCGGGTGACTAATGCATTAAATTGGAGCACAAAACCTAGAAAAAAAAATCATTTAAAGACGGGAAGTTCACCTTTTGACACAGTATTTACCGTAGCAAAATTGTTTACCGTGACTAGATGTCAATCACTAATGACGGTATTTACCGTAGCAAAATTGATTACCGTGACTAGATATCAATCACTAATCACGGTATTTACTGTGGCAAAATCAATTCCCGTATCTAGATGTCAATCACTAATCACGGTATTTACTGTGGTAAAATCAATTCCCGTGACTAGATCTCAATAACTAATCACGGTATTTAATACCTGTAGTGACTAGTGTTACCGTGATTAAAAATATCAATAACTAGTCATTGTATTTCCTGTGACTACATACAAACTACTGTACACGGTATTTTCTGTGCCAAATTACAAACCACTGGTCACTGTATTTTCCCAAGACTAATGACAAAGCATCGGTCACAGTATTTACAGCTGACTACATACACACCACCAATCACTCACAGTATGTTTCAGTGACTAGATACAACACAATAATTATGAAAATCAGATATATT
This sequence comes from Linum tenue, assembly GCA_946122785.1. Classification (NCBI taxonomy): domain Eukaryota; kingdom Viridiplantae; phylum Streptophyta; class Magnoliopsida; order Malpighiales; family Linaceae; genus Linum; species Linum tenue. Next base: position 47,563,750 of record CAMGYJ010000006.1, on the reverse strand, counting down.
AAAGTTTCCTGCCAACATTAATAAGTGTAAATAGAATAATATATTACCTACAAGCGATTCTATATATCTATTACAATCTACTTATATAGGTTTAGAGCTTGCTGTGTAGACCACCGTCTTCTTGGAGCTTGCTGTGAGAGAGTATCCATGAACATCACCCCAAAATCTCATCACCACCAACAAAAAGAGTAATGAATCTGAAAAGTGAAAGGAGCTATATCATTCGAACTATTTATCCTCATTCTAGTCATGCACCAATAATGAATCAGAATCATGATATGGTATCCAATAACTAGGCTATGAAGTTAGAAGAACCCTACATTCTACTATAGACATATGATTCATTGTCTAACATCTGAGCATACTAAAAGGGAAATTGCAGTAAACAAGAACAGCCAAGACTGCATACATATCCATCAATCTATCTTAGTTCACTGTAATGAGAGCTTTGATGAAGCATACTAACCCAAACAGAACAGCCAACTGCATACAAATCCATCCATTTATGTTAGTTCACTATAATGAGAGCTTTGATGAAAGATACTAACCCAAACAGAACAACCAAGACGGTATACAAAATTCATCGATCAATTTTAGTTCACTATAATAAGGGCTTTGATGAAAGATACTAACCCAAACAGAACAGTCCCTTTCCAGAATCTTCAATAATGACAACACAAAAGGAAGACAATTGAAATTGTAATGTTAGAAACAATAAGACAACAAAAATCACTTTCCAAAAGGAGAGATTCAACAAAAAATAAATAAAATAAATAAATAAAAGAGAAACCATACCAATCCATAGGCTGATCCATTTCACTTAGCAACACATCCATGGCTCGAGGTGGCACCTTTACAGCTAAGTGCCAGTTCTTATTAACATTGTCTTCTGCATAAAATACCTGGGATACTTGACTTGCAAGGACAAATGGCTCATTTGTCTTCAACATTCTATTCAGGTTGACACTCACAAACCCATGTTCATCCACTTTCAGCCCTTTTGTCTTATCATAGACATCACACCAATCACACCTAAACAAAGCTAATGATCTTCCTCCAAGAAATTTTAACTCAATGACCTCTCTTAAAACCCCATAGTAGTCTATAGCATTCAGATCAACTCCATCATCGCCAACTACAACGACTCCGTTATTTTGAGTCCTCAAATTTTTGTCATAATCCTTTGTGTGAAAACGAAAACCATTTAGGACATAACCTGTAAAACACTTACACTTTGAGCAGGTCCTCGTGATAGTGACAATAGGTCATCCAATCTCTTACTCTTGTTAGGTTCATAGGAATTTGCAACCTGCAATAAAGATTTTGACACGTTTTCAGAATATAATGTAGTAATTGACCACGACATATGAAATAAAAACTAATCCATCAACAAGAATTCCAAACTGTATGTACACTTGATCGATCAACTGCAGCATGAATTGTATTGTAATGGAATACAAAACTGTAAACTTGATCAACCCAAAGCCCAACAAGAATTCCAAACTGTACTTGCTGTTGCATCTTCTATGTATAGCAACATTAGAATGTGATTAAAGGGGAGTAATTCTATCACCATCTCTACCACTCCCTTCCCTTGGCCTCGTTTTCCAATTTCCACCACATGAAATGGAAACTAAATAATTAAGAACACTTACTCAATCGATCAGGTGTATAGTTTAAATGAAGCTATATATAAATAATTAAGAAACCAACCAGTTCCTACCCCCCCCCCCCCCAAAAAAAAGAGAGGTTTCTTTCTGATTGGGAACGCAGAGAGTGGGACAGAAAACCTAATACCTTGTTGTTCTTCCTTTTTATCTGCTAAAAAAATCGCGCGAGAGTTGGGAGCCAAAATTGCAAAAGTGGAGCCAAAATTTTTGGGTTTGGAGCCTAAAGTTTCGGTGGAGCAACTTTTCAATGGAGCCAAAAAATTTGGGCTTGGATTTTGGAGCCTAAAACGCGGGAGGAAGTTTGGCAGGAGACAATTTTCAGGCGGGATGAAGATTTGCATCGCGGGAGAGATAATTTTCAGGCGGAGGAAGTTTTGCGGCGCGGGAGGAAATTTTAGGCAAATTTTTGCGGGAGGGAATTGTCATGTGCTGGTTTATGAAGTTCCAATTACGTGTCCAATAAATTAAGCAATTTTCAAATAAGTGGTCCAATTTAGTGTCCAACAGCTTAGCATGAAGTTCTAATTAAGTGTCCCAAATTAAACGTGTCCGAATTAATAGTGCCCCAACTTACAAGTGTCACAAAATTAAAGTCCCAAGTTAACCTTTGAAGTTTCAATTAGGCAATTCAACGAGTCCAAACTTATTCGTTTTCATTCATATTATTTTTCATTTACATTTTGGAAAGATAAAATATAACATTGTTCACGGTATTTAACCGTGACTAACAACTAATCACGGTAAATAAAGATTGAAAAATTGTTAAATTAATTCCCGTGATTAGAACCATACAATTTATTACAGGATTTTTTACTGTGATCATTAGTATACATCTAAATACGGGAAAACTTACTGTGAATAAGATACCGTGACTGAAAACCAATTTTCCTGTAGTGTTAGTTGTTGCACTGTACCGAGATTTCTCCATTGCAATTAGTTTATCTCCCCGCCAGCACAGAAGAAAAGCCTTACTTTTGCTAAAGTCACCAGGGAAAACGGCAGGAGTTATTTTTTACAAGGTAAACTCTAGGCTTGGCGTCCCTTTATATAGACCGCCAAACAAACCTAATTTATTAATACCATTACGTCCAAAAAAAGAATTCCTCTATTGACACCTAAACTGATCCAACTAAGGAAAGCAAGCCTATTAACAAGGAGTAGAGATTAAATCCCCACCAATGACAAGCCTATTTACAAGCATATTCCTCTATTGCGTTTGGCTCCACCACCGAATGAGGGAGGCCATCTCCACTGGACCAAAAAAAATTTCGGCCATCACTATTTATGCCCCGAACACAGACGTAATTACACATATCACATATGCATTGGAGAGAGAGAGAGAGACAGAGGAAATGATAGACCTTCAAGATATCGAAGTCTTCTTCCATCATAACAACATCTAAATCAGAGAATGCACGAGAGGGGCCTCAGTTAAGCAAGACCCAAACATATCCCTACTGTAGCAAGATAATGTGTACAAATTATATACAAGCTTTAATGGAAGGTTTGCGAATTCAAAGTACAAAAGAGAATTTGAAGACCTACCAACGATGCTCGGCAAACGCTTAACAACACCGAGTCTCTGAATTTATCATCAATCAATCGGCATATCTAATCAAGAACCTGAAAATTATATGCAAGTTCAGCTAAGAGAAGCAAGCAAGACAAACAAAGAGGAGGCTCGACTGAAGGAAATTTCCCAAGCGAGAAGATCCAACATCACCTATTGGGCCTGGTACAAAAGGCCTGCTTAGTTTAGTTTTATGTTTTAATTTTACAAGAGCTCATTTTATAGTTATAAATAAAACAGTGGAAGTATATTGAATCAAAATCCTTGTTCAGCATGAATGGTGAAGATTGCCCATGGTAATGACCAGGACGCTGGTTCGACCCTCATACCATTACAAAAAAAATTTTGTTTTCAGCTACACCTATAGAACGACGCCGTTCTCCAGGCCACTTTCGATTCAGATACGAGCACAAAACGATGGCGTTTTTTCATGTATCGTCGTCTTCCCTAGCCCCCCAAATTCCCAATTATCTAGTTGCCGCCGTCGCCACCGTAATCCGACGGCCGTCTCTCTTCATCGTCCAAACTTTCTCACTCCGTTACGATTTTGGACTCCGACCAAGTTAATTCCCTTGACGAGACCCAATCCCCTCTCTCCATTTCAGCCTTACTCATTGTTTACAGGACGTAAAGGTCATAGTCGTTCACCGTCAATTGACGGCAGCGTACGTCAGCGTACCTACCCACCGCTATCGGCGATCCGCACTTCGGCCCACCTCTCGAGTCAGCACTCTTCACTTCTCCGATCCTTCCTCATCCGCCTCTCGAGCACAAGATTCAATCCATCATGCCTCGAACAGATCACTCTCTTAATCCATAGAGGGATTAAACATCGATGGGAAGCGCAAAATCCAATTGCTTCAATCGATAGCCAGGATGAGAGGAGAGGGTTCGTCAGCCACTACAGACAACAATTGGAAAGGGGGTTTAAGCGTTTACATGAGTGGCAAAAGGAATAAATCACCGAACTAAAATTGTAAGTAAATATAACTTAATGGATTGGAGACATAATTAGAATAAAATTTGGTACTATAATTCGAAAATATGTTGAAAAGTTTGTTTAGGGGTTAAAGGGTACGCATAAAAAAGTAATAGGACCAACTAATCATTTAAAAATTGTAAAAATTAAATAATTTAATTCCAATTAATAAACACCGTTAGATTAGATCTACGGTGTAGAAATCCTGTCACATAGTATGTGTCTGACGCATATGAGTGTAACCCATATATATATATATATATATATATGGTGCCTTCTACGGTACCCCGGATGAAAACTGGGGTACCGAATACCTTGAGTATGAAAACGCTATTTAGATCTCGAATTATCAGGATTTTCGGGCATGATACTATACCCTAACCCTTAATGAGTGAACCCTAGGTCCTAATTATCTAAATCATAAAATATAAACCCTAAGATGGTGCATTGATTTTTTTGCCTATATTTGGACGAATCATAACCGTTGATTATTGTTTCTAGTTAAATTGATCTTGGGGTATAAGATTTAGAGAATTAAGACCTAGATTTTGATCTTTATGGGTTAGAGTATATTATAATGTCCGAAAGATCAGTCAATTCAAGTTTTAGATCGCGTTTTCTTACTTAAGGTATGCGGTACCCCGGATTTCACCCGGTATGCAAGTAAGGAATTATGATTAAGCAAGATGAGATATGAATCATGTATAAGGATACCAAATAAGAGCGAGTTGGTCTCATGGTCAATTACATAGTAATTAGGGCTCCCCATGCTATTACTCCGTTATGATATGTTATGTCACACCCCTGATGTGGTGTTGACCGTTGATTGATCATGAGATATGACCACACCCAGAGTGGTGTTGAGTCCAATATGACCACACCCAGAGTGGTGTTAGGTCTGATATGACTACATCGGCAGTGGTGGGTCCGATATGACCACATCCACGAGATGTTTGGTCCGTATTCCCGGGAGAGTAATTAGCATGGGAGTAGTCAGGCGCCTATGATTAAAACATGATAAGATGCATATGCATAAAGTCAAGGTGGTTGAGTCTTTTGCCTATTGGGATGTCGGATGGCTGAGGTCTGATCCTAGTGCTTTGGCTTGTTTGCTAGATGTATGGTAGGGGTATGCTCTATTACGAACTCACGATGCTATAATTATCTCACTCAGCCATGAGCTTACCCTCTTTTATTCTTTTCCACTGCTTATGCTATGTGTAAGCAAATCATCAGCAGTAGCAGTAGCAAGTACATAAGTGTGAGCAGAGCGAGGATTTGAAGGCAGAATGAGGTATTGTCTCCAACTATTCTGTGCTTGAACGACTACTTGGGATTTTGGCCAGTGATCCACACCTTTTGTAAAAATATTTTGAGAACGTTTTTCATGTGCATACTAGCTTCTGAAGTAGTGTGAGATATCCATAGGTGTGGAAGGTTGATGATATGTGTATATTTGTGTAATTGTGTAAGTTGTGATGATTTTGGCATGTATAAGTATGGTATGCAGTTGTGGAGTATGAAAAGTGTGACTATGACTATGAAAACCAATGTATATGGTTGTGGATATATATTTATGTCTATGAATGTAGGGATTCAGATGAATTATTTTGCAGGTCTAGTTGCAAGAACTGTTAGCACATTACGCGAGTAATTCATGTCGAAATTTTATTTGGGTAAATTTTGGTAATCAATGTAACACCATCTTTAAATTCCGCTGCAATTGTATGAACAATACGATCAGGCAAAACGTACAGGGTAGGGTGTTACAACGGAGGCCTCTCAACTCTGTCTAGGTCTCGACGTCGGGTTTCAAATTTTGATGCCGTCGAATTCAGACTTGCTCCCACCACTGAGCCTTCGTGTAATTACCATTTTGAAAGAAAAGGAGGACTTTACTCTCCCAATCAAGATAGCTCGAGGCATTATTGGCGCCGACAAAGGAGGGGATCGTGAATTTCACTCCTCGGAGCTATGCCAGTGTGGGTTCTAGGGGACGTCGATCTTGATCATGTAAATCGTGGCGACGGTCACGATCGTGTTCTATGGCGATTAATCGACGCTCCAACTATTGGATTCGTTCCACCAAGACCGGATCACCTCTTACCTGAACTCCCTAGTTCCCAGCTGTTTCGGGAATTGCTGTGTACCCTGTTTCCGTTGCATGTGTAATAGGGGCATTCACCCGCAAAGTTTACTCGGCCAGCTGCCGACTAATTTGATCTAACTGGGCCTGAAAGGGTTTGACCACCAATTGAAAAGCCTCGGCTGCGCTGAGAGAAGATTCTCCCATGGTTGGATGATCCAATAGTGCTTCGTCGCCAGACTCTGACTCGTCTGGTTTCTGCATAACAACTGGGTCTATGTGGCGCGTTCTAGCAGCAACAATTAAGTCTTTCTTCTTCGTGGTTGCCACTGATTTGAACCAAGGCTCTGATGCCACTTAATAAAACTCTAGGAGGGTTGTAAACCAGAATCACGAAGCTAGAAGGTTTAGAACCTGGAATTGATATTTAATTTTTTGGAGGAAGCTTTACCTTATCGGAGTCGCTACTCATGATATGCACTTAATACCAAAGATTACGGCTACAGAATGTCAATAATAGAATCTTTCTATCATTGAATAGTGTGTTTTCCTTTTTAATCAAAGTGGTTTTGTTTTCTAACACTCTGTTTGGATAATGGGGGAAGTGGAGGTTGGTGCAACTTTGGAGATGCAAACACGGAACCCTAAAAGTTTGCACCTGTTTGGTTGATTTGCTACATGGAGGGGTACAAATTTAAGGGGCAAAATTACTATTCTAAAGTGCCCCTCAAATTTGGGTGCAATGTGAGAAAGAAAGGGGAGAGATAAGAAGAAAGAGGAAGTGGAGGGCAGTGGTGGGACCGAGAAGGTTAGAAAAAAGGGAATGGTGGGGTCACGTCAGAAAAAATGGAAGGAAAGAGGAAGATGGGATTTTATTTTGTTTTTATATTATTTATTTTTTGAATTATTTTATTACAATTTTTATTATTATATTCATATTTATATTTAACACCCCATTTTGCATCCCCTGCTTTTTGTTCCAAACAACAATTTGCACTCCAATTTGGACCTCCTTAAATTAACTTCTCCTACAAGTTGCACCTCAATTTGCACCCCCTTCGACTTTGCACCCCCCTCGTTGCCAAACTAAGTGTAAAGGGAAGCTAAAGAATACAAAGGCGTTTAATGATTATCATTGGTAGAGATTGGTCACGACAATTCTCGAGGAGTTTCATGAATCACCTTTACGAGGGCATTCATGGCATGATAGGACATAATGACAAGTCAGAGCCCATTTCTTTTGAACACAAATGGGGTGATAAGTGAAGGATTATGCGGTGAGTTGTGACACATGTTAGATGGTAAAAACATCCCTTTTACTTCTTTTTGGATTATTGCAGCCCCTATGGGTGCCAAGAGAGGGTATGCGAGGATATCAATATGGACGTTTATAGTGGGACTTTCGCCTTCTTGGGGGAAGACATGCCTATTTGTGGTGGGGTATTGTCTTACATGGAACACACATTTTATGGCTCTAGTACATCCCTACATGGCAAAGCAGAAGAGATTTTTTCCTTGGACTATGGTGAACGATCCTGATATCATCTTTCTGAGCCACTTTTGGCATAAGGTTTTCTCAATGGTGCGGATCGGGTTAACTATGAGCTTGGTGTACCATCTATAATCGAATGGGAAGATGAAGGTGGTCAACCATTAGTTGGTGCAGAATCTATCATGCTTTGCTCCTCATCAATTGAAGAGCTAGTTAAATATGTTGCCTTGGGTGGAGCTGTTGTATCATACCCCGTACGTGCCAACATGTTGTTTGGATGACCCCATTTGAAGCACTGTATGGTTGGACGCCACTGGCGTTAGTAATCTGAAAAGGAAGTACCAATGCAGTTGACGAGGTCGATCGATGGTTGGCGGTGAGAGATGATACTCTGAGTAAGCTTAAGGCCAACATAATGAAGCAGATAGCTTAAGCGAGGCACCGAAAGGAGTTTGTAGTAGGTGACCTGGTGCTCTTATGACTGTAACCATATGAAAGGCTTTGGTATTCTGGAGAGCTAACAGTAAGCTGGTTGCAAGGTATTTTGGGCCCCATGAACTGCTCGAGTGAGTGGGACTAGTGGCGCAGAAAGTACAATTGTTGAAGTCCTGATGCAAGAACAAGTTCTAAAATCCTAGGGTACCTTAGGGTCATATTCCAAGGTCTTATAATAAACAAATACTCACATCAAACCATCATTGACTCACACGAAAATTATACAAGTATTTAGCATTCTTCATTTAACAAACAAGCAAGAGTAGTAAAGTCGTTTCGGTGTTTCTATATTTATATATGCATAAAAGTAAAGAGGTGTTATTGTAGATGAAGGTAAGCTTTGAATAATTTCATGCATACTAGGGCTCAATTATATCATGCATCAATGATTCATCTATAGCATCACTCTATCCCTTCCACCAAAGCCATTCTCTACCCATGCATGTGCCTCTTGTGATAGAAATTTAACTAGCTAATATGTGATATCGCTTCGTGTCATTACCTAATTAATGAAGGACAAGGAAGTTAGGATAGTACATGATTAAGTTTGGGCCCCTCCGATTCATAATCAATGGTCTATAGCATCAATGATATAACTATCAAGAAATGATATAACTATCAAGTATTGATCCTCTATAGCATCAATTGGGTATCACAAGGGGGAAATTTCGTAACAAACTAGATGATAATAAGAAAATGCATATAATAGCATACTATAGAATCATAAGCATCAATGATAAAGAAGCATTCATATTAGATAAACAACAATGAGCATCACATAGTAATCCATGCATCCACAACGACCATCAGAAGGTAAACAAGTTCACATGCTCATACAATCAATTTTGAACTAGATGCATAAAAGATGAGGGTACCACCATAGATGATGACAACATATCCTTAGCTGAAAACTCTCATATGAAAGCTAAGCTCTTACTCGAGTAGAGTACATAAGTTTTTGTGTGGTTGTGCAACCTTAATGAACTAATGAGTCATGCCCTCTATTTATAGGGGAATAACTTGGCTAATTTACTCCTAAACCGAATAGTAAATGGTTTCCTAATCCTTGTAGACCACGTCAATGTAGTCAAAATCATGATTTTACGTAAATAAAAGACTGAGGTACAATGAAATAATGGATTAAAAATCGTAAAATTGTGAGATTTTAAGGTTCACACTAAAATAAATACTGAATACACACTAGATAGAAAATGTTATGCATATCATGTTAACCACATATAATTTAATTACCTTCCAAGATAAGTTTGTTTATTAAATAATCACAAATAAATCCATAAATTTATTCTTGTACGAAACATAAACACACAAATAAGTAACCTGAAACCTGATACAAATAATTTAATCCAGTTAAGAGTAGAAAATCATATATGATTGCTAGGATCAACATTAACATCCCTCACACATCATCATCCTCACCCTGACCCTCACGCTCATCCTCATAGAAACCTTAGCTATTTGCTTGAGCAATGGTGTCATTATTCTCAAGATCACTTGAAGTACTTTCATCATTAACCATATTTCATTGATGACTATCATTTGGCAAAGGTAACTCACTAATGATGCATTCCCTTCTTGATAGAATAAAATTCAGGAATAGTGGTGCTGAAGGTTTGGGAGATGAACGAAGGATTGCAAGGGCATGGAGATTAGGAATATTGCAAGGGTAGTGGGGAACTACGAGCTAAATGGGATGGTGGACAAAGAATTTGTAGTAAAATCAGTATCAAAACTCATACATAAGATCGTAAAATCATAAGATTTTAAAATCGAGATTTGGACTACATTGGACAGCGTAACTTCTTGGAGAAGTTTAGGGCTTGAGCGTAGGTAGGGAAATGGTTGGGACTGCCGTCCTTTTTCTGAATGGATTGGGCTCCTTGGCCCATGGATGACTTCTTCTCATGATTTGGACGAGACTCATCTCGAATATCATAATAGAACTCCCAATTAGGGCCCAATTATAAACCTTAATTGGGTGCAATATAGGGCAAATATGTTTGAATATCAACCCGAGCCAGTCCATGTATCCCTACTTCGATTGTTTGAAACATTATCTAGCGATTGGTTTTTGGTTGAAACAACGATCTATAGCTTAAACGTTTGGAAAAGTAAATGGATTTGACACTAATTGAGAAGGCTTCACCCAGGTGTTGCTCCCCCTAGTTAGCAATTATGACTTGTCGCATCGAATGGTCACGTGTCGTTAGGAGGTTGTAAACCATAGGGAAGTGAAACAAGTGAACAAATGCCACTCTCTTGGTCAATAGGTCAAGGGAATTTGATTCAAGCTACCAAAGTAGCTCTCTTCACCTATTGACTAAGGGTTGCCAAAACTTCACCCTCGAATCAAACCTCAGACAGCCAAATTACAACCAACCCTAGGTGCTAATACGAACATAGAGGGTTGCCCTTCATTAACCTAGATAGGAGACAAGATTTGCCTAAGAAAACCCAGCTTTGCAAGCCTCTTTCAAAGAAAGGGAGTTTTCTCTCTACCTAGGTTAGAATGGCAAATAGATTGATAGGCAAACACACAACACAATCATCCCTGAAAATACTTCCAAATTCATATTAAAACACATCCACACACAAATCATTCAAACCATACAAACATTCACATAATTGTAGCTAGGGTTTATGAACACCCAAGTGAAATAAGGGACTACTCCACACTAGGAGAACGGAAAACACAAAGGAGAAGAAGGGAAACCATCATGGAGATGCTAGCCTTGCTCCTTGTGTTGAAGAGATACTCCTTTGGGGAAGGAATTCCCAAAATATTGCTTGAAGATGAAACCTTAGCTTGTTCTCTTCTTTAGTTCGTCACTTTCTCACTCTAGAAATCTGAAAAGAAGAAGAAGAAGAAGTTTCTCACACTAATTCTCTCGCTCTTCTTCCTTCAGCTCAACCTATTTTATACCCTGGTCGAGCTTGATTCACGGTCCTAGTTCACGACCGTGAACATCTGGCGGGGACTGTGAACTGGAGAAAAAATGCACCGCATCATTTAAGCTCTTCACGGTCTCTGGATTTGGTTCACGGTCTTACGACCGTGAACTGATTTAGTCCAGTTAGACCAAAAATGGATCTGGACGCATTGCGCTTCACGGCCGCTGGCTTCAGTTCACAGACATCCTGACAATGAACTCTTTGCTTCTGTCGTGAACTGCGGTTGCCTCCCTCCTTTGACCTGACTTTGCGCCTTTTTGTCCAACTTGCGACTACAAGGCTGGTTCCACTTGCTGGAGTCTGAAGCATTCTAAAACAAGGGAAAACTTAGCATAAAACCAAACCTCTCAGAGTGAAAATGCCTCAAACGCCTAAGGAAAATGGGGGTAAAAAGTATAGATTTAGACCTTAATCACTCTCCCACACTTAGACGTTTGCTTGTCCCCATCGTTGTCATGCCAGTGGCATGTCGACCGGTTGAACCTGGTTCAACCGATACCGGTCATGAAACTGGCTGGAATGTCACCGGTATGATGTATTGGTCAATGTCGGTCAAAACCGAAAATTTCGGTGGTTCAACCGGAATTTTGATTTCCGGATTTCTTAAGTCATACACCCCTGTTTTGTGTTGAAATTGTAAAAAAAACTGGGTTAGGTTTTGCCCGCCATCCCGCATCCCCCTTTCACTCAGCAGCAGCTCCTTCGCGAGCCCTAAACTGCATTTCGACTATCTTTGTGCCTATTCCTTTCTCCTTCCTCATGAACCCGACATCAAACAGATCAGCGGCAAAGCGCGGCGAGATTCAGCGGTCGGAAGGCGCGACAACTTTAGCAGGTGCGATGAGGATCGGCAGTCAGTAGCCGAGCTTCTTCTCCGCCTGCATCTCAGTAGGCAGTAGCTATATCCGAGTCTTAGTGTTCCCTCAATGCTTGGTGCTTTTGGCGGTTGCGTTTGCAAGCTGTTCGTTCTGATTGCTTGTGGCGTCGGTGACGTTTTGGTTTCATTTCAGGGCTTTGAAAATTGATTATAGTTTCACTTCTTTGAGCGTTTACGGAGAGGAATGCAGCATGTAATCTGCCAATTTTTGGAGTCATTAGCTTCTAGTCCACTAACATAAATATGTTTTGGTTTATTGGGTGGGTCAAAAGAAATAGAATTGTAAGTTTAGTTTATGGATCCGCATGAAGGTATAAATAATTCATTTTTTTTATAAAATGGGGTATTGCTAGTATATTCGTTCTCTGGAACTGGAATTTCCTTAAAACCGGCATGAACCGGTATAAACTGGTTGTAACACTGGTAGAACCATTCCACTTATGAAACCGTCGCACCGGTATAAACTGGTTTGACAACCTTGCTTGTCCACAAACAAACCATTTCCAAACAAGGTAATATCTCAACCTAACAAGATAACTTGGGGACAAATCAAAGGGCACAAAGTGGTGAATCTCAATGGCTAGTGGGCATCAACACATGAACCGCTACAAACAATACCGACATCCATCACAAACGACATTCGAATGCCTCAAGAATGTGCAAATGAAAATTTCTCACCCACCACAACTAACCATGCATAGAGTTAAAGTCCAAGGTGCAAACGACGGGGCAACATAGGTCCTCACCGAGGTAAGATATGAACTTGCAAAACATGAATGAAGGCTAATGCACAAATGAGAACTAATATTTTGCACACAACTAATGCAACTCTCAGCCATCATAATAGGATGCACTCGATCACATCCAACAATTCAAGGTCAATGCCAAATAAACATGAGATTCACCTACAAACCTGCCACTTCGATCATGCATCACTTGGAGCCCTCAAATTATTAAAATTTGGGCATACAGCAAGGCTCCAAGCATTCAATCGCACACACAAGAATAATTATAAACTACCCCCCCCCCCACTTAAGCTCGACATTGCCCTCAATGGCGTAAAATAGGGGGTATAACGATGTTACCGCATGGCTTGGTGACTGAAAGTTTGATAATTTCCCGGGGTAGGAGGTTTGAGCTTCAAAGAGAAAACAAAAACACACGCAAATTCTCGCTCGAGGCAAGGTTATTACAGATAACAATATTCCACATCACAATAAAAGAAAAGAAAGGCTCACAAATGTACTAAGTCACACACCAAAGAAAAGAAAAATAATAGAGTGCAGAGTTTCAAGTGGAGAGTGGGCGAATGTAATCAGCTCTACCACATGTCTCACTCGTCGGCTACCTCTCTCAGGGCGAAGGTCACTGCTCATTGTCCGAAAGGACACCCTGGTGTCAAATAATCCTCTCCAACAAGTCGGTGGATCGATCGGGCTGGGTGTTGACTCCGACAAACTACTGCCCGAGGCGATCCGCATGTTACTGAGGTGGACTCCGGATGAGGAAGGACAAGCTCTGGATGATGATGTTGCTGATGGTGGCGGTGGTGTGGCACGACGGCGGAGGCCAAGAGCTCGGGTAGCTGGCTGCTCGGTAGGAGGGACCTCTATATCATGCTCCACTGGAGCAGGGTAAATCTGCAGCCTCAGAGCGTCCGAAGGTCGAAGCCCCTTGAATTGCTCAATCCCTCGCTCTCCCTTGAGCACCAACTTCATGTTATAAAGTGTCTCCACGGGGTACTGCTCTATCCGATCGATGATGGAGCAGTCTGTGAGATCAACCCCTAAGTGACGGGCCAGCCTGGTGATGATGCCCCCAAATGCATCGTATCCACTCGATCACGCCCCATGCATATGGCAAACGTGGTAGCCACCACTGATCCCATATGGAGTGGCTCTGTTGGGCTGCTCTGGGTATGGATGCTATCAACCCCTTGTTGGTGATCATATGCCTCGACCATAGACTAGGGATGATCGACCTCGTGAGCAGTGTATGCATGATCCTCCATGGAGTCTGGAGCTTCACTGCATTGGTGTTGGAGCCATTGAACTCGTCATTCGGTGCTGCTGGAGGAAGATGGCGTGGAAGGCCCGGTCGTACCAGAATACGGCTGTGTACTGCCTCTCTGTCATGGTCATGTGAGTGGGGTCTAGCCCCATGGCATGGGCGAAGCCGTCATAAGTCATCATGTGTTGCAGACCTCCTAACATGAACTCCACATACGGCTAATTCTGCTTGCTGGTCGGGACCATATGGGTGAAGGTGGAGTAGAACTCCACACAGAGCTTGTGGTATATGAGCTCATTCATCGCCAGCGGACGACACCACTATGGATGGATGAGAATCCCAGCCATCGCTACCCGACACCTGAACATGTCCGGTACAACACCCAGTGAGGTCCTGCCTCACTGTACCGCCACTGCTCAAACATTGAGCCATACTTCTCGTGGTTCACCAAGTACTTAACGTACCTATGACTCGCATCAACCATCCTGCAAAACATCAAACGCACAAACCATACGCGGAAACATTCGTCAATCTCAATTCATTGGGGAGGAAAGAATTCCCCCACACTTAGAATCCCACTCAGCTGCTATGCCTTTGAAGGCTTTTCACAAGATCGGATTTCAAAATTTTAAGTTCAACCACGTTCAAAAATAATCGAGGCATGGTTCTAGGTGATTCATAGTTCATCAAAATAACATATCAAACCCAAACCATGCCTCGATGATTACCAATAGGGTTGTTAATCAGCTGAGCTATTCGTGAGCGACTCGGTCTGGAACTCGATAAAGCTCGTTCGATTAAAAAAAGCTGGAGCTCTACCTTGTTCGGCTCGTGAAGCTCGTAAACTAGCTCGATTAGGTGGCTCGTTAATACAACTCATGAACTGTCTCGTTTTGAGCTTATGAGATGTCCCAACATTGTGACTAGAGAGCCAACTCGACTACAGCTTATGAGAAAATCAATCTATATTTTATGAGTTGGTTTGTTAATGATGCATATAATTATAAAATTTTATATATCACCTCATATGGTGTTTAATACATTGAATATATGTAAGCAAATTTGTCTCATATATGACATAACATTAGGTAATCACATGAATCACATATGACATATAAATATTAGGATATTTATATTATAAATTATCTTAGAGTTGAGCTCGAGCCAAACTTTCGATCTTAATGATGTGTCAAGATTTAATAAATGAGTTGGCTCGTGTTCGAATCAACTCGTCTCGTTTATAAACGAGCCGAACATGAACAAGACAAAGCTCGGCTCGCCTCATTAACAGCCCTAGTTACCAACCACCATTCACGAAAGTGGATTCAATCAACATTCAAACACAATGCACTTGGTGGGCAATTTTCTCAATTTACCACAATTCATGCAAAATGAGCCCACCAAGGCTCAATCAAGTCTACATGCACATCATACATCATTCAAACTAACCTATTAGACCAACCCCGCGCCTAATTTCATTCATTGAAACAAGATTGAATCGATTCTCCTCACCTAAGAACTCTAACCCAATTCTCCAAAAATTACAAGGTAAATGCTTGAAACAGACCTAGAAACACAAGTAGGGTCGGAGAGGAAGGTGAGAAGGAGGCAAGGGTGTCAAAAAATCCTAAAAACAGGTCAGACAGGCTCACCGGAATGTTGCTAGAAATCGCCCACTCTGGAAAAAATTTGAGCTAAATTAGCTCAAAAATTGGTTGAAGATGCGCCCGGTGGTGAGGATTATGGGTCTGAGTTTGGTTTTGAAAATGGGTGGCCGGAAGTCAACGAAATGAACAGAAAAAATGTGGTTTTTCGACAACTCTCAGAGGATTCCGGCGAAGGGGGCGGCGTGATGTGAAGAGAAAGGGTTCACTCCCTTAAATAGCCCGAACTCGATGTTCATGGACAGAGAATTTTGTTCACGGTCGCTAAGACCGTGAACATATATCCCAGACCGTGATCTCGAGCAAAAACAGTGCGTTTAAATTTTTTTTGGAGTGCCCCCGTTCACGGTCTCCACCCTATTATCACATTCGCTAAGACCGTGATAATGGAGCTAAAACCGTGAACTGAGTAAAAACAGGGCATTTCCAAAATTTCAAAACACAACCTAATCTTTTGTGCCCCTAATTTAAACACATTCAAAATCCAAGCAAACCGAATCAACATTCTGGCACGGTGATAACCAATCATCCACTTGCACTCTTTACTCAACCACAAAAAACAAAAAAAAAACCGACGTTGGGTTGCCTCCCAACAAGCTCTAGTTTAACATCACTAGCTCGACGTTGTGGATCTATCATGCTTGAGAGCACGTGTAACACCCCGAATTTTGGATTATGGTTCGACCGTAATTCGTGATCGGTTGGGTTGTCAGTGGCGTACTAAAAGTTGCAATCGCGGTTTAGTAGTAATAATAATAATAAAGTTTTTATTATTATTTTATTAAATAAAAATAGGAAAAGGGGCCTAGAGGGCGGCCCTCTCTATTTCCCCCAGCCGACCCTCTCTTTTCCCCAATCCCCCCCCCCAGACCCCGCCGCCCTCTCTTAAAATTCCCCAAACCCCAAGCAGCCCCGGCCCACTCGTTTTCCCCCCAGCAGCAAAAACCCACCGCCGCCACTTTTCCCAAACCCCCCAGCAGATAAATCCCCACCGCCAGCAACAAAGACCATCGCCCCAATTTTTGTTTCAGCAGCAGCCAGGTCTCAAAACCTTTTCCCGATACCATCCCTCTAGTGTTTCTAGGTAAGGATCACGAACTCTTTCGCGATTTCTAAACTTGATTTACCGATAGTCTAATACAAAGCTCGGGTTTTTATTAGCGGTGACGTTGAGGGTTCGATCAGTAAGGAGATCAACGTCTCGGGTCATCCAACCTAGGCCTAGGCACGTTCTAGAGGTAAGGGAACTCGATCCCTTTGAGTTAGATCGATCGATTTTGTGATGTTTCGTGAGGGTGCAATTCTGAGGTTTTAGCAACACACGTTCAGGCCTCTAGTGACAGGATTTGGGTGGTCACTAAAGCTGCTGGGAATTTCCAGAAACTTGTTTTAGAGGTTTAAATTGTTTCGAGTCTTTATGGAGGTTTGTTATTGAGTTTAAATTTTTTATAAATTGAGGTCGGTCTAGGAGATGGCTGTAGTTTAATTTGGGGATTTTTGAAGATGTATTTTGAATTTTAGAAATTGTTCGAACATTCGTTTTAATTAAATAAAAATATTTCCGAGGAGTTTATAAGAGTTCGATAATTTTCCAGGGTATAAGTACTCATGATTGATGTAGGAAAATTATTATCCGAATTTTTAAGAAGGTTCAAGTTAGGTGGAAAATTCGTCCAAGACTAAAATAATTAGGAAAAGTGGTCGGTTTTGAAGGCATTGTTTTTAGAGTTAAGATTGTTAAGAAGGGAGAGTAACTTTCACTCCCGAAGAATTTTATGAGTTAAGATTGTTAAGAGTGGAAGTACAAAACGACTTCCACTAGTAGAAGTTAAGTGTTTAGAGAAGAATACTAAAGTACTTTAGATTTTATCGTAAGGGCGTAGACTGACCCCAACTCACTCACCAGATCATAGAGGAGGAAATCCTAACCAGCCAGTCCGTGATCAGCAAGCTAGAGGAGCTCAACACCATCGTCGCTGAGAGATGTCGAGCCAGGCGTCAGAGTAAGCATCGGAGAACTTTTTCAAGTTATTAAGTCTTTATGGTTAAGAGTTAAACATTGGAGATTCATTTCTTTTGGATGATTTAAGTTTTGCCCACGTGTTTAGGGCTTCAAATTGAGATATTAAGATATTTGAGTTTGATATTTTATTTAAACTGGTGTTATTTGACATTTTTAATTATATCCCGGGGTAGAAATGTCTTTTTCCAAATTCAAAGAGGTGGGATGTTTCCGCACGAAGCCACCAAGAGTCGAATCGCCATGGTTCGGGGCGAGGTTTGTCACCTCCCAACTTAAGCTCCATAGGATGGCCCTCTTGGCCAGTTATCTTCTATTTTCCCTTATCCTTCTTGCGGACATAAGCGCGACTCATCTTTCCTCTCCACGATCCTCTTTTTCTTCCTTTGGGGTTGATACCCTCCTCAATTTCATATTTCATGTCACCATAAGGAGCAAGAGTAATAGTGGGGTTCTCCTTTAGAGGCTTACCTCCACTTCCAATCATATCACTCGAGTCCATTTCCTTCACATCATCATTCTTAGCTTTGGGATCGATTAAAAGAGTGAGTTGCTCTTCTCCATCTCTCAAAATCAGAGTTCCCTCATTAATATCGATTAAGGCCTTGGCGGTGGCAAGGAAGGGGCGCCCTAGTATGAGTGGCATATCTAAATCTTCACTGATATCAAGGATAACAAAATCCGTCGGATAATAGAATTTGCCAACTCTCACTAGGACGTCCTCCACAATGTGGCACTAAGACTAGTAGTCTTTATTTAACCCAAATGCAACTTCCTAAAAAGCTTGTAAGGCATCACATTAATGCTTTCTCCTAAGTCCGCCAAGAAGTTTTCTATATGATGATTTCTGATGCAAAGAAGTATGGTAAAACTACTTGGATCTGGTTGCTTTTTAGGAACTTGTTGAGGATGAAGGCGGAGCACTCCTCACCTAAGGTGGCATTGGTGAGCTTTTCATATTTTGGCTTCTTGGCGAGAAGCCCCTTGAGGTATTTGACAGACCTTGGCATGTGAGCCATGGCTTCCAAGAACGAAATGGTGATGAGGATCTTCTTAAGCATCTCCATGAATCCACCACATTCTGCCTCCAATTAGTCCTTTTCCATCCTCGTGGGGAAAGGAAGATGAGGCTTTTACTTAGCCAATTGTGGTGGCGTTGGCAATGCCTTCTTAGCCTCTTCTTCCTTCCTCTCTGATCCCTCTTGAGGATTGGCCGTTGGAGGAGTCTTCTCTACTTCGGTCACTTTCTTAGCAACAACGTCCGGAGTCACCTTCCCGCTCCTCAAAAGAATAGCATTGCAACCGGCATTTTGATCTTTAGGGTTGGTGATGGTTTGGGAAGGTAGAGCTCCACTTGGTCTCTCGGTGAGGATCCCGACAAGATTACCAATTTGCACCTCCAAGTTTTGAAGGCTTGCTTGATGGCTCCTCATTCACGCCTCAACCCAAGTGAACTTTGTTGTTGCCACACCCATAAATTGCTCAATCTTCCCAAACTTTTGAGTGCTCGTGCTCACGAAGGTGGCCACTAAGTCTTAAAGCTGTGCAAACTTATCGGGTTGTTGTTGGAACCTTTGACCACCTTGAACTTGGAATGGTTGTTGGAAGTTAGAGCCTTGAAATGTCGACCTCTGTTGAATGAAAGGAGGCCTTGGTTGATAATTTCCCGTCTGTCCTTGGAAACCGGGGGTCTTGGGTTGGAAGGAGAGGACCAAGAGAAATTGGGATGATTTTGCCACCCCGGGTTCTAAGTGTTGCTATAGGGTTTGTTCCCGCTAGCATTGGCGATGAAACTCACTTTCTCCTCGTGGGTGCTTGATTCGTTCATCACTTGACAATCTGCAATTTCATGATTGGTACTAGAACACCAATCGCAAGACATCAACGATTTCTTCCCTTGCTTCTTGTCTTCTAGAAACGCATCAATCAAGCGGTCAAGCTTGGCTTCAAGTGGAGCACTCACTCCCACACTTTGCACTCCTCTTCCGGTACTCTTCTTACCACTCCTCATCAAACCCCAATTATACCCTTTTGTTGCCATGTCCTCGAGCAACTCAGTCACTTTGGGTGAAGTCTTGTTCATCAACTTCCCTTGACATAATGAGTCAATGAGAATATTGTCCTCTTGGTGGAGATCGCCGTAGATGGTCTCGTTCCAAAATTTCTCCTCGATTCCATGGTGTGGGCATTGGAAGAAGTAATCAGAGTATCTCTCACATGCATCCCTCAACGACACATCCTCCTCTTATTCGAAATGAGTGATCTTCTTGCGCCACTCCGCCGTCTTGGAAGGAGGACAATATCGAGTCATGAACTTGTTGAGCATGTCATCCCACGAGGCGATCGAGAGAGTCGGTCTATTTTTCAGCCACCGATACCCATTCCCCGCAAGAGAGTAGGGGAATATTCTCAACTTCAAAGCGTCCACGGGAACCCCATTTATCTTCAAACTTCCCGCGCCGAGTGAATGGAAAGAGAAAAATAAAGTAAAATGGAAGCGAAAAAAGGGTTCCAACGATGAAATGAAGTGAAAGAGCACCCCGGTACAACGAGTCCTTGGTTGTGAATGATATGAGTCCCTTTATCCATGAACTGACTGTCTTACTTCTACTTCTTCTCATGATCCTGGCTTGAGTCTAGTACTCGCATTTAGAGAGATAGGGAACGTCTTCGAAGACCAGTTAACCTCGTAAGCTGCTATATGATCTAGAAAATCCTCTACCGACGATCGGGGTTGTTTTTTGCTATAGAGTTCTGGAGAGTTGCATTGGTTTGAGTTAGGTTTGCTTGGGGACAAGCAAACGGTTAAGTGTGGGGGGATTTGATGACTCGATATTTGCACATGTTTTCCCCTTTGTTTCTTGATCGTTTGAGCTTTAATTATCGCTTCTTTGGCCTATTTTATGCTAGGTTGTGTTCCTTTGTCACATTTCAGGTCCTAGCACATAAAGTGAAGCATAGGCGCAAGTTTCACGTTAATCAGTGATCAATTGGCGATTCGGGAGAAGATACTCGGGCATGACCTGAAGAAGAATGGATTTCTACCTCACTTTATGGACAAAGAATCATGCAATATTGTCATGAAAAGAAAGAGGATGAGACTACGAGCGTCTGGGATCAAACGGCGACTGATTCGGAGTTCGGACGACGGAGAAACGAAGCATTGAATATAGGGGAACAGGTTCGGCAGTAAAAACACGGGCGCGCTTAAATCAAAACACGGTCGTGCCCATATTTAGGCACGACCGTGTTTCGGCCGACGCGCGCGGGCGTGTTTTTAACACGGGGCAAAACACGGGCGGGAAAAAGCAAAACACGGCCGTGTCCTCGAAGGTGTTTTGCCCAGAATCGGGTTTTTTAGGCAGATGGAAGCCAAAGGAAAGAGAGAGCTGGGTTTTGGATCCCAAACACCCAAGGGACGAACCAAAGAGAGAGGGCGATTTGAGGGTATTCTTGGAGTGGAACTGGAGGATTACTTCGCTTTGGAAGCTCGAGGAACAAGCCCGGACTTGAAGACTGATCATTTGAAGATTCTTACTGCAGTCTCTCTCTTCTCTATGAAGTAACTTCCCTTCACTTAGGTTTTGAGGAACCCTAGCTATGTTTGTTTGATTGGATGATTGTATGAGTACTCTTACTTGATAATCTTGAGTTCATATTCAATCTATGCATGTTTTCATGATTCAATTCTGCTTTAGTCGAGATTATTGATTCTGCTTTGATCCTATGAGAGCGAATACCTGATTAGGTCAATAGAGCACCATAGATTGATAGTATTGGATCGATTGCTTTAGTCGAGGGTTGATTCAATGCTTTGTATCGATTGAGAACCTCATTCGATAGAGGGAATCTAGTTCAGAACGCCTTGATCGGTTTTTCTAGAGAAGGATACGTCCCTCTAGGCAATTGACTCAAGAGGGCCTTGTTCCTTTAGTCGAGACTCAAGGTCTAGTCAAGGATTCTCCGCATTGTGAATGAAAGTGAAACAGGTTAGAGATCATCAATCATTAATCTGGCTAGTGGCTAGGGGGAATCATACCTAAGTGAGTTCCCAACCTGTAATTAGATTAAATTTAACTGTAGTTTGTTAGAGTAGTTTTAGTTCTTTCATCTTAATCTGGTTTGCTAGATAATGAACTAAAGCTGAGTAATAGTAACTCTAGAGACCCGTGGATTCGATATATATTACTTGAGCCACTATACTGTAGTCCCTTTTATTGGTTACACTTGGCCTTTGTTAGGAGTTGTGTCATAGCGAGTCATTCACCCTTTGAAAACTTTTGAAAACAGGAGACTCTTTTTCATAATAAGAAATCTTTGAAAAGATAAAATAATATGACATTCAAACACATAAAATGTCATTTCATCCCATTGAATATCACACCTTTTGATGCCAAGCTTGGAGGAGTCTGCTTCAATGTGTTTAAGGTGCGGTGAGCGCTATCCTCCTTGACCAACATCTGCCACCAGCCTTTGATATGAACACCTACAAAAAGGACCCGCTGATGGTGGTCGGAGGGAACCTGCTCCGAAGCTCAAGTCAATATTTGATAGGAGAGTAATCGAGAGCGGGGTATTGAGCCGACTATTAAGAGAGATTTAGAAGTTCAACCTGAAACTAAACTGCCCAGATAGCATAAATGGGCATCCTATTTATAGATGCCTACTTCTTCTAGCGTGGGTGACGTGCTCATAATAAAATAAAATATAAATAATACATTAGCTCCCAACCAATCCTTAATGCAATTGTTGGTTGAGTGTAATGAATAAAATCATCCAACCAACCAAAATAGGTACAATGGCTTGGTCGGGTCATGAACAAACACACGTCAACAATTTAGTAATAGATTTGTAACAGAAAGAAAGTGTTATAAACGCGCTGCTACGGATCGGGAAATCGCCGGAATCGACAAAGCAAGAATACGAAAGCGAGAATCGAATAAACACAGACACACGATTTACGTGGTTCACTAACACGATGTGTGTAAGCTAGTCCATGGGTGAGATAGAGCCAGTTTCACTATATCGAGGAGATTACAGATTACAGAGGAGTATGAGAAGTATTTATAGTACTTCTCCATGTGGGTCTAAACCTAATCCAATATGGCAAAGGAAACGGTTACAGACCAGGCCGAGAACCCGAAACCCAAATAACAGCGAGACCCCCGATTACCAGTCGTAGCGGCTGATAGTCCGATTCAAGTCACATCAACAAATCTCCACCTTGACTTGAATCCTCTTCCTCTGAAATCTCTGATGTACTCTGCTCCTTCTCTCTCTCCCGCCATCAATGCCCCGTAGGGCGGAAACACCCACTCAAGACATTCAGCAAGTCCAAGCAGTGTTGGAACTTGCCATGTGGAACCAGCTTTGTGAACATGTCAGCAGGATTATCCGCGGTGCCAACCTTCTTCACCTTAATCCTCTTCTCTGCCCTCAAGAAATGATACCTCACGTCGATGTGCTTAGTCCTCTCATGGTGGACTTGATCCTTGGCCAAGCATATTGCACTCAAACTGTCGCAATACACCACTGCCTGATCATGATGTAGACCCAGATCACCAACCAGTCCCTTCAACCATATTCCCTCCTTAGCAGCTTCTGTCAACGCCATATACTCTGCCTCAGTAGTAGACAACGTCACCGCCGACTGCAGAGTTGCCTTCCAGCTCACTACAGAACTCCCAAGAGTAAATACATAACCGGTCATCGATCTCCTCGTGCAACATCTCCAGCATAGTCCGAGTCAGAATACCCAGACACCAAGCACTCTGTATCACTTCCGAAGCTAATCCCCACATCAGGTGTACACTTAAGGTACCGGAAGATCCTCTTCACAGCCTACCAATGCTCCTTCCCAGGTTGTATCATAAACCTGCTGACAACATTAACAACATGTGCAAGATCAGGTCTAGTGCATACCATAGCGTACATCAAGCTACGTACTGCACTAGCATATGGGACTCTCGACACGTACTCCTTCGCAGCCTCTGACTGCGGTGCATAAGCTGAGGATAGATGAACATTTGAAGCACTAGGAGTATTTAAGGGCTTTGCTGAAGACATGCCAAACCTCGACAGTATCTTCTGGATGTAGCTCTTCTGTGATAAGAAAAGCTTCTTCTTCGACCTGTCCCTGTAAATCTCCATACCCAGGATCTTCTGAGCAGCTCCCAAATCCTTCATCTCAAACTCAGCACTGAGAAGCCCCTTTAAATTCTGGATATCAGACTTTGACCTCGCAGCAATGAGCATATCATCCACATACAGAACTAGATATATCATCGAACCATCCTCTACCTTGCTGTGATATACACAACAATCATATGGACTTCACATCTAGCTGCTCGAGCTCCAAGTCATAATGTGCCACTATTGCTAGTAGCACTCTGATCGACGTATGTCTGACCACTGGTGAGAAAATCTCATTGTAGTCAACTCCTTCCCTCTGCGAGAAGCCTCGTGCAACCACCCGAGCTTTAAATTTCATGCCCTCTTTAGAAGTGATTCCTTCCTTCTTCTTGTAGATCCACTTGTTTGTAACAATCTTCCTTCCCTGTGGTCGTTTGACTAGCTCCCAAGTCTGATTCCTGTCTTGGGATTCCATCTCATCTCCCATTGCGGCAAGCCACTGATCATCTTCGCCACCCAAAACTGCTTCTCTATAGGACTGTGGCTCTCCTGCATCCACTTCTTCAGCAACCTGAAATATATACGCTACCATGTCCTCGAAGCCATACCTCTGTGGAGGTACTCCTGCAGTCGCTCTCTTCGGTCTACCGGAAGCAATAGACTGTTGAGCTCGTGCACTGGACTCTGAACTTTCTGGCTCTGCAGAGACATCCTCATCATGTTGATCTTCTCCGCCTTGGTGCTCAAACTCAATCTCATTGAGAGTTTGCAGCTCCACCTGCTTATCAACATTCCTGCTACCTTCAACAACAGTAACCTTCAACATGGGGTTATACATAGACTTCTCATCAAACATCACATTTCTACTGAGTATAACTCGATGCTCAGAAGGTGACCAGACTCGAAATCCCTTAACTCCATCTCCGTAACCCACAAATACACCCTTCTTTGCCCTTGGGTTCAGTTTACCCTCATCCACATGATAATAAACAGGACACCCAAAAACTTTCAGTGAAGAGTAATCAGCAGGCTTACCATACCACACCTCATAAGGAGTCTTCAACTCGATACCTGTGTGAGGTCCACGGTTGATCAGGAAGCACGCCATGCTCACTGCTTATGCCCAGAATCTTCTCTCTAGTCCAGCATTAGAGAGCATGCATCGTGCTCTCTCCAACAATGTCATGTTCATCCTTTATGCAACGCCATTCTGCTGGGGTGTATCTCTCACGGTCCGATGACGGGTAATCCCTTCATCCTTGCAGAATTCGTTGAACTTAGAATTACAGAACTCCAGACCATTGTCCGTTCGCAGCTTCTTGATCTTCTTCCCGGTCTGATTCTCCACCAATGTCTACCACTGCTTGAACTTCGTGAAAGCCTCACTTTTCTGCTTCATCATGAAAATCCAAGTAAATCTCGAATAATCATCAATAATAGACAGAAAATACCTGCTGCCTCCAATGGATTCAACTCGTGAAGGACCCCATCAGTCGGAGTGGAGGTGATCCAATATCCCCTTCGTCCGGTGGATACCCTTCTTGGGAAACTTGTTGCGATGTAGCTTCCCAAACACACAATGCTCACAGAATTCCAAATTCTGCACCTTGTGCCCGCAAAGAAGATCCCTCTTTGATAGAACTTGCATCCCTCGTTCACTCATATGCCCCAGTCTCATGTGCCAGAGAGTGGTCATATCTTCCTGTTGAACCTGAAACGATGCAACTGCAGCAGAACCAGACAACACAGACCCTTGTAATGCATACAAGGTCCCACGCTTCACGCCCTTCAGCACCTTCCTCGAATCCTTGCAGACATACACAACTCCACCTTTTCCTTTGAAGCTGAAGCCCTTGCTGTCGAGTAGACTCAAGGAGATCAGGTTGTTTATCATTTGTGGAACATGCCTGACATCATTCACGGTACAGAACGAACCATCATGTGTCCGAACCTTTATGGACCCGATTCCAACAACCTTGCAGACAGCTCCATTAGCCATGACCACGTTACCACCATCTATCTGCTCGTAGGTTGTGAAGCAATCCCTGTTCGGAGACATATGGTATGAAGCTGCAGTATCCAGAAACCACACATCCCCACGATGTGCCTACTCATCTACAGCGAAGGCGAGATCGTCTTCAGAACTGTTGTCCACTTCTTCCACGGCAACTGAACCTTGTTTCTTCTATTGCCCTCTTCTCTTGGGACAGTTGTACTCCAATGCCCCACTTCCTTCTAGTTGTGAAAAGCATCACCTGGCTGTGGACCGGGACCCTTGGAATTCTTGTTCGAATTCCCTTTACCTGTTCTTCTTTCCCTTTCCACCTGTAACAGCCAAACCCGATGCCTCACCACCTGTACCAGATCTGGACGCCTTATGTCTGATCTCTCTCATATGAAGAGCAGACCTGAAATCCTCTAACGACACGCTTTCTTTACCAGCAATAAAAGAATCAACGAAATTCTCATATGAACTCGGCAAAGAAACCAGCAGGATTAGGGCAGCATCCTCGTCATCAACTTGAACATCTATATTACGCAGATCCAGCAAAATAGAGTTAAGTTGTTCGAGATGTTCCCTCAAAGGCGTACCTTCTTGCATCCTCAAGCTGAACAACCGTTGCTTGAGATGCAGCTTGTTGGTTAGAGACTTAGTCATGTAAAGACTCTCTAGTTTCAACCACAAGCCCGCGGCAGTCTTCTCAGCTGCGACTTCAATGATGACGTCATCAGACAATGATAGCATGATGGTCGAGTGGGCCTTCTCCTCCAGGGTATTCCACTCATCGTCATCGACCTCTGCCTTCTTCTGTTTCGCAGACAGTGGCCCCCACAACCCTTGATGTTTCAATAAAGCCTGCATCTTGATCTGCCATATAGCGAAGCTGTTCTTCCCCGTGAACTTTTCGATCTTCATGTTCACCGACGTCATTCTTCTGAATCGAAAACCCTAGCCTGATTTCCAGTCGCGGCTTTGATACCACTTGTTATAAACGCGCTGCTACGGATCGGGAAATCGCCGGAATCGACAAAGCAAGAATACGAAAGCGAGAATCGAAAAAACACAGACACATGATTTACGTGGTTCACTAACACGATGTGTGTTAGCTAGTCCACGGGCAAGAGAGAGCCAGTTTCACTATATCGAGGAGATTACATATTACAGAGGAGTATGAGAAGTATTTATAGTACTTCTCCATGTGGGTCTAAACCTAATCCAATCTGGCAAAGGAAACGGTTACAGACCCCCGATTACCAGTCGTAGCGGCTGATAGTCCGATTCAAGTCACATCAACAGAAAGAAACGCTTACGTCATATATTTCTCCTAGACACGTATAAGTGGTGGGAGTTGGTAAAATGTATACAAGCAGGCACCTCATTCATGTAAATGGTAAATATATTGCATGTCATATAACTTTGTTTGTTCGAGGGAGATGAGATGGTGGCACTACCATGCCATCATTGTAGCCACGTGAAAGGATTACGTGAAGATAGCATTGTGGTGTGCTTGGTGGGAACAATGACACCATTCAACTAGAAGAGCTCAATTATTTGGGAAGAAAGAAAACTTTACTTGCCTAGCTTTTCCTCATGGTATAGAGGGAATATAGAGTATGATGGAAATGTGTTTTACATACGTAAAATTATTATGGGAAAATGGTGTAAAGTATGACGTTGGTTGAATATCGGCTTCATCATTGTTCTTCTTACAAATAGAAAAACTAAAGTTGAATCAAAGTTTTCTATTGGTAACACATCACTAGGTGAGAGTGATTTAAATCATGGCATGTAGAGGCGACACAAATGGGTCGTGTAATTGTTGGAGAGTCGCATCAATCATGGTAGATGGATAGCACCATAGTTGTTAGCAATCATGGAAATTCATGTCGATTATAACAGTCAAGCCGCACCAATCGTTGTGGGAAACCATGGAAAATCATGCCAATCATGGTAGGCGATACAAACCAAGTGTGGCAGGCGACCAGTGTCAATCATTGCAGCCTTATTGTGTGTATTTAGTGGTGTCTGTGTCTCGGGGATAAGGACTATACTTTAGCATAATGATGCAACATGATAAGAAAATTTTGATAGCAACTTGAAATGAGAGTTTAGGAGGGGTTGCTAGTTTTTGTAGTTCATGAAAACGTTCTCTTTATTGAAGCTTTTTAAACTCTAGAGGTGAAGTGGTGAGACTCCCTTTTCAATTTCTAGTTGATGATGAGGATGTTTTCCCACCAGAACTTGGAGGACATAGGAGGTAGACTGATGTCGCTGAAAACGTAGTTTTTTCACTATGTTGAATGTGTGGGCAATTGAACCCTTGACCTCATTGGTGGAGGTGCTCCTATGTAAGAAGTAGACAACATGGGCTTTGCCAATAAAACGTAGATCTTATGAGAGGCAGACATAACTTGGTGCCCCGTCGTCCTTGTATGAATTGCACGACACTAGGTTGCTCCAGCATCTCTCTTCCTTTGTTTGAAGTTGACAAATGATCATTTGTTAATTTCTCTTTGGGTGCCAATTGTTGATGGAAACTTTTCATAAGACCTCACAGTTAGCGCTAATTGTTGATGTTAGTGAACGATTAGGTTGCCCATTGGAGAACTTGAGGAGTCATATGCCTTCACGGCATCTCGATGGAGGAACCAGTGAGGGTTGAAAATATAACTTGAGGAGTCCGCACCAAAGATTGGGACTCCCTATCTGCTGGGCTATGTTGTAATAATAGCCTCCTCCTGGAAGTCTTTGTGGAGAAGGGATAGATGTGTACCTCAAAAGGATGTCGACTGATGCACGTAAAATTGAATATTTTGTAAACCTATATTGTGATCCAATGTGCATTCGTTCCATTCGTTCTATGAAAGTTTCAAGTATGTTCTAGCAACCCTAGGATTCCTTTTACTCGTTTGTTATGCTTTTGGTATCGTTTTGTGCATTTTCTGGTCAAAGTAGTCTAGTGGGCCACTTGGTAGCCGAAGGGAACATCGTGATCCAGTTGCTAGAGCCGAGACTCAAAGAGAAGACAAGCTTATGGAAAAGGCTCCCTAAAATGTTGCGCATTATCTAGCACCGTAGCGAAAGTTTGAACGTGGCACCTCTACTTCGTCAAAAAGTTACATTGGAGCTTCCTGATTTGCTGACCACAAGTTTTAAGACTTTTGATTGGCTGGACGATGCACTAGATATGAGTTTCTCTCCTTAGAAAGCCTATAAATAGAACACTAGAGATAGAAAAGAAAAATGTAGACAAAGAGTCAAGGAATGGGCGTTACTCTGCCGAAAGAGCAACTCCACCGACCAAGAGAAAAACCAATCGAGAGGGAGGAATCAACACCTGAAACGGTAGCTTTGCCCCTGTTTCTCTCCCAGGACTTTTTCTCGATCAATGAACACCTAGGAACCCTTCCCCATTGCTGGCAAGTTCCTTTAGTTGCGTAGGTATGTGAACCCTAGGTGTTCTGGTTATGTAAACTGGATTATATGGTCATAATACGATTTTATATCTTATATGTGTGATGCTTTATTTCCTCTATCTTATCCTTTATCAATTCGAATGAGATCTTAGTCAACCTTGCACTCCTTTTAGGTGGAAGGATTGAAATCCAAGTCGCTTAGAATTAGACCAAACATAACCGTCCTTTTCGATCGAATGGCATGACGCATTAAGGGGAAAATTTGAAGGGTCCTTGTCACCCATTAGTCCGGGTAAATGCTTCGACACAAGGTGGAATCAGATGATCTAAGGAATCATCAGCTCATATGTTGCCGTCATTGAGGTCCCATAACTAGGAGACCTTGTGGAGCTTGCCTCTGCAACGCCTATCCTTCTCTGCTCTCTCAGCAATCCAATGTAGTCTAGACTTACTTTTCTACACATTTTCATCTTTTGTTTTGCAAAACCACATGCACCTCAATCTACTACATGGTTTTCGAATTCAACATAACTATACATCGCCGCTAAAGTAAGTGGTTAGTGAGAGGCCCTATTGAAATACAATCCCGGCCTTTTGGCTAGGTAAATTTGATACTCGCTACATCGACATCAAACTTCAGTGCCGTTGCCGGGGATATCTCGCAAACTTCAAAAATGGAATGAGGTAAGTTTCTAGACCTTTTTTCTTTTCTATTTATGTTCTTCTTTTTTAGCCAAGCTCATTCATAGCAGAACCTCCAGTCGGGGCACCATTATTATTCCATAAATCAGCAGCCCTACCTACCCATTATGCTTCCGTGTGTATTATGATTTCCTTTTATTTCTCTGTTTAATTTTTATACCGTGTCTTACAATTTTGTTTGTTTTTCTTTGTGCGTGTGCTTCTGCTTGTGGCCAGAGTACATGGCCCAGGCACAGTGATCCCAGAATTGGCCATGTCAATGAAATCCTTCAAATTTTCGTAGCAGGTGGTGCCAATTCTAGAGGGGTCTCTCTACTTCTAGAATCAAACCTGTTTCACGTGCAAGTGATTTGGGATAGATTACACACTTTTTTACCTATTGCCTTCCACCGTTTGTCATGGTTTGCACCATCCTTGGAGCTATTTTACACTAGGTTTCCTCGTGTTGTGTCATATTTCAGACCTTAGTAGGTAACTCTTGCACAATGGTCGAAAGTCGGACAAAACAAGGCGAAAAGGGAGCAAAATGGAAAAAAAGTGTGAGGATAATTGTTTTGGGGCATTTGTCACAGGCGGCAGACCATGATGTGGTCAAGTAAACTATGAAGTCTGCTAACTTCCAGGAGCTTTTGTGTAGCTCGCGGGAGTTGTAAGGATCACGATATGCAAACTGTAAAGTCAACAAGCACCCCGTGAAGTATGCTAGTGAAACGACACATTTTGAGTAGAGAACACAGTTTCACTACCGACTTCACGGGCGTGAACTAAGACCGTGATATGAGCACTTTGCAGCTATATAAAGGAGAGTGAGCTGAAAGGAAAAGAGGGAGTTCTACAGAGAAAGTAAAGGGTTCTTCGTCAAGCAGAGACGGAGAAAGCTTCGAGCAATGAAGGGAAGAAAGAGCAATTGACCTACACAAGGCCATTGGTGGGCATTTTCCTCCTCCAATGATCCATTCCATCAACTTGGAAGAGAGAGAACTACCTTACCACCATGAGTTTTTCTTCTATTTTAGTTGTATTTTCTCTGCTAGGTATGGAGTAGTCCTCTATATTACTTGGATGATAGGAACCCTAGTTTAATGTCTTGTAGATTGGAGGTTGTGAAATCTAATTTTGAATGGGTATTGTCATTTATATATGTGTTGAGGCATTTTAATGAATTTGGGGTTTCTTGATCAAATCTTCCAATAATGGGGAAAATTGACATAGGAGGGAAAATCCCTTTTCAATTCCGGTCAATCCTCAGTTACCGTGGAGTGTCATGATTTAGAGGGATTAGTTACCTTGCGATGTTACCGGTTTAACTCAAAGGAGTAGAATCGAATGCATTAATCTTATTGCGGGTATGAGGCACGTCTCCCCGATTAGATCGATTGAGGGGGCTAGAATGCACTAGAATAGGGGGTCCTAGCTACTTTAGCACTCCTAATGGTATATAAACACTTAACTATCACGTTTGAGTGTTACAATTGCATCTCAAAATGAACCAGGGTTAGTATTGTCCGAGTGATCGTTTCTCATTTGAATTAATCAATGTATAATTGTTTGTTAATTAGTTTTAATAGCTTTAACCACAATCTGATCGCTAGATAACGTGTAAACGACTAAAGAAATTAGTCTGTTCGGGTTTATATTTGAATTACTTATCCTCTCCTACACTCGGATATAGTTGCACTTGGCCTATAGTTGGGATAGTGTTGCAGTGGTACCGAGTCAAGTTTTTTTGGTTCCGTTGTCGGGGACACTGTCTATTATTCGGAAAAAGTTGTTTACTGTTAATATAGAATTTCTTTTCTTGCATTTTTGAGTTTGGATCTTGCTTGTTTGGTGATAACACCTAAATTGGTGTTATTTGCCCTTCATATTAAGGTTTGTTTCATGCAATTCATGTGCATAAATGCTTAAAATTGTCAATTGCATCCCTATTCTGTTACTGTTTGAATTCGACGTGATTTTAGGGTGTATTATATGATATATACGAATTAGGTATAAAACAAGGTCAGAAGTGTAGCAAGGGGGCAGGAAGCTAAATATCGCAGCTTGGAAGCTGGAGATCACGGTCGGAAGATAGCCTGCTAAGTCAAGCTAAAGACCGCAATCTGGAAGCCCAAGATCGTGGCTGCAAATTGGAGGGCTCGGTGCGTGAACTTCGCGAGGAAGGACCCAGAGAGAAGTAGAGACTTTCCCCAGTCGAATCACGCCCGCAACATCATTTGACCGAGAGGAAGATTGTGGCCGCAACTCGTGGATCCCGACCGCGCCCGCGATCTTCCCCTTTCCGAAGGCCAGCACGACTGTGTTTTGCGATCTCTGCCTTCCAATTAGAAGATCCCGCCCGCGATCTCTTCACCCTTGGACGCGAACTTCTCCGTCCTCTAAAGGCCTAGTGCCTTAAAATATCCATCCATACATAACAATCCAGCGGGTTGCAATTTTGATTTGGGTTGTCGATGATCCACTCATATAGCACACAAATTCTCCACATCTCCTTTCAAGTGAGGCTAATAGAAGTGCTCTTCTAAGCAACTTAATGTCTTGGCTACAACAAAGTGATCCATCAATCAACAATAGCTTTCAAAGTGATGTTCTTTTAAAACACAATTGGTTACCCCGAACGAGACAATAAAGTTATCCATACTGATTTAATCGAAACCAATGTACTTAGCATCCATGCTTGTGATCAAGGTATGCCTTCGTGATAAAGCATCATTAACCAAATTCTCGTTTCCTTATTTATACTTGATCAAGTATGGAAAGGAATCAATGAACTCAGTCTAACGAACATGTATCTTGTTTAACTTGTGTTGAGCCTTCAAATACTTGTGAGACTCGTGATCAGTATGGATAACAAAATCCTTTGGCCACAAGTAATGTTACCAAGTATTATTGGTCCGAGGTTTGGGTGATGATGATGATGAGCCCATAAAGACACAACCCACATTGCAGGGTGTCTATGCAGCGTACGTGGAGCAGTGGACTCAAGGTCCCATCCCACATAGGATTTGTCCTATCAATGTAACCTAAGATGATTGAACTTTACGGTATAAAATGGCTTGCTCACCAGTAAGTTTTAATCATCAATAGTATTCGGTCTCTCTCCCCGTGGATGTAAGCCTCACACAACGTGAGGAAGAACCACGTAAATCAAAGTCTTCCTTTACTTTCGGTACTATTTTATATGGTATTAGAGTTGTAACGATCCACGTTCTCTTTTCTGTATCAAGAGTCTTGACGATGAGTCTGTCGTTGTTAATCCATCTAATTCCGGCAAGTCAGTCGTCGGTCAGTCTATCCAGGAGTTGGTGTCCTCTTATCATCTTACCAACGCGGATGGTCCTGGAAATATGTTGTTTTGCAAAGTCCTTGTTGCCTCCAACTATGCTGAATGGGCCTTAGA
The DNA here is from genome assembly GCA_946122785.1 of Linum tenue. Taxonomy (NCBI): domain Eukaryota; kingdom Viridiplantae; phylum Streptophyta; class Magnoliopsida; order Malpighiales; family Linaceae; genus Linum; species Linum tenue. The sequence goes on along the minus strand of CAMGYJ010000006.1, from coordinate 47,530,265 downwards.
TACGTAGGACTCTCTTCTTGCTAAGAACAAGTATGGTTTTGTTGATGACACGATTGTGAAGCCTACGAATCACGTCGAGCGAGTTGCTTGGGTTTGCTGTGATTCCATGCTCAAGAGCTGGCTCAAAACCTCGATGGACAAAGAGATCCACAGTAGTGTCAGGTTTGCGGAGCTTACACAAGATTGGGGTCGATCTGCATGATCGGTTTGGTCAGGGTAGTGCGTCCCACACCTACAAATTGCATCGTCTTATATCTCTTCTTCAACAATAGAAACAATCAGTTTCTTCTTTTTACACACGCCTTCGGTTTTTATGGGAGGAGGCTTCTACGATTCCCCCCCCCCCCCCACCCCTCCACCGAGGTGTACTTGTGGATTATGAAGTTGTGGCATTTCATGTCATGTCCGAGAGTAGCAAGTAAGTTCTCCGGTTTTATACTTTCTTATTGAACTCGACAAAGCTATTGGTTCAGTCCGCACGCATGTACTTGATATGAAACCCACTCCTAATCTTGGTGAGGAATTTAACATTATTCTTAATGTTGAGCAACAAAAGTTGATCTCCGAGAATCGGTAAATCCAACCCGAAGCCGCGGTTTTTGCTCCCTAGGGTGAGTAGTACAATCGCTCTCTTTCAGCGGGGGAGCATCAACGCGTGGCAACGAACCAAGATCGTGGTGCTTGTGAGCGTGAATGCCCACAATATAATCATTTCCAGCGCATGGGCCATCTTCGGGAGTCCTGCTATAAACTGATTTTGTTTGAGAAACTAAGGCTGGTAAGGTGGAGGCTCGGGAGCAAAGTTGAAACGACCCGATTCTTTTCAAAAACCAAACCGTAATACTCAAACCAAAAACTGGTTACTCCGGAGCAACCCAAATCACGTATTTAAAATCAAACTGACAATAACTAAGTATTTCAAACAGAAGGCCCTAGACACTTGGGCAACCACAATCCGAACACTAAAACATACTCCTTGAGTTTCTCAATATACTCATAAGAAACGAAATAAAGATAATATGACAAAGGGGTCCCTTTTAGTTACCCTGAGCCTTCGGACATCTTCAAGCTTGACGCGGCTGGCCTCCATGATTAACCTCCGCGTGCTGGTTACGTTCTCTTCCCCTTTACACTCCTGGTGAGTGAGAAGCGGTTAGTCTCGTTGTTACTTTCTAAGGTCTTTGCCTAAGAAAATCCTTACTAACACATTATTAGAACATTCATATCTTACATGAAAGCCATTCTCGCTTTCATCCTTAACACTTTAGTCCTTAATAGCTTATAGAACTTCTCTACTTCTATCTTAACTCATATGTTTATTACTAGGGTTCACTGCGTTATGTATCGCCGTCCGTTGTCCCTATCCTCAAAGCAATGGTAATGCCTTACGTATCATCGTCTAGTCCATGCCTCGTCAACTACTTCGTTACGTATCGCCGTCCAATAGTGACCCGACCATCTACCGTGTCCAGTAGTAGCCCAACCGCCAGGGGGTTCATTACTTAACATCATCCACCATTACAAACATACATTCTCATACATATCAGAATGTGTGCCTCCGCCTTAAGTAGGCGGTGGGATGACACACACATAATTGTGTATTACTCAAAAATTAACTAAATAATAACTTGAAACGAAAGCATAAACTAAAAGACCCCGACAGAGATTTTATCCCCTTTACACTCACCTTGAAACGATGACACCTTGATTCCTTACTCGAAGAAATCCCTCCTTAGCCAAATTATCTCGAGAAATCTATTAATAAGAAGCTCATTTCCTTAGACAATCTTTCTCGTTTTAAAACCCCTTTTGAATCACTAGAACGTCCTCTCCTCAAAATTCAGTCATCAAACCTCATTCCAATGTTCCCTTAACCTCCTTAAAAAAAAATTCTAGAATTCCTTCAAAAACCAACCTTTTTCTAATTAATTTCATCTTGGATGAATTTTCCACCCTTCTTAAACCTTCTTAAAGCTTCAGATTATATTTTTTCCAAGTCTAACATAAGGTTTAGTCTACTAAAAAATAATCAGATCCGTAAAATCACCTCGGTATGATTTTTAATTAATTGAAATCAACATTCGACTAATGTCAAAAAATAGTAATTCATCTTTAAAAATCCCCAAATTAAATGACATGCATCTTCTTGGCCACCTTCAATTTATAAAATTCGTTAAACCACTAAAAATCCACCTTCAAAGGCTTGAAACAATTTACAAATCTTAAAATACGTGTCTGGGAATTCGCTGCAGCTTTAGTAACTACCAAAAATCTTTCACTAAAATCCTGTAAAGTCCGTTGCTAGAACCCTGAATAGCACCCTCACGAAAAATCACGAAAGCCACCGATAAAAAACGAAGGGATCGAGTTCCCTTACCTCTAGGATGTGTCTAGGTTCATATTCAATGACCTTGGTCGTTGATTTCCCGGATTGGCCACCGATTAAACCTCGATTCCTTGCCGTGAAGCTACAGTTCACGATTGATGGGTTCGGGTTAGTTTAATTGAGTAAACAACTTATGAACGATGTGGGATTCATCGTTCTTACCTTTTGGACGATTGCACAATTGGAGGCTTGTTGAGGAGGGGAAACAGGGAGTCGGCGGTGGCTTGGGGAGCCGACGCTCCTCTTCTTCCCTATTCTTTTCCTATCGCAAAACAATCCATGTTGCTCTCTTCTTCTTTGCGAAAGAAGCGAGTGGGGAGGCGGGTTGGGGTTGGGGAAAAAATTGGGTAAGGGAGGATTTGCTTGGGGGAATTATGAGGGGGAACGAGCTGCTCCTCCCCTTCTATATATATATATATATATATATATATATAATATATATATATATATATATATTAAATATAATAATAAAGGTTATTATTATTATTCCTAGTTCGCTATTTCAACTCTTCGTACGTAACCGTTAATCCCACCGTTCACTTATTATGGTCAAACCTGAACCAAAAGGTCGGGGTATTACATTTCCTCCACCCTTATAAAAAATTTGTCCCCAAAATTCGAACTATAAGATAGGAACTAGAAAGATTACTTGAACTCAAACTTATGGTGTGCGACTCAAATTTCTAGGCTAGGATATAACATTTCCCTCACTCTTAATAAATTTTCGACCTCGAAATGGAAAGCAGAAGAAACAAGGTGAAGACATAGTCCTTTCCCTACCATTAGTAATACATAGCTCCCTCACTCAAATAACTCAGGGTATTCTCTCTCATGCTACTTTCTGTCTCCTAGGTGGCAGCCTTGCTACCCTAGTTCCTCCATATCACCTTCACCACGGCGATCTTCTTCCTCCTCAACTCCTTCTCCTTCACCACGGCGATCTTCTTCCTCCTCAACTCCTTCTCCTTCACCACGGCGATCTTCTTCCTCCTCAACTCCTTCTCATGTCTATCCACAATCTGAACTGGTACCTCCTCATAGGTCAAGTCAACCTCTAGTTGGATATCCTCATGCTTGATTACATGGTCGGGGTTGGAGCGATATGCCCTTAACATGCTGACATGGAAGACGTCGTGGATCCTCGAGAGGCCAGGATGTAAGGCTAGCCGATAGGTTAAGGGTCCAACGCGCTCCATCACCTCGTATGACCCAATGTACCTAGGGCTAAGCTTTCCCTTCTTACCAAACCTCAGCACTCCCTTCCAAGGTGAGACCCTCAGAAAAACTCTATCACCAACTTCGTATTGACAAGGAACTCCAAGCCTCTCGAAATTTCTCTTCTATCGGTCATGAGCCGTCTTCAAGTTCTTACGGATTGCTTTTATCTTTTCTATGTCCTTTTGCATCATCTCGGAGCCCTCCAACTGCCTTGCTCCTTCAACATCCCAATACAACAGAGTGCGACACTTTCTCCCATACAGAACCTCATATGGAGCTGCATGTATCGAGATATGGTACTGATTATTATAAGATAACTTCCATAGTTAGAACGGAAGCTCTCAATAAGTTCTCAAGTTTCTGGATCGTTCTCTCTGACTCCCCATCGATCTGGGGGTGGTATGCAGTAGAGAAATGCACCTTGGTGCGCATGGCTTTCTAGAGACTGACCTACCCTCCTCCAGCTCCAGTTTCACGTTCATGGCCTTCAAGAGACTAACTTCGGTAGGGGACTCTCCCTCATCTGGCTTAGAACATCGGCCACCACATTAGCCTTACCGGGGTGATACTTGATGGTGCAGTCATAGTCGCTGAGAAGCTCTATCCACCTCCTTTGCCTCATGTTTAGCTCCTTCTGATCGGTCAAGTGTTGAAGGCTCTTATGATAAGTGAAGATGGTGAAAGTCTTTCCATAGGAATAATGCCTCCATAACTTCAAGGAAAAAACCACCGCTGCCAACTCCAAGTCATGGTGGGGTAGTTCACCTCGTATGGTCATAGCTGTCTCTAAGCATAGGCGATCACCTTCTTGTTCTGCATCAGTACACAACCTAAGCCTTGGTAGGAAGCATCACTGTAGATTGAATACTCCCTACCACTAGTTGGTAGTGCTAACACCGGTGCAGAGATTAGCTTTTCCTTCAATAGCTCGAAAGCTGCTTGACACTTCTGATCCCATACAAATGACCTTCCCTTCTGTAGCAATTATGTCATAGGCCTGGCAATGCTGGAGAAACCCTCCACAAACCTCTAGTAATACCCTGCTAAACCCAAGAAGCTACGAACTTCATAAACGTTCTTAGGCGGAACCCAATTTGTCACTGCCTCGATCTTCTTGGGATCAACCTCTACTCCTCGTCCAGAGACGACATGTCCCAAAAACAAGACTTCTTCTAGCCAAAACTCATACTTAGAGAACTTGGCATATTGATTCTCCTCTTTCAGCCTCTGAAGGACCAACCTCAATTGCCTCTCATGCTCCTCCTGACTCTTAGTGTAAATTAGGATGTCGTCGATAAAAACAATGACAAACTTGTCCAAATATTCATGGAGAACTCGGTTCATCAAGGCCATGAAGACTTCTGGAGCATTGGTCAGCTCAAACGGCATTACCAAAAACTCGTAGTGACCATACGAAGTACGGAAAGTGGTCTTAGGAACAGAACTGTGTGCCACCCTAAACTGATGGTAGCCAGACCTCAAGTTGATCTTGGAGAATACCCTTTCTCTCTGAAGCTGATCGAAGAGGTCGTATATCCTTGGCAGAGGATAGCGGTTCTTGATGGTGGCCTTATTCAACTTCCTATAGTCGATGCACAACCCTAACGTGCCATCCTTTTTCTTTACAAACAACACAGTTGCTCCCTAGGGCGATACGCTAAGACGAATGAAGGATTTGTCTAGCAACTCTTGCAGTTGTTCCTTCAACTCCTTCAACTCCACTGGTACCACGTTTTAAGGAGGAATATATAAATAGGTGTCGTGTCTGGGGTCACTTCAATATCAAGTCCAACCTCTCTTTGTAGCAGTAGTCCATAAAGCTCCTCAGGGAACACTTCGGGGTACTCCCTCACAACATGAACCTCTTCCAACATCATCTCATGCGTCACCTTGACATGGCAAAAATAATCTTCACATCCCCCTATATTAGTGTGAAGGCCTTTACTGCCGAAATTAGGCCCCCAAGAATCAATTTCCTCGTCCCCTTGAACAGAGTTGTGCCCTTGCCATCAATTTTGAGACAGACTTCCTTCCTATATGAATCCACCTTCGCCCGATTCTTGGACAGCCAGTCCATGCCCAAAATCATATTGAACTCGCCAATGGGCGGCAGAATCAAGCTGGCTTCGAACTCATGCCCCACTACAGTAATCGGACAATCGCGGATGATCGAGTTTACAATAAAACTGTCACCTACTGGGGTACTTACCCCTAGGTTCTGCCCTAACTTAAAGTGAGGTAATTCTAACGTTCTTGCAAACTTGGTGGAAATGAAAGAATGCGTGGAACCAGAATCAATAAGGACATAAGCGGGGTACTTGTAAAGGGAAATCATACTCGTCGACCGTCATTGACTCGTTCTAACTACAACATCCCGATCGACGGCCAAGTACAACCGCCGATCGGGTGTAGCATAGGGCAAGCAAGCAATAAGAATTTATCGTACCATGGGGATCTAGGCTTACCCTACTTCAGGTTTAGGTTTCATTATCTAGCCAATCTAGGATGGTGATTAGAAGAATTAAACTAACTAACCTAGCTAACCACTAACCAAGCTATTTACAAGGTTGGGAGCTCTCTTGGGTTGAATCGTCCTAGGTCCGTTCTTTGGATCGATGTTGGGTATCCTTCTAGCTCGATCGACTCAACTACACTACCGTTTGGAGATGGACTCCCTCGGGAACGACCCGAAATGGCGAATCGATGGATGGGTAGTGCTCTATTCAACCTAGGGTTTCATATAATGCTAGGAGACCGTTCGAATCAACTCCCTCGGGGACTACCCGGACAATATAGGATATGAGTGAACCGAAGATGCCAAAAGGGGCCTCTAAGTGGATTATCTCCCTCCTATGTCAAAAGCTCAATACATGAAAATGGAAACCCAACTCATGCCATTCTTGAAAACATCCATCAATTAAGTAAAATCATCAATCAATCATGGAGTTTGTTACACATCAACATTAAACCCAAATCTAGACCTAGGGTTCTTCAACCCAAGAGAAGAGGGTGAGTTTCTAGAGAGAGGAGAGATTACAAAGAAACCTATAGATCTTCATCTTCTTCTTCTAGGCTTGATTCCTTGCTTCCAAGCTTGATCAATGCCTTCAATTAAACTCCAAGATCACTCTCTCACCTTAACGCGTCCGTGAACTCATCGTCGTCTCCAAAACACACTGCTTCACTCTCCAGGGTTCAGGGTTTGCACTCAAAGTTCACGGTCTTAGGTGAACTGCCTGGTCGTCAGTAACCTCTTCAACCCTCCTGGACACCTCGCTATTCACGATTTTTGGTTCCAATTCACGGTCTTAGAGGCCATGAACTCCAATGCTGGACGTGAACTGCGGCTCCTACATGGACGCCTGCGCTTCACTGTTACGGGTTTTTTTTTCACTTTTTGGCACTTTTCGACCTCCAATCGACCCGAAACTCGTCATCAACCTTACCACACGTGCTAGGACCTGAAATATATCAAAACAAGCACAACCTAGCGTGAAATATGTCAAGGGACGATGAAATGCAAAGCCAAACTATCAAGATATGAAGGGTAAAATGTGTGCAATTGGACCCGAATCACTCCCCCACATCGGATGCTACCTCTACCTCCTCTCTCCTCATGGAAAAGAGCCTCGGTTGTCCCCCTGCTGGAGGCCTCTGGTCTCCACCCCTATCATTACTGTAGAACCGCCCAGTACCTCCTCTCTAGTTGTTGAAAAAGAGGTTTGGCTGGGTGCCAAACTGAGGTCTGTGTGAGCCCTCCCTCTTTCACCTCGAACCGACTACTCATAGTGTTCTCTTACTTTCCCGCCTCTCCAGGGGTATTCGCTGGAAAAATGACCCGACTCTAGTAGTAGTAGCATACCCCTAAGTGTTGCTTGCACACCCCTTAGAGGTCTGCCCACACTGGTTGCAAGGAACCTTATTGTTGAAGGTCTGACCGGGTCGAACCGAGCCGCTCTAGCTCTTATTACCCCCAAAGCTGAAGGTACTTCTCGGCCTCCTCCTGAACTGACTAGGCTGGTCGGGCCCCTCTAGCATGCTGCTAGCCATCCTCTTACTTCCCTCTCTCTGCATCCCTTCCTCATGTGAGGTTGCCTCAGCCCTCTCTATCAGGAGAGCCACCTGATAAATTTCCTCCCTCTTGTTCCACATCAGCATACTTAACTGCTTTTTAAGGGCAGGCTTCAGACTCTCTAAATAGTGGACACGTTGGGCCGCCTCCCCTTGGAATTGGGGTCCTCCGTAGGGCAGTAGCTTCTCGAACCGCGAAGTATACTCCGCAATGCCCTCCTTGCCTTCATTGCCCCACCTCTACTTGCTCAATATGAACTCCCTCTGTTTGCTGATAGGGGTGGTCTTCGGTATGCCGAGTGTGGGTAAGGGGGAATCAATTACCGATACCAGTTTGTAACCGGTAAACGGTTACAAACTGGTTTTACCGACTTACCGTAAGGAGTAGTTGCAGACGGTTTTTCGGTTCGGTGTACCGGAAAATTACCGAACCGAATTTCTGGGCAGTGGGGTGATGTTGTAATATTTTAATTTTTCTGAGTTTTTTCTTCATTTCTATTATTAATAATTTATTATTAACTTTTATTTGTAATATTTTTGAGGCCTATACTTACTTACTTCCATTCATGTATGTAATATTTTTGAATAATGAAGTATATGTTATATGTTAATGCCTTAACTTAATATTTGGAAAACTCAAAGTTGCGCACTTGTCGGTATCGGTGTTACCGATTTACCGTCCATATTTACCGATACTAGGGCTGGTAAACCGAGCTTCACCATTTGACACTTGGTCGCTGATACCGTCGGTAAGCGATTTACCGTTTACCACAGGTTACCGGTTTGGTAAAACGGTAAACCGTTTACCGGCTTACCGTTTGTCACCCCTACTTGCTGAGACGGCAGGCCTCGGGCACAAAATGGTCGCGAAATATCCGCACCAGCTCTGGCCAGGTGATGGCTGATGGGTCCACTCGGCTGGCTACTGGGATGGTCCACCAATTATATGTCGCATCTTGCAGTAGGGATACCGTTAGCAGTACCCTATCCTCATCTTCTTCCTTCATTTCGGTCAATATGCGCGTGACCTTTGCAAACCATTTATCCACCTCACTTGCATCCGTCGAGCGATCCCCATCAAAATCTACTACTCCTCTCCTCCGAAAAGCTATGTAATCCGGGGGTCGCCTATCTACCGCTTGATTGACAGGTTCATTACTTGCTCGGCAAGCAAGTAGTATCGCTATTAGAACCACATTTATTTGTCTAATCATGCTTGAGTCTGCTGGGGACTCTATAAACCTTTTCAAATCGGTTAGCCAACCATTTTTCTTGAAATTCCTCTTTTCCTTTAAAACTTAATCTTTTAAACCTAGATCGTCACTCTAGTATTCCTTGGAGACGAAGAAACAAAGGAATGTCGGCTCTGATACTAAAATAAAACGACCCGATACTTTTGAAAAACCAAACCGTAACTCAAACCAAAAACCGATAATTCCGGAGCAACCCAAATCACGTTTTTAAAATCAAACTGACAATAACTAAGAATTTCAAACGTAAGGCCCTAAACACTTGGGCAACCACAACCTGAACACTAAAACATAAACCTTGAGTTCCCCACTATACTCATAAGACACGAAATAAAGACAAATATAACAAAGGGTCCTTTCTAGATACCCTGAGCCTTCTGAAATCTTCAAGCTTGACACGGCTGACCTCCTTGATTAACCTTCTCTGCTGGTTACAGCCTGTTCCCCTTTTCACACTTGGTGAGTGAGAAGGGGTCAGTCTCGTCGTTACTTCCTAAGGTCTTTGCCTAAACAAATCCTTACTAACACATTATTAGAACATTCCTATCTTAAATGAAAGTCGTTCTTGCTTTCATCCTTCACACTTTAGTCCTTAATAGCTTATAGAACTTCTCTACTTCTATCTTAACTCATATACTTATTACTAGGATTCACCGCGTTATGTATCGCTGTCTGTTGTCCCTATCCTCAAGGCAATGGTAATGCGTTGCGTATCGTCGTCTAGTCCACTCCCGGATAACTACTGCGTTACGTATCGCCATCCAATAGTGACCCGACCATCTACCGCGTCCAGTAGTAGCCCAGTCACTAGGGGGTTCATTACCTCGACAGAGATTTTACCCCCTTTACACTCACATTGAAACGATGACTCCTTGATTACTTACTCGAAGAAATCCCTCCTTAGCCGAATTATCTCGGGAAACCTATTAATAAGAAATTCATTTCCTTAGACGACCTTTTGAATCACTAGAACTTCGTCTCCTCAAAATTCAGTCCTCGAACCTCATTCCAAAGATCCCTTAACCTCCTTTAAAAATTTTCTAGAAATAATCCCTTCATAAACCGACCATTTTCCAATTAATTTCATCTTAAACGAATTTTCCACCCTACTTAAACCTTCTCAAAACTCCAGAATATATTTTTCCAAGGTGTAACATGAGGTTTTGTCTACTAAAAAATTATTAGATCCTTAAAAACACCTCCGCATGATTTTTAATTAATTGAAATCAATATTTGATTAATTTCTAAAAATAATAATTCATCTTAAAAATCCGCAAATTAAATCACAGGCATTTGCCTTACCTCCTTCAATTTATAAAAATGTTAAACCCCAAAAATCCACTAGAAAAAGCTCGAAACAATTTACACATTTTAAAATATGTTTTTGGGAATTCCCTGCAGCTATAGTGACCACCCAAAATCTGTCACTAAAAGCCTGTACAGTCCGTCGCTAGAACCCAGAATAACACACTCACGAAAAATCAACAAAACCCCCAATCTAAAACTAAGGGATCGAGTTTCCTGCCTCTAGGACGTGTCTAGGTTCATTTTCGATGACCTTGGACGTTGATTTCCCATATTGGCCATCGAATAAACCCCGATTCCTTGTTGTTAAGCTACGGTTCATGATAAATGCGTTCGGGTTAGTTTGATTGAGCAAACAACTTATGAACGACGTGGGATTCATCGTTCTTACCTTTTGGACGATTGCACAATTGGAGGCTGGTCGAGGGAAAACAGGGAGCCGGCAGTGGCTTGGAGAGCTGGCGCTACTCTTCTTTCTTTTTCTTTTCCTCTTGCAAAAGAATCCCTGCTACTCTCTTCTTCTTTGCGAAAGAAACGAGAGGGGAGGCAAGTTGGGGCCGGAGCAAATTGGGGAAGGGAGGATTTGCTGAGGGGAATGCTAGCGTATACCCAACGTACGCTATGTTCACACTATAAAGTTAGTATTAAATTATTTAAATTTATTAACAATAATTATTAGAATTATGATCACATCCATTAAACAATTACTGTGTAAGTTTTAGTCCCCAATCAATTTTCACCATCCATTATGTTCAAATCAAGCATATAACTTTTTCATATATAAACTCTAGTACTTTATTTTTCCAAATCACAATTTCAAAGTCCTAAAGTTTGTGTTTACAATTACAAATTCCCTCAACGCATTTCAGGACTCTTCTAGTCTCCGTTCTTCATTAATGGGTAGCGGCGGTCAGCAGTCGGCGCCACAGTACAAATCATACCGACTCCTCAAGACCGCGAGACACCACGACCACGCCGTCTCCAGCGTCTAATTCTCCAACAAAGGCAATCTCCTCAATCGTTTCCGCCTACCTCAAGAAAACACTAATCCTCTGGTCCACCTCCAACGTCTCCCTTCAAACGCGCCTTGTTGACCAATAAAACTTACGGTGAATCAACACTGTGTGAATGACAGACGAAGCTAGCTTCCATTTCTGTCATCCTCTCTCAGCTTGTGGTGGCGGACGGAGGTGCGGATGGGTACGATACAGTGATGCTAATTGGGGGTGAGTACCTGTTAGAGGGGGTTATGATTTGGAGCTTCGCCATTGGAAAGTCCATTCTGGTGTCCATATTCAGGAGGAAGGACTGCCTGATCGACTCCAATCCCAACATTGGAGTGGAGTTCGCTTATAGGGATGTCCGATGAAATAAGTTGCAGTTATGTCATTAATCTGCTTTTGGAGGTTTGATTTCGTAATATTGGGTAGGGGTATCTATCTTTTTACTTCTAATTACTATGTTGATTGATTTTGCACAATTGAAATATAATAATAATAATAATAATAATCGTTACTATTATTATTCCTAGTCCGTGGTTGCAACGATTCGTACGTGGTTGAACCTGAACCCAAAGATCGGGGTGTTACAAAAGTCCTGTGGTAGGTCGCACTTTTGCTCAACTTCAACAGTTGAAGCAATTTTTCGATTTCTCGGAAAAATCCTCTGACCACCTAGCGGCTCACATGGTAGGTATTGTTTCTTATGACTCTGAATTGCTCTTTGATTCTGGATGTAATGAGCATATAACCATGGACGAAGGGTTGTTATCTAGTAAAGAGGCTCATATAAGTGGTCAGCCAATACATAATCCCAATGGTTATAGTATCCCAGTGAAGCTCGTTGATTCAGTCGAATTACAGCCTGGGTTCACTTTACAGCGTGTTGTACACGTCCCTAAGTTTCATTATAATTTAGTTTCTATTAGTCTATTGATTGAACATAATCATGTGGCTTTGGTTTTCCTCGATGGATTTTGCGTCATTCAGGACTTACTCTCCAAGAGGTTGATTGGGAAGGGTGAGCTTAGTGATGGTCTTTCTTATTTGTGTTTGTTTGGATGTGGACGAACGCAAGCTTGTGCAGTTAGAGGAGCGGATTCAGACACCGAGGCTACTTGGCATGCTTGACTAGGACACCCCTCACCAGACAAGCAGTCGTGTATTATTCGCATGTTATCATTATCTTTCTATCATAATAAAGGGCCTTGTCATTCTTGTTCTCTAGCCAAACAGTCATGCATGCCCCTTATGTTGAGTACGATTAAGACGACTTCGAGTCTTGAACTTATTCATGTGAATCTTTGGGGTAGTTACAAAGTTTCTTCTCTTAGTGGTGCTCATTATTTTTTGACCATTGTGGTTGAATTTACACGTAGTGTTTGGGTTTATCATTTGCGTTAGAAGTCAGATATTAGGTATTATTTGCTATAGTTTTTCTAGCTGATCCGCACATAGTTTGTGTACTCCGTACAGTGGATTTAAGCAGTCAACGTCTATGAGTTTAATACCGAGCCACTTCGCGACCATTATACTCATAAAGGAATCATGTTACAAACGTCCTTCACAAACACACCTCAATAGAATGGTGTAATGGAACTTAAGAATCATCATATCTTGGACACAACACGAGCATTGCGGTTCCAGGCTAATCTACCTATCCGATTGTAGGGAGAGTGTATATTAACTGTCGTTTATTTGATGAATTGGTTACCTACTGTTGCTACTAGGAAAACACCTTTTGAACGTCATTTCGAGAAGACCGCATCTTATCGTCATCTCTATGGGTTTGGCTGCCTAGTATACTACAAGGATACTCTCTCGAATCTGGATAAATTTGGAGAACGAGGTCATGTTGGGGTGTTTCTTGGTTATGTCGCTAGCAAGAAGGGCTACTGCCTTGGCGATCTTCAGTCTCACCGTCTGCATACTACTTGTGATGTTCAATTTCATAAGCATTTGTTTCCCTTTCATGAAGACATGCAAGGAGAGCTTCATTGGGTCCCTCGTCCTTTCATTTCACCCATTGACAAGGATTATTATATTAATGATGCACGCTATTTGAGGTTGTCACTACTTCTCCTTCCTCGACGGAGTGTGATGTATTCACCATCGTCTCCTGTTACTAAAGGCTCGTCGTAGCCTAGCTACGATCTCTCGATTCTAGTCTCGGCTTCGCCCGACCCTTCTCCTACTCTTGAGGCAACACCGGTACCATTACTTGATTCCCCACCACCTTTCGACATGGTGGCCCAGATCAAGCACATTTGAAGTACCTTGATGACTATGTCATAATTTTCGATTCTAAACAAGGAAGCACCACTAATCTTGTTCAGTATCCATTGGCTTATTATGTTACTTATGATGGTTTTAAACCCTCTTATTATGCGTTTCTAGCAGCCATGACCCATGAGGATGAACCCACTTCATCCCTTAAGGCTTTTCGTGATCCACGTTGGCGCGCTGCTATGGTCAAAGAAATTCAAGCTCTTGAGAAGAATGCTACATGGATTCTTGTCGACTTACGTCGAGGAAAGCACACCATCTATTCAAAATGGGTATATAAAATCAAGTATTATCCCGATGGGACTATTGAGAAATTCGAGGCTCGGTTGGTAGCTAAAGGCTACACATAGATAGAGGGTCTGGATTTTCAAGATACATTTGTCCTTGTGGCTAAGTTGGTCACAGTTTGCCGTCTCATTGTTGTTGCAGTCAGCAAAGGTTGGCATCTTCATCAGTTAGACTTCAACAATGCTTTTCTTCATGGTGATCTTAAAGAGGAGGTCTATATGACTATTCCTCAGGGCTTTCAACAGCCTGGTGATACATGTTTATGCTGCCTGCAAAAGTCTATCTATGGACTTAAGCAGGAGCTTGGTTTTCGCTCTTCCCCTGCAGATGCTTCTCTGTATATTTATAAGGAGGAGCACCTTTGTTACAAATCTCATCTATGTGGATGACTTGGATTTTATCAATCGAGCCAAATGTTTTCTTGATGATCAACATTAAAGATTTGGGTCAATTTTGTTACTTCTTAGGGATTGAGATTGCTCGCATCTCTCTTTGTGTGATTCTTAATCAACAAAAGTTATGTTTTAGATATCCTTGAAGATGTCGGTGTTCAGGCTTCTTGTCCCAACAGTTTTCCATTGCAGCAGAATCATCAACTCACTCGTCCCACTAGACCTGGCAAATGAGGACCCGACCTGTTGACCCGACCCGAACCCGCCCAAAAAATAGAGAATGGGTTGAGGTTTTAATAACCCAAAACTCTAATGACCCGAACCCGATTAACTCATAGATTTTGGGTCGGGTTGGGTTGGTTTGTGTGTCGACCCGCTAGACCCGTTTCATTGTCTATGTCACTCTCAAAATGATAAAATCATTCATACTTTGGTGAGATATTTAAAAACATTTATTAGGATTTGAAAGACAAGTTTGGAGTGTAAAGATAATCAAACATCATTTGTTTATTGTAATAGTATTACTTTCGTCATTGTTTTTTTGACAATTTGTGCAATTTGTATTTCTTTCTATTAGCATGGAAGGAGTTGAGCATTTGTTAATTGACATGTGCTAGGCAAACTATTGTCCCACATAAGTAAAAATTTGTGTTCTTTAAAAATATATGAAACATGTTTGATATTGTTTCTGAGAACGATGATGACCCGAAATCCGATGGGTTGGGTCAATATTTGACCCAAAATCAGCAAACCCATCATGACCCGACCCGTGAAGACCCGTAACACAAAATTACCCAACCCGACCCGATTGCAAGGTCTACATCCCACTAACAAGTTTCTTCATGATCCTTCACTTTATCACCACCTGGTTGGTCGGATGCTCTACTTAATTATTACTCATCCCGATATCACCTACCCCGTCAACATTCTTAGTTAAGTTTTTCATGATCCGAGTCCGATGCATCTTGATGTTGCGTATCGTGTCCTCCACTATCTGAAGCCTCATATGGACATGGCCTCTTCTTTCTTTCTTATAACCCCTTGCGTCTTACTGCCTACTGCAATGCAAACTGGGGAGGTTGTCAATGCACCAAGTGGTCCACTATTGGCTATTTTATCAGTCTTGGTGGTGCCCCCATTTCCTATCGCACCAAGAAACAGAAAGTGGTAGCTCGTTCGTCTACTAAAGCAGAATATAGAGCCATGGCCAGTACTATCGATGAAATTATCTGGCTTCAATGGCTCCTTCAGGAGCTTGGTGTCTCGCAGTCTGCTCCTACTCTGTTACACTTTGACAACCAAATAACTCTTCATATTGCAAACGATCCAGTTTTCCATGAGTGTACTAAACATGTGGAGATGGATTGTTATTTTGTTCGAGAACGGGTTCAGTCTAGTCATATCCAGCCTTCCATGGTCAGTTCTGCGCTCCAGCTGGCCGATCTCCTTACCAAAGGTCTTTGTGATGATCTATACTGGTTCTTACTCTCCAAACTGCCCGTTCAAAATCTTCACGCTCCAGCTTGAGGGGGAGTATTGGTCCAAGATTTGGGTGATGACGATGATGATGAGCCCATGAAGACAAAACCCACGTTGCAGGTCTTCCATGCAGCGTACGTGGAGCAGTGGACTCCAAGTCCCATCCCGCATATGATTTTTCCTATCAATGTAACCCTAGATGATTGTACATTAGGGTATAAAACGGATTGCTCACCAGTATGGCGTCATCATCAATAATAATTAGTCTCTCTTCCCATGGATGTAAGCCTCACACAACGTGAGGAAGAACCACGTAAATCAAAGTCTCCTTTTACTTTCGCTACTATTTTACAAGTCTCCAAAGCTAGAACCAATACATAGAGATCCTTAACATAAGTAGGATAGTTGAGCGTAGCTCCACTTAACTTCTCACTAAAGTAAGCAATAGGTTTCTTCTCTTGTATCAACATGACTCCAATTTCCATCCCAGATGCATCACACTCCACTTCAAATGTTTTGGTGAAATCAGGTAGCATCATAACAGGAGCATAAGTAAGATTGTACTTGAGTAACTCGAATGGCTTGTCTTGCTCTTCTCTACAATAGAAAGCCACATTTTTCTTGATGATTGAAGTCAATGCTCTTCTCCCCAATAAAAACCAGCCAATCCATGATAACTCCTCTTCATTAACATTAGTAGGGGTAGGTCACACTTGAATAGCCTTCACCTTCTCTTCATCAACTTCCACTTCATTAGCACTAACCAAAAAACCAAGAAATACAATGCTTGAAGTACAAAACGTACAGTTCTTGAGATTGGCATAGAACTGCTCCTTTCTCAAAGTAAACAACATATCTCATAGATGCGCAAGATGATCCTCCATGCTCTTCGAGTCGATCAGAATATCATCAAAATAGACAACCACAAAATTCCCAATAAAAGCTCTTAACACGTTATTCATCAACCTCATAAAAGTACTTGTAGCATTAGTCAATCCAAAAGGCATCACCACCCATTCATAAAGACCCTGCTTTGTTTTCAAAGCAGTCTTCCATGTATCTCATTTCTACATTATGATTAGGTGATAGCCTGACCTCAAACCAATCTTTGAAAACATACTAGAACCATATAACTCATCAAGCATGTCATCTAAATAAGATATAGGATGTTGATACTTAACTGTTATTTGGTTGATTGCTCGAGAATCAACACACATCCTCCATGTTCAATCCTTCTTTGGTACGAGAATGACTGGAACTGCACAAAGGCTCGATGTATTCAACAACTAAATTGCACACATCACCCTGTACATATCTTTCTATAATAGATCTTTGTTTATAACAATTGAAATTGCTAGAAGATGATGATACATCAACTTGAGAGCATTTGCATCTTGCGTTGCCAAACCAATTGTATATTAGTTTTTATTGTCACCTCAATATTTTTGCAATACAACTCATATTAATATCAAATGTATCTACATCAATGCAATCCACTTTCGATTGTATATGTAATTAAATATTATATTTAAATTATAATAAAAATAAGTTAAAGGAAGAAGAAAATAAAAAAACATAAATAATTTCTATTTTTAGGCCATTTTAGCTTGAATATTCCATTGCATTTGTTGCAACACATGGTAGACCATTTTTTCCCTTCTTTCCCATCATGTCTAGCGGTACTCGCGATTACCCCTTTGCATGCCACCATGCTTGACCCCCTGTGATGATGTCATGTTTGACCCCCCCCCCCCCCCTTGTGCTGTGAGTCTCAACACTTAGCCAAATTTTGGCTCTCTTTGCCACCACGACTAGGGGTACTCGCGATGACCCCCCTTGTGGTTGGGTCTCCACGACTTGGGTGGTTGATGTTGAAGGGTGTCAACGCTTGGCACTTGACCCCCCTTGCGTGATGGGTGGGTATTTGGTGGGTCAAGTGGTGTGTGTTGAGGTACCTGGTATAAAGCCCAAAATACCATCATTTAGGCCCAGGTTAAACCAATTTAATTAATATGGTTAAGTTGGCCTTATAAATCACTACCACTCTTTGAAAATAATCAATGTGGTATTGAGTGATTTTTTAGTGGTAAACAAATGCCCCCCAACTACTTGGTGCATAAGGATTATGGACTAAGTAGTTAACGTGAACTACACCACTAAAAAAAATGTTCATTGGTTTCAATAATAAAAACCAAAACGCACTAAACCACCCCTGCAGCATATCCAACCGTAATTATAATTGGCCTTGATAATTAAAAGGCCAAAATCAATCACTGCCTCCACTATTCTATCCCAACACGCCCTCCGTGTCATGGCTAGCTATGAAAGCTCTGTCCACAAAGAGAGTGTCATGTCATGCCTACCATCAGGATGGTTGGTTAACTTTGAACCCGTTGATACCCCTTGCCCGAAAGAAAAAATGACATAAGGCTTGAGATACTTGCATTGATCAACCGATCATGTAGCACCCGATCCTCTTTCAACAAGATTGCATCCTTAGACAGGTGGCATGGAAGGTACATGATCCATGACGGACAGCCGGTCAGCTACTCATGCCATGAAGTGGCATGGTGTACTCAAACGAGCGTAAGGGGCTCCATAGACCCAGTCATCTAACTCGTTGTTTACCAGTCATGGCAAAGTCTTCACATCGCAAGTGTTACAACTCTATTTTTTTTAGCCATGATTGGCTTTTTTCTCTTATTTTACTAGTATTTATTTATTTATTTTAATATAGCAAAGAGTGACATGCATCACTGTTCTCCATACCCTTTGGCCACCACAAACGTGCCAAAGGTGTATACCCACTGCCAAGTCCATGGATTAAACCAGACAAACCATCCATAGACCACATGTTTACTCTCCTTAGAAAGAGATGGCTCCTTATCAGTTGGTTTTGAATTTCCCAACTCAACGATGGATTGTGCCCGGTCCACTTGTCTTCCCTTGGTGGTCTTGTAGGGGGTCTCACGATCCTCTACATTAGCCACCTTACTAGACATGTTGGGTTGATGTTGAACCTGATGTGCTTGTCTCGTTTTTGGTGATACTCTAGGTATTCTTAACTCATTGGGCTCATGAAAGAGACCACGAGTTTTTATATTCCTTGGTTCACCGCAGCCATGCTTGTTCATCCCATATAGCTAGGAAAAGAAATGGTTGGACTCAACGAATCAATGACCACCCTTGTGGCCAACATGGCCCTGTTCAACCCTTACGCCATGCTGACTTCTACACGTAGCACATAACGACTTCTGGTTCTTTGTGTGACCATGTTTGGTTATTGTATGCCGAGATGTCTTATTCATGCCCCCTTGTCTGTCATTCATGTTTGGCATGCCATGAGGGCTGTTAAGCATGGACTTGCTTCTTTGTCCATCCATTAACACCCTCTCATACTTAGAAACTTTTTGAATAGCTTGAGTGTGTTGCACACTCATATAATTTTCTCTTACTTGTTTCTTCATGGCCAGTGGCATGCCCCCCTGTTCACTGGTTGGAGACATGCCCCTCATACCATTATTCATGGTTGTTGACGTGCCCCCCTTGCCAGACTTAGCCATATTAGTATGCTTACTAAAAGCATGTGTGGCTTATTAGGCACACCTGTCACCCCACTGCTTGTGGTTGGTGACATGTCCTTCATTCGTTTCTTAATGGTCGATGACATGACCCCTTGTCATCTCCACTAGCCTTCCCATTACGAGGTGACATACATGATATAGACACCAAGACAGTTTCTGGTGCTTCAAATGTTTCTCCTATTGATATAGACACCAAGACAGTTTCTGGTGCGTCAAATGTTTGGTTGTGAAACCCTTTTCCCGTCTTCGTTTCTCCTATTGATAGCCACTAGGAGTAACTGCCTTGGTAACTGCTAGCCGGCTTGTTGCCCCAACCGCCTTAGGGACCAATTTTCGTTGCCTTGGTTGCCAATTGGTAACCGTTGTCTTGGTCTTCACCTCCATTGCCTTGGAGCTCCTTGACCCGTCTTGTTGAATGGTTGGTATCCATTGCCGTTACCTAGTTGGGTGGCTACCTCAGTTAGGCACCATGCCTTAGTCGAATTTCTTGTCTTGTTGGCTTGGCCCCCTGTTGCCTGGCCACCAAGTCAGTCTTGTTGGCTTGATACCCCCTTGGGGTCATGGTACCCTGTCGCCTTGCTTGGCTGCCAAGCCTGTCATGTCGGCTTGGTACCTTGTAGGGGTCTTGGTACCGAGGCCACCTTGCCCGCCTAGTATCCCCTTAGCTCCATACTTAGTCCATTTTCATATATTTTTTTCATATCTTTTGGTATCAAGCCTGCCTTGTCGTTTGGCCCCCTTAGTTTTTGGATGGCTTGGTACCCGGTCGTTTGTCACCCCGTTGTGTCGCCTTGTTTCCAGACTTAGTTTTTGGGAGCCAAATTTCATACCAAGGGGTGGAGGCATCGTCCGACAATGGGGTCCACGGAGACGGGTTGGCCATCGTATAGAGAAGAAGGGGTTTGGCCACTTAGGCCCAAAAACCCCACCCAACAAGGCCTAGCTAGCTCTTTTAATTATTAATGTTAAGCTGACCTTATAAATCCATTAAATCTCTTGTAGTTAATAGATGTGGTACAAGCTAATTTTTTTTTGGTAAACAATTTATAATAACGATTTCACATGTATTCAACAACCCAATTGCAGACATCCATGTCCATAGTCGTTCTATAATAATTACTAGGACGGGGATGTCGCAGTGTCATTTTGCAGCGGCAATACGGTGCGTAAAGTAGGTTAGCAACATAATTGGAAGAGAAACATCGATAGTTTGTTTGTTAGCAGCGTAAAGTAGGCTAATTATAGCAATCAGACATTAGCTGCAACCATCTAACCCGTATATATATTGACAGCTGCTACAAACATGGCAAGGAAAGAATGCGCGGGTCAGAAAAGAGAAGTAACAGTCACGCAGAATAGAGTAGATTTTAGTGAATAGTAATCCCTATTTAACTTTATATATATTGACTAGGTGGTGATGTCGCATCTTGTCGCAAGACGGAGATTGCCTATGCACATGTGTTATGTGACCCGTTATGGTGTTTTGTTAGTATTATTAGTCTAAAATTATGTTTTTGTTAACAGTTTTGTTAGTAATGTTGACTTGACAATATCATATTGACTGAGAAGAGAAATATGCCGGTCAATATTCAATTTAAAATTGTTTGAAAATTTTGGCTAATAAATGATATTTACCTAAACCTAAGTAGACTCATTGATTATGGGTAGGGTATGAGTGACGTAGATATGAGTTTGAAAGTTTGTAGATGAGTTTGGGTAGGTTATGAATATTTATTTACATAATCTTAATGTGTATGAGTTGGGTATGGATACCAATTTATTCGAGGGTGTTTTAATTACACATACAAAAATTAGACCTATTTGTAGAAATTCAGAAGTTAAGGTACCAAAATGTCATACACAAAAATTTTAGGTACTAAAATGTAATATTCCATCAATATTTTGAGGACTTATGTGCCAAAAAGGTAAATTTAGGTTATAAATCTAAAGATCTAATAAGTTTAGGTACCGAACTGTAATTTGTATAGTTGAGGCTTAATTCCTTTATGGTGACGTATGTAAGATGATAATTATTTAATTTTTTATAGAAAAATGGAAATTATTATTTGATATGTAGATATCTAGTCAAACATTCCATGTATAATTGTTGAAAAAATTCTACCCCGGGTGAAAAAGAGAAACTTTAGAGAGAAGCAAAAGGAATACAAATTGGAACTCGCTTAAAATTTTACGCCTTCAAATCCCATAGTGGAAAATGATGACTTTCTAATAAGTAATAACCATATATATTTATTTTTAATTGGACTCGACATTGAGCTGAAAGGGTTAGTTCATGGTTCAATTATTAATTCTATAGACTGTTGGTAAGTTGTGTATAGACTCGTTCATACTTGTGATTAGAATACATAAAAATTGTATACTAATTAGGGGTAGATGAAGAGGGCAAAGAAAGAAATAAAGAAAGAGTTATGGAAGACGAGTGAAAAATGAAATAAAGAGGAAGTAGATGATGGAAAGGTTTTGACCAATTCTTTTAGTTGGCCGTCAATACAACATTCAACAATCTTCACCGTAGCAATTTATTGACACTTGCTAATGTAGATGTCGCCTGGTTTGTTACATGTAGTTAGTAGAAATTTGTTTAGTACCCCGTAAATGTACTAAATAAGTTTATAAAATCCCTCTTACAATATTTCAAAGTCGTCTCTCCTTTATCATTTATTTAATATTTCACGTAATGAGCAGATATAAAATGGTCGAATCTTCCCATAGAGTTGAGTGATACAACATCTTGTGTGGTACAAACTATTTTTTTTTTAGGGTGGATTTGATTCATGGATTCAAGTGAAATCTAAACATTGAACCAATATGTAAATTTACAGAAATTGTAGTTATCAAAATCTCATAAAATTTTGATACCAAAATATAATTTTTCAATGATTTTACATTAAAATTAAATTGGGGTATCAAAATATAAAATGTGTATTATAATGACTAAGTTGTAATTTAATTAAATTTAGGGTATCAAAATGTAAAATACACCACTGCCCAATCAACTTGCAAGTTTAGGCAACCGTATACCGACTTCAAATTTATATATATTAATGTGTATATTATCAATCGAAATAGCAAGAGAAACTGGAGTGGCCACCACCACTCACCTAAAGCGTAGAATTATTCAACCAAACAGATTAGGTCCCATTCATGAAGTTTCGGGGTTAATTGTATGGTTGGTCACTGGGATTACAAAAAACGTTCATATTTGGTCACTGAAAATATTTAAATCCAATTTTGATCATTCAAATTAATCTAATGGTTCAAGTTTGGTCACTCTCCGTCCAACTCCGTTAAATTTGTATGATGTGGCAGTCAACCTTCAAAGTTGACCGTTAAGTCAGTGACGTGGCAATTAAAAAATAATAAATAAAATATATTTTTAATCTTCTACCATTTCCAACTCATTTTCAATGTAAAATAAAACAAAGAAAAAAAAATATTATAATACAAAGTATTCTATTTCTACGAGAAAGAAGAGCAGACCAGGACAAGCTTCTCTGTCCCTGTTTTCCCCACCACCTCTGAATATCAAATCTTACTGCTCACTCGGCCATGGAACACCATCCCGTGGAACACCACCCAAGTGAGCGGCCTGCTCATCCTCCCATCACTGACTTAACGAAATTTCAGCCATGGAAGACACACTCCACGACTACCCAATCGTCTCCGTCGACGTCGAATTCCCCGGCTGCTTCCGCCCGACGCCGCGACACGCCGCCGAGGAAGTTCAATTCGCCGATATGAAGCACAACGTCGACATCACCTATTTGATTCAATTGGGCGTCAACTCTTTCAAACGAAAAAGACACCGTCGCCGCAATCTTGCAGTTCAACCTGGAGTTCGACCTGGACCGAGACTTGCACGCCTACGAATCCATCCGGTTCTTGAAAGCCCACGGCATCGGTTTCGAGAAGCTGGAGATCAACGGGATCGAGCGGATCCAGGTCGGGGCCGCGTTCGGTAGGCTGATCGGGAGGAGGAGCAGGTCGCTCAATTTGTAATTGTAATATGTTTTTGTTTTATTTGTTTTACTTTACTTTACAAATGAGTGGGAAATGATAGAAGGTTAAAATTTATTTTATTTTTTATTTTTTAATTGCCACGTCACTGACTTAACGGTCAACTTTGAGGGTTGACTGCCACATCAGATAAATTTAACGGAGTTGGACAGAGAGTGACCAAACTTGAACCATTTAACTAATTTGAGTGATCAAAATTGAATTTAAATATTTCTAGTGACCAAACATGAACGTTTTTTGTAATCAGGGTGACCAACCATGCCATTAACCCTTAAGTTTCGGCAACTTACATTTCTTTCTTTTCTCTTGTCCCTTCTCTGCATGCAGACAGAAGATATAACAGGTACTGTGAGAAACCATATGATTTCCCTCACTTGGGCACTTTCATTTCACAAAATGAAGATATTAGATCCACAGCTCACATACTCAACATGGAAATGGATACATATATTATATGTTGCATTCAAACTTCTCTCATTGTGGTACAAGCAACCAAATGACTGCAACCCAAGCCACATTACAACGAAACGCTCAGCTTAATTACCTCCTTTGGAAAAAGCATTGGGGGGCCAAAGGAATTTTTTTTCTTTTTTCTTTTCCTGCTTTTACAATAACAACATGCCACCTACCAAGCAGGCTATAAAGGACCCGATTCAAATAACACATAATCCAATTCGCCTGCTTCATCAACTCTTCTTCCTCCATTGGTGACTTAGATATACATACTAACCTACAAAGATCTGTTGACTATTACAAGGAGGGACATACAATCCACAAATTACATGATATGAACTTATACGTGGATAGACACCATTATATAGAGAACATAAAAGGAACTGTACAGAAGGGTGAGGGAGGTTCAAAGTTTGATCCCCTTGATTGCCTGCATCATCATCTCCCTGATGGCACCAGAGCTTTCTCCTCCAGCTCTTTCGGAGATGGGGCGCTTGCTATAGGAACCATGTGAGGTGAACTTGGCCGATTCGAGGGAGAGAAAGGTGACATACCAGGAATCTCCTTCTCCTGTTCAAGGAGAGCAGGCTTTGTATGATCCTTCTTCGGTGTGTATGTGAAGTTGAGATCTCTGTTAGAAGCTAGGGCAACCAGCTCTTTCTCCTCTAACCCTTTAACTGGACCAAGGCTGCACCGATCCGGACTATGCTTTGCCAGTGCATCTCTAAATTTCTTGATCTGAAATGAAAGATGCATTCAGGGCTACTGTCTATGATGATTAACCAAGCTCCTGACGATTCTAAATCCGGTTCCTAGAGGCCTTTAAACGATGGGAAACAAATAAGACAAGGAAATAGAAAACTGAACTAACCGTGGCATTGGTGCAGCTAAAGCTGCATAGCCGACCCTGCGCTCCACGGTAGAAGCGGAAGAAAGGCAAAACATGAACGTTGAGACTATAACACATGGACTTATGCTCCTCAAAATTGACATGAAGAAACTGTACATCTGGATTCAGCTCTGCTATTTGACAAATCTGCAAAACACCATCCCAGATTTCCATCCTTTAGGTCTCAAACAACTAGGGTAAAATAACACAACATCCATAGTAAGAAAATCATGTGTACCTACTACCTTGGGATGGAGAGCCTTGCAGCCACCACAGCCGGGCGAGAAAAAATCGACAACAACCAGCTTGTCTCCAGCATTCATGAGAGAGTCTACAAGGTCTTGAGCAGAAGTTATCTCCTTCATGTTGGATTGCAACCCCTTCTCCCACCATTTTTGGATGTTCCCAATTCGACCACTCTACCATTTTGCCACAGAGAGAAGAAGAAAGAAACTAATAAGCCAAACCATTCTAGCAGATAAGGGGAAACATTTAAACCTGAGATTAACCAGGAATACCACAAATAAATCCTTCTTAAATTCAAAAATTTTCAATTCTCGCCCCTGAAGCCAGTAAATAATTAGGGTTCCCATGTCTCTCCTCCCCAAATTCAATTCTCGAGATACAGCAGTAAATAAATACTGTAATCAATAGAGCTACAGCAAGATCTAATCAACAAAAAAGCAGAATAAAAAAAGTTTTAAGAAGAAAAAGAGCTTGAACGAAGCCTTACCTGAGCCCTAATCGAAGCTCGACGAAGATGCCCTCTTCTGGCGCCTCTGCCTTCATTCCCTTGAACAAGAAGCTTCTTCCCATGAAACCCACTACTAACGACACCACCACACGGAGCTGCCTGTGATCTAACGGCCTGAGTTTTCGCTTTCAAAGAAAACCCATTAACCCTGCTCCGACTCTTTCCAACGACACAGATCCGGCCGTAGCGGTGGCTGTCGTAACTGCTTGGCGACGAAGACGAGGAGGAAGAAGAAGAGTACGAAAGAGGCCAGGATGAAGAGATCAGATGCGACTTACTTAACACATCCGCCATAACTATTTTCTTCTAACCAAGAGGATGACCCAATTTCTGGACCTTTAACAATGGATTCCAAAATCTTACGCAGTAAGCAAAGCGAGTAAGCGGAGAGAACAGAGAAGGTTGAGAAGTGGGATTCGCTTGTATCGCGAAAAAGGGGATCGATTGATTACGCCCCTTTTTACTTCAGCTCTCGAAGAATTGAATTGAATTTTCGATTGTCCAAACTTCACACACAGACCAGAAGAAAAGAAAAGCGAAGAACTTTTTTTTTTTTTTTTTGTGGTTTTGATTGGCGTTTGGCCCCCCTTCGCCTTTCTGCTTTGACGCTTCTGTGAAGAGAAGAAAAAGAGGGGAGAAGGTCTTCGTGGGCCGTCAGATCAGAAATAGAGACGTGGCGAGGAAAGCATATCGGACGGCTGTGAAAAGTTTTTATCTATTTAACGGAAAACGGAAACAGCGGCAGAATTGGATAATGTTCATTGTTCAGTAGTTTTCCTTTTTCCCTTTTAGCTGATTTCTATGGTTCGCTCTTCGCTGATTGATCACGTCGTTGCTGGGGAACCGTCGGCACGTGTACAGCGCTTCGCCCCCGGTTTTCTCTGTGGCGCCTTGGATAAGTGTAGTGGATAATGATTAACTAAATATTTTCTGATTTTTTTTTTAAAAGATAAAATTAAATATGGGGATAAGGATTTGGTTCGTTCATTCTCTTTGACAAATAGGGAGGAGGACAATAGGTGGAGTTTACCATTGATATCGCATATCCGTTATACTATTTAAAATAGTTCGACTTTTACTCATATCTATATTCATATAAGAAATGGGTTGAAATTCAAATCATGTCGAGTTTCGGGTATTCTAGGTTATCCATGGGTAATAGTTTCTCTTTATAACTACAAACAATATGTTAATATTCACATGTATTCTCACGTTACGTAAGACGAAAAGTACGACAATAATTCACTAGAATGAAGAAAATTAATTTTAACAACATAATTTCATAAAAAATATTATATTTATATGCTAAATAAAAACTATGTTAGAGAAAAATATTGATTATTTCTAGACATAATACATATGCATGTGTATAATCGGGCCGGCTAGGGTTAAATAGTGAGAAAATCATGTCCACCTATTACCCACAATATTCGGGTTCGGGTTTACCTGTACCCACTAAAAATCTTTCGGGTTCGGATTTTACCTTACCCGATTAGG
The DNA here is from genome assembly GCA_946122785.1 of Linum tenue. Taxonomy (NCBI): domain Eukaryota; kingdom Viridiplantae; phylum Streptophyta; class Magnoliopsida; order Malpighiales; family Linaceae; genus Linum; species Linum tenue. The sequence goes on along the minus strand of CAMGYJ010000006.1, from coordinate 47,503,377 downwards.
TCGGACTTTGGCGGATATTCACGGTTACAGATATTTTTGTCATCCCTAATGATAAATTAGGGTGTAAGTTCCATAAAATAAAATAAAAAGATAAATAAGGGTGTAAGTCGGGCTAGAAAATAGGGTTCATTTTTTCGGTTTAAATCAAAACAGAACTGTTAAGAATTTATCGGGTTTGGTTTTTTGGGATTGAATATATTTGTATATTAACGGTGAAATTGAACCAAAAATAGAGAATAAATCAAACCTGAATTTTGCGCTATTGGTTTTCAATTATTAATGATATCCATTCGGTTAACCGAACCAAATCGAACAAACACCCCTAGGTAGGGGTGGAAGTTTGGTTTGCGGGTTGCGGGTAACCCCCAAACCGCACACTTTGTGGATACCTATACCCACAATTTGTAGATAGTGGGTTGGGTCTGGGTAGCAAAATATTGATTTTTGTGATTAGTGGTTAACCACTACCCACGGCGGTTTACCCACAAACCCCACATTAACCACACTAGTTATATTTATTTCTTCAAAATACTTTGTAACCCACATTACTTATATTAGTTTGTGAAACTTGGAAGACTATGAATTAAAGCAGCTACCAAAATCAAATATACCCTTATTCTATAAAACAAAACCAAGTCAATACGCAATGTTCATGTGATATATTTTTATCAAATAAGCATTGTTTGTGTGGCATGTGTTTATTTTATAACAAAACCAAGTTCATAGATATAGTCAGATACATTAATCGATTCGTTAAAAAGGGAGAATAATCAATAAAGGTTAGTCTGATACCCAAACTCATCTCCATTTCTCCACGAACTCACGAACAACACAACATGCAACCACCTACCAACAATACAATACTATAATCGAGAGTGGAGAATAATCGATTCATTAAAAGCGGGCGCCTCCACTTATCGAGCCACTTTTGTGTTTTGCTGTTGTTGCCATCGAGGAGCGGTGACATGCAACGATGTTTGTTTGGTAAAAAGTCATTCCGCCTCTCCGTTATCGTCAAATCTCTTTCCAAATTCATCTCTTCTGAATTACACTGACTAACCTATTGTATTCGAGATTTATAATTTATTTAACCATTTATTAACTTTCTTTTATGTATGTTTTTGTGTGAGAAGATACACAACATCACTATTAATTACTATATTAGTATATTTAATGTGAAATTTTTGTGGGTATCCACAACCAACCCGCAGCGGGTAGTGGTTAACCACTACCCACTGCGGGGCGGGTTGTGGGTAGCATAATTCTATATTTGTGGGTGTGGTTACCCGCAAAATGTGGGGCGGGTAACCACATCCACCTCAATTTCCACCCCTACCCCTAGGTATAAGTAGGAAAGACAATGAGCGGATTTTTCTAAACCATTTTCATCTCATTTCCAGATATTCATATCTAAAGTCACCTCATAATCATGCTGGAGGGTTTTGCAATCTAATCCTCATACTTGAGGTTTTTGGGTTCCCGTAGATAATACTCGCCTCGCACATTCAATATTAATATACATATATCTTCAATTATAATCAATTTTATGAAAACTGAATCGAACAATAAATTTAAAAAGTTAATGGTAGTGCGATTAAAAAAAACTCTTCAAACTCTTTCTAGGGTTCAATTATTTCCTTCTCTTCCTTGATGGCAGCCGCCACTGATGGGGCCTCGCCGAGCACCGTTGGTGGAAGTTGGGCGTGGGCATATTTCTCTGGAGCTTCGAAGGACAATAGGTTTCAGTACTATGAGCTGGAGCTCGTCAATAGATCCCTTCGTATTCTCAAATCAATAATGGAGGAGGGAGTGAAGCGATTTAAGAAAAGTTTGGTTGGTCAGTTTTTGTTAGCTCCGCCGTCAATTGCAACGATCTGGTTTTGAGCAAATTGGTTGTGGGGGCGCAAAGGTAAAGAGAAAGTGTCTTGGCTTGAGGATTGTTTGATTATTTTCCTTCTGAGGATGTCTGTAGATGAGTATTTGAGAGAGGACCTTGGCATTATCGAGACAATATGGTGTGGTTGCATCTCTGGGTTTTAGGTATTCAACCTCTAGATATTGATAACTCAGTCATTCCAGTATGGGTTAAACCTTCTGGGCTGCCAGCTGAATTGTCATCGAATGAGGGTTGGGTAGAGTTGTGAGCTGAATTGGGAAGTCTCTTTGTATAGATTAACCAACAAAGCACGGGGCCAAAGTGGGTTCTACTAAGATATGTGTAGATGTGAGTGCAAAGTCAAAGCAACTTGATCAATCACCATTACTCCAGATGGAATGAAGGAGATGTTCATATTAGTGGAATGTTGTCATTTACCAATGAAGTGTGATTTTAGTGGTTTATTCGGTCATGACTATTCAATATTACAAGATGTGAATTGTATTGCTAGCACCTCAGAGACTGAGAAGGTTATCGAAACGCCTGTGGCTCTTGTTACAAGACTGAATGATATTGGGATAGATAGCCAGGTGTTTATCCGAGGAATACATTACTAGTTACGCTGAGTGCATTGCCTTCAAATGAGGAGTTCAACATTGTGGTTAATGGAGCAAAATCAGGATCACCTCAGATCTCTGCTCCTATTTATCAATCTAATTCATTTGCTGCAATTTTTGCTCGTAATTGAGTGGTTAAATTGAAAAAACCACCTGCTAAAGAAGGTCGTGAGGGTCTTCAAAGTCAGAAAGGGGTATATGTCTGGTACCCCTGACACGTTGAAGACTATTCTAGTTTGGAATACGAGGGGATTCAACTGCCCCTCGAAGCACGATTGCGTGCTAGAGTATGTTAGGAAGCAAGTATTAAAGTTCGGGTGTTGTTGGGAACAAGGGTAAAAGAAAAGAATGCTCAAAAGGTCAAGGATAAGTCTGGAGGATTTGAAAGGATGATTATAAGCAGCATCATTTGGGGAGGATATGGGTTGCATGGAAAAATGATATCAAGTTGAGAGTCTTGACAAGCGATGAAAATTTCATCATGCGTTGGTTTCACTCTAAAAAACATAACAAATTTTTTCTTACGATGGTTTATGTTTCAAATGACGAAGGCGAGAGATTGGTCATTTATGGCAGGATTAGTAAATGGGCGGTTAGAGATTTTCCTTAGGCGATAAGTGTGTGATTTTAGTGCCATTTTGAACACGATGGAGGCTTCTAATGGAATTGGTCTTGCTAGTAGTATGCTATCTTTTAGAGGATGGGTTGAAGAGATGGATTTGGTGGATCATCAAGCTTCGAGGCCTTTCTTTACTTGGTCCAACCAGCAGAAATTGGAGGAGTTTTTGGCTCCTAACTTAGTGGTTGAGTTTCTGGCCCCTCATTTTCTGATCACTGCGGGGTATTATTAAGTTGGTTATACCAGGGAATTCGTTCCCAAAACCTTTCCGATTTTTTATATGTCGATTCAACATAGTAGCTACGCGGCAATTCTTAAGAAGGCATGGTCATTTTCTTAGTGTAATATGATTTTGCAGAGGGTAAGAAAGAAACTCTATGATCTTAAGCAAGAGCTAAAGACTTAAATAGAAAAGGGTTTTCAAACATCTCTACAAGAGATCACGAAGCAGATGAATACATTAAAGAATGCCAGGTTCAGGATTTGGCAACCCCAACTAAGGATAGTTTTGAAGCAGTTAAAGCTGCTACTGTGAAGTATCAGGATCTAAAACTGGCTTACGAGAGCTTGTTTAAACAGAAGTCATGTGTATAGTGGCTTACTTTGGGTTATTCAAATACTTCTTTCTTCCATCGTACAGTGAAAATCATAAGAGATCGTGAACATATTCAAAAGGTGATTCTTGATTCTGGCAGAGAAATCACTAGTCTTGAGGAGATTGGATCAGAGGCGATGGATTTCTATAAGACATTCTATGGAGAAGAAAATAAAGATATCAATTTGATGATTGAATAAATTAGACCTTTTTCATAAAGAGACTCAATCTAGAAGTGCACCAACTTTTGTGCTAAGCAGTGTCTGAGCAAGAAATTCATGGTGCTTTGTTCTTATGGACCACGCAAAAGCTCCAAGCCCTGATGGCTGATCAGTTAACTTCAACCAGAAGAGTTGGAGGGTGATAAAAGATGAAGTATTTGTTGAGATCAAAGAGTTCTTCTACACAAACAATCTACCACAGGATATCCTAAAATCCCAAATGCAAAAAGAATGGTTGATTTCACCCATTGCTTACATCATATTCTATATAAGATTATCTCTAAAGTCTTAACGAATCGCATTCAATCAGTGCTCCATAGTGTCATTAGTCTTAATCAATTGGCTTTTATTAAAGGGAGTATCCTTGATAACATGCTTATGGCCCAAGAAATGGTTCAAAACTATACTCAAAGAAATGTTGCTTCTCGGTGTGCTTTAGATATTTACATTTATAGAGCTTTTGATTCTATGGACTGGAATTCTTTTTGGTAATGGATGCCATGAATTTCCCTGAGACCTATATCAAATGGATAAAGACCTGCTTGCAAACAACTTATTTTAATGTTAGTTTGTATGGATCACTTTTTAGTTACTTCTCAACAAAGAAGGGGGGTCAAACAAGGGGACCCTTTGTCTCCTTACCTATTTGCCATTGCTCTCCGGACATTTGGACACAACTGCTTAGAATTCTTATCTTCCTTTTCATCTTCATTGCAGAAAAATAGGTCTAACGCATATTTGCTTTGTAGATGACCTATTAATATTCGCAGAGGGAGTTGTAGCGGATTTCGTGAAAGTGAAGGAAATCCTAGTGAACTTCTATCTAGTATATGGACTTCGTAGTAACTCTAGAAAGTGTGAAGCGGTTTTTGTGGGAAAATTAACGGATTTTAAGAACAATGCACTCTCAATCACTGGTTTTAAAGAAAATAGATCGCCATCGTGATACCTAAGACGGCCATGGATTTCTTTGGTTGATGTGTAACCGCTGAAAGGTGAACAAAATCATAACTGGTCAATACATGATGAATAACATCAGCTTAATAAACACATACTTAAACCGCATAAGAAAAACATTAGTACCTGCATTCCACAGTTGATTTCTTATGTCTTTCTTCTTCCCAAATTTGTGCTGGAAATTGGCGAGCCAGTGTCGAATACACCATCGCCATCTCCATCCCCACTCGTCGGGAAAACCACCCACAACATTCCTAATCCCCGCATGTCGATCGGATGTAATCGTAATACCTTCCCACTGTGTCACGTGTTCGTGTAGTTGGTCAAAGAACCATGCCCAACTTAAGTTGTTCTCCCCTTCCACTAATGCAAATGCAAGCGGGAAAATCCGCCTGTTTCCATCAACGCAGTGGCAATTAGAAGACATCCTCTGTACTTCCCAGTAAGGAAAGTTCCGTCAACCTTAGTAAAAATTTAGGATCTAATTATTATGAAATATACGTAACAGAAAATAACACAACATTTAAAACAGGAACCAGCTGGTAAAATACCCGAATAACCGGTATGCAGAACCCAAAACCGTCAATGCATGGTTTAAAAGCCCAAAAAAGACGGTGGAACATCAGCTTCTCCTGTACTCGAACTTGATCCTCAGTGTATACATTGTTGTATACTAGGACGAAAACAGTCCCAGGATTGGACTCCTCCATTGCTCCCATAAGTCTAGGGAGTAAAGCATACGAATCCTCCCAATCACCATACACCTCAGCCATGGCTTTCTGCTTTCCATGCCATGCTTTTTTGTACCTTATCGTGTAAGAATGTCGATCCTTCACCTCTGCCATGATAGCTTTCACCTTGATATCTGGTTGTGCTTCTATAAGGTGCTTAATAGTTCTCCCAACTTTCTTTGCTTTTAGTTGCCTATGATCTTGGGAAAGTATAGACGAGGATCATGTGTGGTTCGTCTCAGCTTTGCGAATCACCCAAGCACCCTTTCTCTTCATATTTGCAGCCCGCAGTTGCCACGTACAACCCTCTGCATCATGCTTGCATATGACATGTAGTTGTTTACTGTCAGAATATTTTACCTTCCACTCGAAATTGCGCCTCAATGCTTCTTCTGTAAAAGCATCATGCACAGCGTCTTTCGATGTGAACGCCATACCCACCTCCAAATTGGCCGTCGGATTATACACTGGCATAGGGACAAAGTCAGGGGCATCATTCTGGCTATGTAAAAATTGAGTTGGAACCTGTGTGTAATATGGCGTGGGTGCCTCACGAAATGCCGCCTCATCCTCGTTATCATCAGTATCTTCCTCCTCCTCGCTCAGTGATCTCAAATCTTCCTCAGTATCCTCGTCACTCGACTCGAATGGATAGCTGGGGCTAGAAGGATCAACATGACCACGATCACCAACATCGTCTTCTCGCTCATGTGAAGTACGCCCTGATCGAATGGTATTCTCGATTTCAGACCACTCTGGCCCCCAAGCAGGCCATTGAACACCATCGGCCTCAACAAATGGGGCTGGTTGATCAGATTGCGAGTATTCTTCCGATGGCACCCATCCTGCACTACTACCTCCACCGTAGTTGCTTGAACTACCACCCTCTCCGTAACCTCCTGTATAACCACCGCCTTCGTAGTTGCTCGAACTACCACCCCATCCGTACCCTCCTGCAAAACCATCATCATAAGAATACTGGTGAGAATGAGATTCACCGACCGCCGCGGTCTCAACATACACCTCTGCAAGCCGGACTTGGTTATCGCTTAGGAACTGTAACATCAGCGTAACCGCGTCATCATCGTTTATGACAACTTCTTGGTACACGACCCCGCCAACACTCATGTCTGGATACCGGTAAGTAATTTGGCCAAATCTCGTCTGTCCGCTCGTACAAACCCTGTCTGCACAAATATCACAGAGTTCTTGAAAATTGAATCGCGACTCAATTTTCAGCATAGTGGATTCGCCGTCCTCATAATCAATGCCTATGTCAGAGTTTGTCACCCTTCCATTCCACCGAATAATAAGCTGAAACTTCTTGAATTTACCCATATCTACAATTTTCAATAAGTATCTATTAGCTTAAAGACAGTAAAATTAACCAAAATCATATTGTACAACTAATATTATCCATCTCATAACTAACGTAACATAAATTCAACTAACTAACAACAACATAAATTCCCTAACTAACAAAACATATTTGCTACGATAAGTAATTCATAACATAACAATATAACTACTAAAAACATCATTAGGCTATAATACGAAAATTAAATCATACTATAACTACTAAAAACATCATTAGACTATAATACGAAAAGTCTCAACATACCAATAATTCATGTTCTGTGTATTATGCTCGGTTTTGGTTGCTGAAATTTGAAGAAGGGGGAGTGGTTATGTTTTTACAACTGCTGGAGGTGTGGTATTTATAAGAAAATCTGCCTACTATTCACCGTGTTTTTTCGAACACGGTGAACACCATCACCGCGTTTGTGTCAAACGGTGAATAATAGGTAGCTGTGACCTAATTTTGACCTACCAGGGGTGGGAAACGTGGGAAAAGATCACCGTGTTACCCTAAACAGGTGAATGTGTTCACCGTTTTTATCAAACGCGGTGAATATATCATCGTTTTAGACTTAGACGGTGAATACGTCACCGTTTTTATTTTAAACGGTGAAATATTCACCGTCTTTGTCAAACGCGGTGATATTCTTCACTGCGTTTGTCAAAAACGGTGAATGCCAAACATGTGTATTTTGGGAAAAAAATTTATAACTTATGTATTTTGAGAATTTTTTTTTAAGAACGTGTGTACAGTGGGATTTTTTCCTAATATCATTTGGGTGTTGTAAACCCTAGCTAAAACTATGTGATAGGTTCCTTGACTCGAATGTTTTGTGTGTGGTTTGTGTTTTAATGCAAGTATTGAGGTATTTTCATGAAGTTTGAGTTGTGTTTTCCATGTCTCACTATTATGCCAATTTTACCTAGGTAGAGGAAAATCCCCTACTTGCTAAGAGTCTTTTAAGAAGTTGGAATTCCTTGGCCAATTGAGCCACCTACTTAGGACGAATTAGGGAAAACCTCATACTATGCTTTAGCACCTCGAGTTGGTTGTAGTTTAGCCGTCCGGACTAAGGTCCGAGGGAGAAGCCTAGGCAAACCTTAGTCGGTTTGTTGACCACTTGAATCCATGCATGTTAATTTTAGAGGTTAGCACGTAACAACAACTATCTCATCCTAGGCCAATTTTAACCTAGAACGGCATTGTCGTATAGTCGTAATCAAGGTCGTATTCTTCTCGGGTCCTGGTACCCTACCTACTTCCCACCTAGTTGCTAATTAGTTAATTGGTTTTTGAGGTTTTGAGTGGAGGATATGAGGAAACACTAGTCTAGAGATTGATCAAAGCTAAAAGCAAGTAGTTCAGGGAACTATCCCTCCCCCTAGCTCAGGGTTACTATGTATATCTAGATACTTAGGGTCATCGAATGTGGTGAGTGAGCTCTTTTTAGTGGAATTTCGTGTTTATCCACATGCCTCTGAGTACGCCTCTCCTAAACCCATGTTCCAGTCACCTCGATCTAGGTTATCGTATCTGGGGCATTAAACTTATGGCTCACTTCAATGGACACTATCCAGCGTCCACACCGAGGTTTCATCCCGGGTTTCATCTACGAAGACTACCTAAAGCAGGGGTTTGGTCGCCTTGAACACTATAGGCCCTCATTCACACATCTAACCTAAACTCGCCAAATGGCGCATACCCGTATAATCCTAGAACTCCTTACCTAGTGCGGTAGCATAAAATAGGCTAAGAGGAAGATTAGGGCGACTTACCGAAGCGTCATCATTTAGAAAAGAGTGGCACTAAAATCAACTAGACAAACACATTCATTCATTCAAACCCTAAAATATCCATATATACATAGTAAACCCTAAAACTAGGGTTTGGGGTTTAGAACCCCTAGTATCTTAGAGAACTACTCCATAAAGGAGGAAAGAAGATACATGGTAGAAATAGAAGAAGACTTGGGGTTGAAGAAGATGCCTCCTTGCTTCTAGCTCCTTCTTCTCCTTCTCTTCCCCTTCCTTCAGCTTCTCTCTCTTTTCTCTCTCTAGAACCAGAAAGTTTCTCTCCCAATCAGCTCAACCCAAAAGGGGTAAGGGGTCTTCTATGTATAAACAATCGTCGAGGCCTTCGGGAAGGGAAAGATCGCGGGCCGACTTTGCGTTCACGGCCGCAATCTTCCTCGCGGGCAATGTGAACATTGGCCGTGACTTGACTGAGGAGACTCTCTGCTTGTCCAAGGCTCCTTCCTCGTGAAGTTCGCGCCCTGAGCCTCCAAGATTGCGATCGCGATCTATGGATCTGGGCCGTGATCTTCAGCTGGACTTTGCGGCTTGTGATCCCAACCATGATCTTTGGCTTCTAGACCACGTGCTTCAATTCTTGCCCCTTTTCTACACTTGTGACCTTGTTTCGTACCTAATTCACAAGTATCGACTAATACACCCAAAAATCACATCAAAATCAAATAGGAACGCTATATGGATGTATTTGAAGATGTTCAAGCATTTAAGCACATGAAATGGCACAAAACACGCCTTGATATATAGGGCAAATAACACTGATTTTGGTTTATCTTTTGCCAAGAGAGCTAACTTGTTGGCTTGATTTGATATCCCTTGGACTATCGATCGAGAGGGTGAAGCTTCTTCGCTTGATGCCTCTCCTATTATTTACAACCACTTTTCAATTCACTTGCATTCTTATCGACTAACCTTGATAATTGGCTAGGAGGAGCAACACCTGGGTGAAGCCTTCTCAATTAGTGTTCAAAACCATTTACCTTTTTGCTTGCTTTCAATTGTAATTCATAGTCCTTGATAATTGGCTAGGAGGAGCAACACCTGGGTGAAGCCTTCTCAATTAGTGTTCAAAACCATTTACCTTTTTGCTTGCTTTCAATTGTAATTCGTAGTTTTAACCAAATATTAATTGCTAGATAATATTTCAAACGATTGAAGTAGGGTACATGGACCAGCCCGGGTTTGACATTTAAATTCTTGTTTTATACTGCACCTGGCTAGAGTTTATACTTGGCCTCTAGTAGGGATTTAAATTGTGGTACTTGAGGTGAGTCAATAACAACTAGAATCTTATCGCAAAGAGCTGGTAAGTTATCTTATGTTGGCCGGTTTCAACTGGTGTCTTCAGCTCTCTACTCTTTGATTCAATTTTAGATGTCTTTGCTTGTGCTACCAAAGAAGGCAATCGATCAAATTCATAAAAAAAATTCAGACTTTATGTGATATGGTAAAGGATCAGGGAAAGCTAAAGTTTCATGTGGGTGCTTGCTACTCCCAAGAAAGAAGGCGGTTTGGGTCTTCATGACTTACAAACCTGGAATATTGCTTGTCTTGGGAGTCTTCTATGGTTGTTATTTTTTCAAGGTGGCAGTTTTTGGGTAGCCTTGATTTAGCGATATCGACTGAAAGGGCGATCAATCTCGAGCCTACAATCGTCTTCTCAATGTTCTGGTACGTGGTGACAGTTACTAAAACATACAAGCTAGTTCCAATTTAGGATGGAGAAGAATCCAACAGGCTTAGCCACTTGGGAAAGTAAACAATTGCTAAAGTACTATGTTAAGAGAATTTGGTATTCCCTCCGAGTTCACAGACCTGCTGTGAGTTGGTGTTCATCGCCTCAAGGTACAGATGCTTAGTGTGGTTAATCATATTGGATAGAATTATTACTCGTGATAAGCTAAAGCCATGAGGAAGAATAACTAATGATGCATGCTTGTGTGATAATGGAAAGCTGATATCTTATCTTTGGGTAGTGTTTATACTAAGCAGTTCTTTAATGCTATGTTTGGTAATATTATGCAGAACTGGCCTTTCGTTTGGGAAAATATCTTGAACATTGCTTATGCGGGAGGAAAGAAGATTGGTAGTTAGGATAGGGTGTTTGGAGCCTTGTGGCGCTGATATCATATGTGAACTTCATCTATAAGGAGAGATGTGGTCGAGTTTTTGGGGAACACAAAATAGATTGGTCGATGCTGTTAGCTCGGTTCAAAGAAGAGCTGCGACTTTATACATTGGATTGGGGAACGTGGCTTTTTGTTAAGATTTTTATACCTTATACCACTTTTAATCATTTAATTTGATCTGTAAATTTTGATGTAATGACTAGTAGACGTTAGTCTGATTTTTTTTTAGAGGACTTGGTCTATTTGATCAAGTAATGCAACAGAGAATTACCAGAAAAAAGTTAATGGTTCACACTATGATGATTAACTGAAATTAACCATTTTCCAACCATTAAAAACCGATAAAATATAATTTGACAAAAATATATTATAATTCTCAAATTTATGACTGCATACTAATTAATTATTCAATATATCAAATTTAGTCATTCAGAAGAAACAAATGGAAATATTCATAAATTGAAAGTAAAAAATAAATAAAGGGCTCAACAAATAAGGAAAGTTGGAATTAATTAATGTTATAAATTAAAACCATAACCACCTTTTGTTTTTGTCTTCCCCTCTCCCCTTACTTTATTTTTTTTTATGTTTATAAATGGATACAACTCACATTCTCACTTTCATTCAAAATGAGACTTAGCAATTCCTTGATAGTCATATAATAACCAAAGAAAGCAATATAGGATAAGAGATCAGAAAGCAATGTAATTTTGTAAACCTTGATAAGTTCTATTTACACTCCCAATCGCAAGCCAAGTGGAACCTTCAATCTAGTTAGTATATAGTAAATATTTTTCAAATTATCAAACTCGAGCGGTCTATATTTCCTTTCTTCAACAAACCACAAATTATGTAGCGGTAGAAACATTGTTTATGATATTTAACTAAACAAAAAAATAAAACAAGTTTGAATTTAGTGGAGAAAGCTTCACTCGGATGATTATCCCCCTAGTCTCGTGTTGTGTCGATGACGTGATACTCTAGCGTGATTTATATATTATATATATCGTTAGGATCAATGAAGTCAAATGCGTGATTCTACCTAGAAGCGGAAAAACAGTAAAATCGTAAAGCATAGAATCAAAGCGTAAAAGCATAATTTTTTACGCATACTGTAAAATAACTAAGAAATTGTTAAGTACGACATATTCTATGTAAAATATGAATGCAAAAATTTAGATAAGTTAATAAATACTTGCAATTCATGCCTAAAGTGGAGCAACTTATAGCATATTAATAATAAGTTCATAAACATAAATATGAACAATAAGCTACCTTCCCCTCTATGCTAATGAATTTGGGAAGTGCCTAGCTGGTGAATTAGATGACTCTATTGAAGCTGATAATGCATCCAACTACCTGGTATGTATCTTTTCATCTCAAATATATCATATTGTCGGTTATTTACCTTTAAAATATACTTTTATTATTAATTTCATGAAAAGAATACTCATTTAGTGAACTAAAAGCGTAAAGCATTTTGGTGAACTAGAAGCGTAAAAGTGAAAGATTTAATCTAAGATTTAAAGCGCAATTTAGTTTGATTTTATACAATAAAGTTTTTATATTGAAACGAAAGCGTTCTGGTGACCAAAAAGCGTAAAACCGTAAGCTTTTAAGTTTTAAAGCACGATTTTGACTGCAGTGGTTAGGATATGAAAGCTAGTTAGTAGTCCCTATTCGAGTTGTTTTAACCCACCTAGTTGCTCTAATCAGAGAGGCATGCTGAATACTAGATTGGGCAATTAGGGCAACCAAATCCACTTCCCCGGGAAATGACACGGAATGGTGTAAAGTAACCAATCACCCTTTTTCATGGCCCCCTTACGATGATTGAATAGTGACCCAAGTTACCCTAAGGAGATTTTCTCTCTCTTAGGTTAATTAGCCCCAAGATTGAGGGAATTGATCAAAGACTCTCAATTATCATTATAAATACTCAATCAATATATAATAATCAAACTACAATATCATAAACTAGGGTTCACGTCACCCAAGTGAAAGGAATATCTACTCCATGCTTAGAGAAATACTACAACTAACGAAAACGAAAACCACATGTAAGATGATTCTCCTTCTTTCTAGTTACTTGGGATGATGTTGAACATGAAATCTGGCCTCCTTTAGTCTTGGGTAGGTCAAATTTCCATTCAATTTCCTTTAGTTTGTCACTTTTCTCTTTATAATGCAGAAGAAGATCCAAATATCTCTCTAAAACTCTTCTCCCTTTGAAATTTGCTCACCCTCATATTTATACCCGACAGTGCACATTCCCCCATGCAGGTTATTAATTCATTTGCATGTCTTGTATTAATTAACCCATCTTGACCCAAGTATAACTCAAGACGGCGTTGTTAGTATAGTGGTCGACCAATGTCGTATTCCACGAGTTTTGATATCCTAGGATACTTCTCACTTTTTGTTAACTAGTCGTTCAGTTTGGGCTTGTTTTAGAGGTAAAATGGAAACTACTGGTGGAGAAAAAAATATCAAAGCAGGTACTTTGGGGTTCCACCCTCGCCCTGGATCTAAGTCTATAATGCAAATGGTTTATCATGCCGGGTTTGAGGTCATAAGGTGCGGGAATCACTAAAGTAGGGAATAGCTCAATGGTCATGCAACTAGTCCCCCTGCTAGCTCAATTCCGTAACCCAATGCCACATCAATCAAGTTCACGATATTAGAGATGCGTTCTAGACTCTTTCAATAGGTTCAACTTATTTTCACACTAGCTCGACATATTGATGGTCGTGCATGAATCGCTCTAGCATTGCTTAAGACGGCCACCTGATGGACAGGGAATGGTTACCTCGTCCAACAATTGGTGCCCTAAGTTATTACATCACTCTACTCCTAATTAGCACTAGGCGCTCAAATAAAGTCTAGATCATAAATCCTAAGTAGTAGGCTAGATGAAAAGAGTTTATGAGACAAACCCATGCATACTTAATCAAAGATGAAGCATATAATCACTAAGCAAACAAATTTCATACACAAACCTTAACACAATTCCATCTACATTCAAAGACATAATTCTAGGGTTTGGGGGCTTTAACCCTTGTTACCTTATGGAACTACCCCATAAAGAGGGAAAGAAGATACATAGGAAGAATCAGAAGAAGACTTGAGTTGGGTTTTAGTCCTAAGTATATAAATTACAAACCCACCACACATAGAGTTCAATTCCTACAGTCTAACACATCCTAGACTAGGGTTCACAACATCCAAGTGAAATTGGAGACTACTCCATAGCTAGAGGACAAAACACAAGTAACATAGAAGAAATACCTATTACAAAGTGATCTTCCTTCCACTAGATGCTTGATTCCACCTTGGGAGTTGAAATCAACCTAAATCTCCTTACTCCTTCTTTATCTCGTAGCTCTCTCTCTAAACCTTGAAGAAGAAGCTCCAATCTCTCTATAAGACTCTTTCTTTGAGTTCAGCTAACTCTCCCTTTTATAGTCCCAGAGTGCATGAATTACGGTCAGAGATCACGCCCGTGAAGTCGACAGGGTAACCGTGATCTCAACACAAAATGCACCATATCACTTACGATCTTCATGGGCTACTTGCCGACATCACGATCTACGACCATGATCTAGACACTGCCCGCAAGCCATGCAAATCTCCCTGGAACCTTGCAAACTTCATGGTCTGCATGCTATCTTCACGGTCTGCGCTAGTGATAATCCCTCTGAAATTGTGATATTTGTATCTTTCACCATTTTGCTTTATTCTCGCCCTCTTTCGTCCGACTTTCGATCCCGGTGCCAAGATTAAATGCTTAGGTATGAAATATGACACAACACAAACATACTTAGAGTAAAATAGCTCATGGGATCGAGGAAACCAAGCAAAACGACACAAGTAATGGGGTGCAAAAGTGTGTATTCTAACCCGAATCAAGTGTGTATTCTGATTTCATGCGAGTTTTGAAGAGTTCTTCTCCCTAGTTCTGCTGATCTCATTTGAAAGTGTTCAATCGGATCATAATCCAATTTTGATGAAGTGGGGTGTGCTGGAGAGAGTTCACCGTCCATGGAATTTTGAAAATAGGTAGATTTTGGAGGATTCTTTCTTGCAGGGGCTCATAGGGTGGTGGAGCATTCCAACTGATGGTTCTGGTATCATCTTTAAGTTTGTACAAAGATGGAGATACTATTACTCAAGATTTAGAGTATTGATCAAGTAGAGGAAAGAGGACCAATCCCGAATGCAGTTTATAATGAGAAGAGTCGGCTAAGATACAAGCTAGATAAATTACTTCCGATGGAAGAATTCTCTTGGCATTAGAAGTTGTATGAGCTGTGGCTGAAAGCTAGGGACAAAAACAATGTGTTCTCTCATTGTGGCAAATAATAACCGCTGGAGGAATAAGATGTAGAGTTTGAAGGTTAATAAAGTCGTCGTTCTTGACAAGGAGGAAATGAAACATGCCTTTATGATCATTTTGGTACGAGCACGGTTCCTGTATCTGTAGTTATCAAAGTAATGCAGCTAATAACGAGAATAAAAACGATAGGGATATGATGAAATTGAAAGTGGAATCTCAACACAAATCAGGAGAAGGCTCAATCAATATAAAAAGACAGAATCACGACCACAATCAATGGGAAAACTTGATTGATAAAGAGAAAAGTTCAAGCCTAAAGCTCAAAACCAAGATAAAAATCAATATTCTGCCAAAAAATAACGCTAAAACCCGAGTTTCAGCCTTTATATAGGTCTGGACAATTAAAAAAATTAAAACAACTTAAAAACACAAAACCTCATCACCCAGATCCGATACTCGGTCAGACCCTGAAAACACACGGTTGGGTATTTTAGTTCACCGAACGTGGGGCCTTCTATTCAGTTTCCCTGGCCTTCTTCTACAAATCCCCAATCGGGGAAAAGTGAAGCAATAATCGCCTCTCCCCTCTGCTTTTCCAGCAAACTCCTTTGACTCCCTATCTTTAATTTTGGTCCAAGACCGGGGGGTGTTGGCGACGCATCACATTTACTTGAACGTTTTTCTAGAATTATGGGCACCAGACCGTCTCTAGCCAATTTCAAGAGTAATGTCCTTGGTCTGGAGGTCAATTATCAACTATCGATTCCATTTATTGAAAAAGTGATATGGGAGACAGTGTGTTCGTATGGGAGTGACAAGGCTCCACGACCCGACGGTTTTACTTTGGATTTCTATAAGAAATTTTGTAGCATCATTAAGCATGACTTTGTTAAAGCTCTCAACGAGTTTTATCTGATCGGCATCGTACCACATTTGATTGCTCACTCTTTCCTGTGTTTGATCCCAAAAAAGGATGAAGCTAAAGAAATTAAAGATTTCTAGCCCATTAGCCTGACTGGGAGCTTGAATAAGGATGTCTCAAAGTTGCTATTCAAACTTCTTTAACCTGTCATGGGGAAGCTTGTATCCCATTGTCAGTTCACATGTATAATGAAAAGACAAATCAATGAAGCAAGTAATAGCTAATGAGTTGATTGACAATAGGAGAAGTGGAAGGCCATGATTGCTTCTAAAACTGGACATCGAGAAAGCATTTGATACAGTAAGTTGGGATTGTATCATGAATATCTTGAGAAATTTGGGATTGATCTCTAGTTCCTCGAGTAGATCAGGGGGTGATTTCCTCATTAAAGTTGTCTGTACTGGTTTCTGGGAAGCAATAGGTTCCTTTAATATGTAGAGGGGCATGAAGTAAGGAGATCCCCCATATCCCTTTCTCTTAAGCCTTGTCATGGGCATATTATCCTTTATTTTACAGTCAATCCAAGCAACGGGTCACATGAAGGGGTTCTTCATTGACGAAGTCCGAAGACGAGGTGAGGTAACACTTTTGCTTTATGATGATGACGTGATTATCTTTTGTGATGCATCAGCGGAAGTGGCACTAAGTATGATGAAAACTTTAATTCGGTTTCATAACATAAATGGTCTCAAGCTCAACCTTAAGAAAAGTAAGATCTTTTTCAGTTGGCGAGGTGGACAACCCTTAGAGATTTGCCGAAATACTTGGCTGTGATTGGGAGTTCTTACCTATGGTGTACCTTAGGCTCCCTCTGGAATCTTTGCCTCTTTCTTCACAAATTGGAATGGTGTGATCAACAAGGTTTCGAGCAGAGTGGAGGGGTGGAAAGCAACTACCTTTCACTTGGCTGCAGAATCACTCTCTGTAACGCTGTCTTAGCTACCGAACCTTTGTATTTGTGATTGTTATTCAATGCTCCAATCTCAATGATTCAATATTTGGAGAGGGTATATAGAAACTTTTTATGGTCTGGAAATCCACAAGAGAACATTCATGTTGTGGCTTGGGAGAAGTTCAAAGCTCCAAAATGGCTTGGTGGGTTGGGAATTGCAGATTTGAAGATCATGAACACTGCATTTTTGTGTAAATGGTGGTGGAGGTTTGCTAATGAAAGGGATTTTTGGTGGAGGAACCTGAAAGCCTATGAATTCCTGAATGACATGTCAGAATGGATTACCGGGGATCTTCGAGGGCCGATGGGATATAGTCCATGGTCACATATTCTTAAGCTAAAGAAAAAATTCTAGTAGTTTGCTCATGTCAAAGTTAGGGTTGGTTCGTGGAAATATCTTTGGCATGATGTGTGGATTACAGGTCATGTGCTTGCCAAGGATTTCCCTGTAGTTTTGCCAAGTTGTCGGGTCGCTGATGCATTTCAAGTTGAGGGTAGTATTTCTTGGGACTCTCAAATTCTCTCTGAGAGGTGGGCAGAAGTTGAGAGATTTATTCCTTTAAACATACTTAAAAAATCTTCCTTGTAGTATGTTCTTTGCAGGTCCGTCACGTCTAATTTGGTAGCCAGCCGAAAAGCTAGATTTAGTGTCGGTTCCTTGTATGATAAGTTTGTACATGAGAGATTCCCAGAGAGGGTTGACTTCCCTTTAAAGTTATTATGGTAGTCATTGATTCCACATAAATTCGGTTTGTTTGGATTGCGTACCAGAAAAAGATTTTAACTCAAGAGGCATACAGGAGAAAAGGATAATCCCTTCCTAGCTGATGTGAGTTGTGTCGGTCTAGCAAAGAGAACATAGATAACTTATTCCTCTCCTCTAGTTTTGCGAAAGAAGTTTGGCGGATCATGAGCGCATTTGGGAAGCTTGACTATACCTCAATTGATATCTCAACAGTCATTAGCTCTTGGCCCCGCGCTGAAGCCTTCGAATCGACAAGAATGATACTCCAAAGTCTTCTTGCACGCCTACGGTTGGAGCATTTGGCTTCAAAGAAATGCTAGGATAATCAGAGAAGAATCAAAGCCACCAAGGGTGATTTGCTTGAGAATTGCTACACTGATAAAAAATTGGATGTGTGTTGCAAAGAAGGTAGACAAATATGGTGGTTGTATTCTGGATTATTGCGCTGAAAATCGTCTTCTTCATAGAACAACAGCTGGAATTGACATTGGAGTTACCTTGCATGCCGCCTCAACGTCTAGTGACTAACTTATGGGGTGGGGTTTTTGGTTCACCCTCTGGTTCTTGTACCACATATTAAAGTTTTGATGCTGCTGGGAGTATCTGGTTTTGACCAGCTGCAACGTGCTTCCTATCCATTTTTGGTCTTGTCTTTGGGCATCACTTGATGTTGTGCGGGGAAGATTGTGGTCTCAGCTGGCTGATTGGAGGACTTTTGGCGATTTGTGCATAAGCAGCAAGTGCAGAAGAAAAGTGGTATGTGGAAGGAGAAATTCTAGTGTTTCTTCCATTGTATGTGCCGGTGTGGGTTAATTGCAACTTGTTGTTGCTTTTTTTCCAGCTTGTTGAACCTTAAACCTCTCCCTTTCTTTTAATATATTATTTCACCATTATAAAAAAATAGTGACGTGACAATTAAAAAATAATAAAATTTAATCTTATAAATTTTCACCTCATTATCATAGTTATTAAAAATAAAAAAATTAATCTTATTTCTTCTAATCCCTAAGCCACCCATACTCAATCCTTATCCAACCTAATCAAAATGTGATCTATTCTTCCCCTCACCTCCTCACAAACCACATATATACCTGCTCCAGCTACAACCAATTGTCGGGAGTCCAATAGCCTCTGGTTTCTCCTCTACCCCCCTCATTATATAACTAATTATAAGCTAATCCACTATCACAAGATCGTCCTCCTTTTTCTCACTTCACTTTCCACTATAAGAGAATAAGTTTCTATTTGATTCAGGCCTAATTGTACATGTTTTGCCCTGTTGACCTTAGTCGTTTGTGGCAATTTAGCTACTAAAAGGGTGGTTTTACGCCAGGTTTCTCGTGTTTTAATGTGTTCCAGGATTTAACAGGTGAAACCAGTCCCGGAGTCGAAAGTTGGATGAAAATGAGCGAAAACCGGGAGAAGAGGTGAAAAATGGCGAGTTCACGGTTTTCCTTGGATGTTCACGGTCTTGTATGACCGTGAAGAAGAGCCGTTGGGCATGAACATTCAGGCGTCCAGGCCCAAAATGAAAATTACTGACGCTAATTCAGTTCACGATCGCTAAGACCGTGAACAAGTGTTGTTGGCCGTGAACCCGTGAAAGCAAAGCGGTGCGTTTCGGCGCCGATTTGAAGTTCACGAATGCGTTTCAGAGCTCACTGCCGTGATCTCGGGTCGTGAACTGAGCTCCTTCACTATTTAAAAGCTGAGCTGAAAGGAAGAGAAAGGGGAAAGCCCATTGTGTAAGAAAGCCTTCTTCGGATTTTTAGAGGGAAAAACTCGAACCAAAGGAGAAGGAGGCTAGGGTTTTGCTCGAAGATGGAATTTGGAAAGATTCTCCCCAAGAGAAGTTGAGCACAAGGGTCTAGAAGATTGGAAGCCTCCCCCAAGATGGTTTCTACCTCTTCTCCTTGTGTTTCTCCCATTTCTAGCATGGAGTAGATTTCTTTTCACTTGGGTGTTGTGAAACCCTA
This sequence comes from Linum tenue, assembly GCA_946122785.1. Lineage (NCBI taxonomy): Eukaryota > Viridiplantae > Streptophyta > Magnoliopsida > Malpighiales > Linaceae > Linum > Linum tenue. The sequence goes on along the minus strand of CAMGYJ010000006.1, from coordinate 47,483,533 downwards.
ACTAGCTACCATGTAGTTTCTTTTATGCGAATTGAATGATTTTCATTGGTTATTGTGTAATTCAATGATTGAGGTATTATTCATGTGATTGTGCATGCTTGTGCTTAGAAATCTGAGGATTGTGCATGTTTTGTGCTTAGCATCCTTAGGTTTGTGCATGTTGGTGCTTAGCAACCTAAGGATTGTGCATAATTGTGCTTAGCATCCTTAGATTTGTGCATGTTGGTGCTTAGCAATATAATTAGCCACTTTAACCTAGATTAGAGAGGGAAATCCCCCTTCCAAGGGAGACTCAATCGAGTTGGTTTTCCTTTAGCTTTTCAAGCTACCTAACTAGGTTAATTTAGGGCAAATCTCAATGTTGAATTAAGCAAACTGGTTAAGCGTGATTAAGCCGTCCAACCCTTGAGTTGAGTGAGGGAGTAAGTCAACCACCGATTGCCTAAACCGAAAGGGCAGAGTGACACGACCTATAATGTATACCTCGGTTTAGTAATCGAGAATGTGGTCTACGACCATATTTGCATCCCTCTATGGTTCGCGGTTACCTTGACCATAGCAATCGTTTCAATTCACATACCATAGTAGTAGTTAGGGGGAAGTGACACACGAGTGATCCTTCTCACAAAGAGCTTTCAAAACCATTTACCTTTGCCTTATTTTATTTTATTTTATTTAGCAAACTTTTAAACTAAAACTTTGTTGCTAGATAATAATTCAAATGACTGAAGTAGGGGTACAGAGACTTGTTTGGGTTGACATTTAAACATACTTATCCTGTACTGCACCCGACTAAGGTTTATACTTGGACCTTAGGCGGGAAATTATTGTGGTATTCAGGACGAGTCAAGTTTTTGGCGTTGTTGCCGGAAACAACGGTCTGTTATCTTGAAAAAGTTGTTTGGTGTTAATCTAGCTTTAATTTCCAGTTTTGAAAGTGTGTGCTTAGCTTGTGCTAGACTTGGTGTGTTTTCAGATTGTGTGTAGGTGGTGCATGACCTGGAGTAACTCGGCACCTTTGCTACCTCTTGACGAGGACATAATCTGAACTCTCCGGCTCCTAGAAAGGGAGAGAGAGCTAGCATAGGCAAAGGAGAAGGAGTGAAAGAAGGGGACAAAATTTGGGTCCCGGTATTAGTTGATAAGAAGTTGAAGAAGTGGAAGTTGAACCCGTTGTTGTAGTAGAAATGGCGGGGAACCAAAGACAAGATGGATCAGCCCACGCTCGTCAGCTGAACGATGCGGCGTGGAAGAGGAAGCCTCGAGGACGATGGGGTACTATATGGCCCCAAGGCCGGCGGACATTCAATCACCAATCCTACATCCTCCAGTGGCGGCAAACAATTTCGAGATCAACCCGACTCTAGTGAATATGATACAAAGTAATGCTTTATTCCACGGCCTTGAGAGTGAGTCACCAAGAGAGCACGTGCAGAGATTCTTGGAGCTCGCGGGAAGCTTGAAAATGAATGGTGTGCTGGCCGAAGCTTTACAACTAAGGCTTTTCCCGTATTCACTTTCGGGGAAAGCACTTAGGTGGCTAAACAATCGTCCACCTCGGCTAATCACCTCATGGGACGAACTCCTCAACAAGTTTATGGCTCGCTACTGCCGGCCTTCGAAGATGGCGAAGTGGAGAAAGAAGATAACCCATTTCAAGCAAGAAGTGGACGAGACCTTGAGGGATGCGTGGGAGAGGTACTCTGACTATTTTCTTCAGTTCCCTCACCACGGGTTTGAAGAACATTTTCAGATCGAAACCTTCTACGGAGGCCTAATGCAAGAATATAAAATCCTCATTGACTCCTTGTGTCAAGGAAAATTGATGAATATGGCTCGGCCCCAAATAACTGAGATACTTAAAGACATGGCCCTTAGGGGATACGATTGGAGGTTGACTGGAAGTGGGAGGAGAAGCAATGAAAGGGGAGTGAGAAGCGTGGGAGCGAGTGCTCCGCTTGAGGCGAAGTTGGATAAGTTGATAGAGGTTATGCTTGAAGATAAGAGGCAAGGAAAAAGGCCGGTGTTGTCGTGCGACTGGTGCTCGAGTCAACTTCGTGGCAAATGCTAGGGCTAACAACCCGTATAGCAATACTTATATCCCCAGATGGAGGAACCACCCAAATTTTTCTTGGGCATCATCGACGAATCCGAGGCTCCCGGGTTTTCAAGGCCTCACGGGAAATTTCCAACCTCGGCCGACCTTCATCAATCAAAGGCCCCAAATTCAAGGCTCAAGCTTCCAACAACCGTACCAAGCATAAGGTGGCCTAGGGTTTCAACAACAACAATAACCCGACAAGCTATCTAAGCTTGAAGACCTAGTGAACGACTTTGTGAGTACGAGTAGCCAAAAGTTCGAGAAGATAGAGCAATTTATGGATGTGGCGACTACCAAGTTTACCTCGGTTGAGGCGGGTCTCCGAAGCCATCAAGCGAGCCTCCAAAGCTTGGAGGTGCAAATCGGCAACCTTGTCGGCATCCTCACTGAGAGACCCAAGGGAGCTTTACCTTCCCAAACCGTGGCGAACCCCAAGGACCATGCCGTGGTGAATGCACTTCAAGTGAGGAGTGTGAAGGTGAGTCCGGAAGTCGCCACTAATGAAGTGATGGAGAAGGAAGATACCAACAAGGAAGTGGCCAACCCGAAGAAGGGAGAGAAGAGGCCCTCGAGGAATGAGAGGAAGAAGGCAAGGAAGGAATCGCCGGTGGGGGAGTACACGCCACCTCTTCCTTATCCCACAAGGATGTACAAGGAGAGGTTGGAGAACGAGTGTGGATGTTTCATGGAAATGCTCTGCAACCTCCACCTCAACATCCTTTTCCTTGAAGCCATGGCTCAAATGCCAAGATATGCCAAGTACCTGAAGGGATTCCTCGCCAAGAAGCCAAAGCTTGAAGGTCTCGCCAACGTGACTCTTGGCAAGAAGTGTTCGACTTACCTCCTCAAATGCTTGCCCAAAAAGCGGTCCAACTCAGGTAGCTTTACTATCCCTCTTGATATTGGCAACCATCATATAGACAATACCTTGGCGGACCGAGGAGCTAGTGTTAATGTGATGCTCTACAAGCTTTTCAAAAAGTTAGAAGTAGGTGAACTTAAGACCACTAAGCTTAGCATCACCTTAGCCGACCGTTCGCTCATTAGCTCGAGAGGTATAGTGGAGGACATGATGGTGTGAGTGGGCAAGTTTTGCTATCCGACCAATTTCGTGATTCTCGACAGAAGTGAGGACTCAGATATACCACTCATCCTCGATCGTCCCTTTCTTGCCACCGCCAAGGCATTGATAGACGTTAATGAGGGGACCTTAATTCTGAGGGATGGTAAGGAGAGAATCAAGCTTGAAATTGACCCTAAGGTTAGGAGGGATGAAGTGAAGGGAGTTTTTTCAAATGGTGTGAATAAGAGTGGAGGAGAGTCTCTCAAGTCAAACCCCACCATTACTTGTGTTGTTTTTGGTGATGTTGAGTAGGAAGTTAAGAAGGGTTCTATGCCCAAGGGATTGAGGATGAATGCTTGGAGGCGAAGGATGAAGGGAGTTTTGGCCCGGAAGATGGGGGAGACCGAAGAAACGGTGGCCAATCAAGAGGCCAACTCTAGGAGCCTAAGATGGGAGGCTACAAACCTCACCCTGAGAGTATGGTGGATCCACTCTCGGTGGCATCACGTTCAAAGTCTGGATCGATCCCCAACCGTCAAGCTAATGACGATAAATTAGCACTTGTTGGGAGGCAACCCAACGGAGGTTTGTTTTCTTTTCCTCATTTTCGTTTGTGTGTCAAGTGAAGAGTTCAAGTGGTCAAGTGGTGTCCCCGTGCCAAGTTTTTTGGTTTTGCGATTTAAGGTTGTATTGTGATCGATTAGGAGGCACGGTGGAATAGGTTGAGTCAAATTTTTCTCAGAAGTGTCCTGTTTTCTCTGATGTTCACGGTCTTACTAGACCATGAATAGGCAAACGCGTCCGTGAACTGGACGCTTCTGCATGTTCACCACCCGTCGACCAACCCCAGTTCACGGACGCATTTGAGTGTTCACGGTCCCTAAGACCATGAACAAGGCAACGCGTCCGTGAACTCCGAGCTGTGCCTATAAAAGGGGCGTTAACGAAGACTCTTCACTTCACGACCAAATATCGCCGGAAAAATTTAAATCTTCGCCGGAATAATACGAAACTGTGTCGGTTTTTCGATATTTCCCCCATTTAGGCGTGCAAAACCCAAAACAAACGTCATACCCATTCTCCCCTCATCAAAACCGGCCTGTGCTGAAATTTTGAGGAGATTTGGGGCAACTTTTGTCCGATCAAGTCGCCGGCGGCGAGTCTCTGATGAGCTTCCAACTAAGCTCCGGCGACCCCTCTCCGGTCTGGTTTTCGGTCATTTTTCGCATTCCTCGCCCACACCTCACTTCCGCCTACGTCCTACTTGCGTCTCCAGGTTGGTTTTTCGGATTTACCTTATTAAATTGTGGAGAATCGGATTAGGTAGTGAAGTGAGGATGAATTGTGTGCTTTGAATGTTGAACCTAGATTTAGGTCGATTGAATGATGGAATAGTTTTTGCATGAGCTTAGTTGAGCCTTGGTGGGCGTGTTTGATCCGAATTACCTTTATTTTTAGAAATTGCCCACCAAGTGCTATATTATGAATGCAAGTGGAGTTTATGCTTGTTTGGTGGATGGTAGCCAGGTTTGGGTTGTGGTTCAACTTTTTGTGTGCTTGAACCGTGAATTATCCACAACCATGCCACGGTGAGCTTGAGTTTAAATGTTTGATATCCATGGTGGAAAAATAAGTGTGGGGGGGATCTCTTTTCCTCCCAATGAGCATTATTTGATGAATGTTTCCACGTATGGTGTATGTTTCTCAGTTTGTGCAGGATGGTTAACCCTAAAATAGAAAGAGAGGCGTGTTTTTGGGCATCCTCGAGAGTCGGTAACCATTGGAAACTCGACTTCGCCCAGTACACATGCTTCATTGCGGTGATGTTATGAGGTAGGCAGTGGTGCACCCACAACGGCGCCAATTCCTTGATCTTGAAGATGACATTTACGGGGAACTATGCGTCGAGTTCTTCAGCACTTTCACCATATGCAAGAGCCTTTGCCTACTCGGTCATCCAGTACGTCGGGTCGAGTTCCGATTGAGAGGGGAACTTCACAATTTGAGCTATGACGAGTTAGCCAGAGCTCTCGGAGTGGAAGCCAAACATGAGGACGATTGGGAGCAAGATGCCATCCGAAGTTTCAACGTGAATGCCGCATTTCTGAAGTTTTTTATTCCAAAGTACCGAAGGAAAAAGTTTAAGTCGGCCTTCACAACGGCATCCACACTCCAGTCCCAGTGGCGTGTCATCGTTGCACTCCTGGCTCGTTCCCTCTACCCGGTTTACCACAACACGAACAAGATAATGGAGAGAATCTTATTGGCTTGTTCTTGCATGGTGGACCTGTCTAGCACCCTGCACCTCGGTTCAGTCATAGCCAATTCTTTTGGCAGGTCGAATGGGGGAAACTGTCGTTATGTCACATCAATGGGTCGCTACATCACCCGCCTTGCTCGACACTTCACTGTCAGCCTTGCAGGGTGCTCGAAAGAAGGGCTCACCCAGAGATTTCACGAGGGCACTCTGCACTCCATGCGCTTATTGCGCACCATTGGCCCAATGCGGTACATCGAGGGATTGAGTCCTGACCCCGAGCTCCTTCCACCAGCAGAGCAGCCACCTGCTCGTGCACCCGGCCGCCGCCGGCGTCCGTCTCTTTTGCGCCCAACACAGCCACCAGCAGCAGCAGGTGATCCCCACGTCTAGAGGGTGGATCGCCTAGAGACGAGCTTCGTGGGATTCTCTTCCCGCCTCGACCGGCAGACTGATCAGCTCGAGCTGATGGCTCGACGCCAAGGCATCCTCCCAGATGAGGTCGCGGGTCCTTCCACCAGAGAGAGGTAGCCGACGAGTGAGACATATGGCAGAGCCGATTTCTTTCGCCCCACTTCTCCACTTGTAACCCCGAACTTGTTGGTTTTGTTATTTTTCTTTCTTTTGTGTGTGTGTAACCATAAACTACTACTATTATCGTATTGTGTTTGTAATAACTTCGCCTCGAGCGAGTCGTATTGTGCTTGTGTGTGTGTTTTTTGTCTCTACTTAAAGCTTAAAATATCCTACCCCGAATTTGATTCCAACTTTCACTCGCCAAGGCCAAACGGTAACATCATTCTACCCCTGTCTTACGCCATTGGGGGCAATGTCGAGTTTAAGTGTTGGGGGGGGGGGGTAGTTTACTATTATGCTTGTGTGAGTGTGATGGATACTTGGAGCCTTAATATTTGCCCAAATTTCAAAAATTTGAGGGCTCCAAGCAATGTTTGCATGATTAAAGTGGCCGGTGTGTGGGAAATTCTCGTGTTTATTGGCATTGATCTTGAATTGTTGCATGTGATGGAGCATATCCTGTGATGATGACTGAGAGGTTCATTAGGATAGTACAAAAGTTTAGTTCTCATGTGTGCATAAATGAATGGATGTCTTGACTCGATTACTTGTTGATTACAATTGCCATGCACTGTGTTTGTGAATTGGAATAGATGGTTGGGTGATTAGGTAGCCATGTGAGCTTTGATCCGATCATTTTCTTCTTGTGTGCTTAGATCCCTCTTACCATGGTGGGTAACATCACAGTTGTCACTAGTGAGTATGATGGAGGCATAGGATTAGCCCACGCCCAAATGTTGATTGTCCCGAAATGTGTTATCCACTAGTCAACCCCTTTGAGCCTTGTGACTTCGTGGGTCGTTCTCGATTTAGGAGCTTCTTGCTTGTGAGCTTAATGGTGTTAAAAGAACGACCCCCAATCCTTTCTTCGTGTCTAAACATGAGTCGTCCTTGTCCCGGAGCTCTCACTTTTGAGTTCCATAGAGGTTCTACATAGTAGGTTTGTGTGCGGTTCTTGCTAGGAATGAAAAATGAAGTGTAGTGTTGGAGTGAGTTCTTCAAAAAGAGAGCATTGGTCATTAAATTTATAGGTGGCAAGTATTTTTACTCTCTAGTACCCCCCCCCCCCCCCTCAAAAAGAAAAGAAAAAGAAAGAAAAGAAAAGAGAAACGAAAAAGAGGTAATAAAATGGGGTAAATAAATAAGAGAGTGCCACGAAAAACCAAAGTACATGTTCTAGGAGGGGTTTCTTGGCACACAAACCATTGAAACCCCCACAGTATTTTAGAACTCCTTCACTACCAAACCTTAATGTGCTAGCAAGAGTATACCGAGGAAGAGTGCTTCAATGTAGTTCACGATGGGTGATATAGTTTGGAAGGGAGTTATAAGGTTTTTGGCCGATGCTTGTGGCCTTTTAATGTGATTCCCCATCCGGACTCGACAGAAGGAATAAATGAATTGCTTAAGGACTAAATCATTGTTTTTGGGAGGATTCATGGTAGATTCTTTCTTCATTTCTTTTCCCTTTTGGGCAGATCATTGCTTTATTTCCTTCTCCTTTTGCACAAATCATTGATTTATTTCCTTTTCCTTTTGGTATTTGCATTCCTTATTTGATAGAGAGGATTATTAAGCTTTTAATAAGCATAGATACATTGTTTTGTAACCTCTATAAATAAAGGAGGAATTGCCTATCGGAATGCAGACTTTGATGAATAGAAAAACGACCTTTTGGTTATTGAGTATTTACTCTTGAATGAGAGTTTGGTGGATTCCAAACTCGTTGAGCTCTGTATCGATCAAGTATTCTCCTTGATCGTGGTCGGGCATCTACCCTGATATTGTTCGAGCCTCTTCCCGTGTGTTGAAGTTGCACGACAATCCCTTTCCATCCTATCCTTTTATTTTTGTGTTCTTGGAAAAATCTCAGAAAAACCCTAAAAAGTGAGAGCTGCGTATTCTGATTCGTGAGCGAGTTTGTATTCCCGGATTCCGCTTACATCAGGTGGTATCAGAGCCCGGTTCAAACTCAGCGGTAATTTGAGCGACAAGGAGAAGAAGATCACAAGATATGCTTCAAGCCATGATTGATCCAAAGTATGTGGCGAACATGAACGAGTTTGTCGAAGGCACTAAGAAACTAGTCGACACCGATCTTTGGAAGGATATGCAGAAGACGTTGGATGTCCTAGTTCAAGCAAAGACCGTCCGCGATATTGAGGAGGAGCAGCAGAGTTTGAGTTATGAGGAGGAGGAGGAGACGAATCTGGTAGCAGAGAAATCAGCGAACAACTGTCCAGAACTGCAGAAGGAAGATGGAGATTCCTACGAGCTGGTCACGGTGGAAAATGAGAAGATGGTTTATCGTGATCATTTTCATGATGATCTTTCTTGCATAATTTCACAAGCTTTGAGGATCGTCACTACGAGACAAGGCACGAAGACTGCCGAGCTAGCAGAAGGGGTTCGAGGCTTTTATGGAGAGGAGCAGGGGCGTAACGTTCATCTTTCTGTAGATGATTGTCTTTTCTATCATTGGAAGTATGGGAAGAAGACGGTGAACCTGACTGGAGGGTTCTAGAGAATTTCGTTTGGAAGCCAGGTTGGAAAGCTTTGAGGGCAAAGCTTCATCAACGGGGAGGGACTAATGTGATTCCCCATCCGGACTCGACAGAAGGAATAAATGAATTGCTTAAGGACTAAATCATTGTTTTTGGGAGGATTCATGGTAGATTCTTTCTTCATTTCTTTTCCCTTTTGGGCGGATCGTTGCTTTATTTCCTTCTCCTTTTGCACAAATCATTGATTTATTTCCTTTTCCTTTTGGTATTTGCATTCCTTATTTGATAGAGAGGATTATTAAGCTTTTAATAAGCGTAGATACATTGTTTTGTAACCTCTATAAATAAAGGAGGAATTGCCTATCGGAATGCATACTTTGATGAATAGAAAAACGACCTTTTGGTTATTGAGTATTTACTCTTGAATGAGGGTTTGGTGGATTCCAAACTCGTTGAGCTCTGTATCGATCAAGTATTTTCCTTGATCGTGGTCGGGCATCTACCCTGATATTGTTCGAGCCTCTTCCCGTGTGTTGAAGTTGCACGACAATCCCTTTCCATCCTATCCTTTTATTTTTGTGTTCTTTGGAAAATCTCAGAAAAACCCTAAAAAGTGAGAGCTGCGTATTCTGATTCGTGAGCGAGTTCGGATTCCCGGATTCCGCTTACATCACCTTTGGTTGAAGAGAAGGGTTTTAGGTGAAACCATAGAACCTTCGGGTTTAGGTTGAAGATGTAGAACCTCACGTCATGATTGCCACCACCCAAAAAGTTGTTTCCCATGTCTAAGACAATTGCCAGTCATATGAACCCACGTGTAAGATCTCCAGACAAGCTAGTGGTGACAACCATCCCGTGAACTCTAGCATTTAGAGGTTACCGCCATGGTATTGAGAAGATAGGGCCGAGTGTTTATGATTGTGAACATCTTTTGCACCAAAAGGTTCCGACCCCACTAGTCTTGAGAGTGAGTGATTCATTCTTCTTTTGCATGCCATATCATACCCCGGTGAGGACCTTTGTTGCCTTTCCATTTGTTCCTCGGACTTGAATTCCATGCATGGTTGGTTGTGGTTGATAAGTGGTCTTGTTGAGACTGGCATTGATCCATGAACAAGGTGAGAACTTTTTGTTTGCCCGTTTTTGGTGGCTTCGAATGTCGTTTGTTGTGGATGTCAGTATTGCTTGCAACGGTCCATGTATCGAATGCCAATAGCCATTGAGAACTCCCACTTTTTGTACTTTGACTTGTCCCCAAAGTATTTGTGAGTTTGAAATATTACTTTGTGTGAAATGGTTTGCTTGGGGACAAGCAAACATCTAAGTGTGGGGGAGTGATTCGAGCCTAATTGTACATGTTTTGCCCTATTTTCCTTAGTCGTTTGTGGCAATTTCACTCCTAAAAGGGTGGTTCACGCTAGATTTCTTGTGTTGTAGTGTGTTTCAGGATTTAGCACGTGAAACCAGGCATGGAGTCGAAAGTTGGACGTAAAGGAGCAAAAGCCGGGAGAAGAGGTGAAAACGGGGAGTTAACGGTTTTCCGTGAATGTTCACGGTCTTGTATGACCGCGAAGAAGAGTCATTGGCCGTGAACATTGAGGCGTCCAGGGCCAAAATGCGAGTTACTGACGCTAATTCAGTTCACGGTCGCTAAGACCGTGAACAAGTGTTGTTGGGCGTGAACCCGTGGAAGCAAAGCGGTGCGTTTCGACGCCCATATAAAGTTGAGTTCACGGCCGTGAACTTAGGTTGTGAACTCAGGTCGTGAACTGAGCTCGTTCACTGTTTAAAAGCTGAGGTGAAAGGGAGAGAGAGGGGAGAGCCCATTGTGTGAGAAAGCCGTCTTCCGTTTTTTAGAGAGAGAAACGCGAACCAAAGGAGAAGGAGGTTAGGGTTTTGCTCCAAGGTGGAATTTGGGAAGATTCTCCCCACGAAAAGTTGAGCACAAGGGTCTAGAAGATTGGAAGCCTCCCCCAAGATGGTTTCTACCTCTTCTCCTTGTGTTTCTCCCATTTCTAGCATGGAGTAGATTTCTTTTCACTTGGGTGTTGTGAAACCCTAACTAGCTATTGAGAAGTTGAGCACAAGGGAGACTCAATCGAGTTGGTTTTCATTTAGCTTTTAAAGCCACCTAACTAGGTTAATTTAGGGCAAACCTCAATGTTGAATTAAGCAAATTGGTTAAGCGTGATTAAGCCATCCAACCCTTGAGTTGAGTGAGGGAGTAAGTCAACCCTCGATTTCCTAAACCGAGAGGCCCAAGTGACACGGCCTATAATGTATACCTCGGTTTAGTAATCAAGAATGTGGTCTATGACCATATTTGCATCCCTCTGCGGTTCGCGGTTTCCTTGCCCATAGAAATCGTTTCAATTCACATACCATGGTAGTAGTTAGGGGGAAGCGACATCCGAGTGATCCTTCTCATAAAGAGCTTTCAAAACCATTTACCTTTGTCTTATATTATTTTAATTAGCAATCTTTTCAACCAAAACTTTGTGGCTAGATAATTATTCAAATAACTGAAGTAGGGGTACACGGAACGACCCAGGTTGATATTTAAACATACTTATCCTGTACTGCACCCGACTAAGGTTTATACTTGGACCTTAGGCGAGAAATTATTGTAATATTCGGGACGAGTCACTATTCACGGTAATTTGAATCACGAGAATCTTCCAATGACTAAATATATAAAAGTAGGTACATGAATCACTTACCATGATTAAATACATCAATGTATCATCGGGATTTTTGCCAATGCCTGTTTACTCGTCCTTCCCGTGACTAGTAGTGACCATTTTCACATGGCGCCGAAATTCCCTTTTGGCTCCAAGTTTTTTGCTTTTTGACTTTCCCCAAATTTGAAAGCTATAGAACTTTATCAAATTTTTAGCACCTAAGCGCTTTTTTCTTCCCCCTTCCCCTTCCCCTTTCTTTACTTTGTCTCTCTCCCAATCGAACTCTTCAACTTAGGAGCAGTTTCTGTGCATAAGCTTATGGTGAGTAACCATGCATAACCCAATCACCATCCGCCACATTAGCGCCATTTCTCTCTTTTAGAAAGTCTTTAATTTCCCCTTAATCTTTAACGGACGATTTCTCACTCGTTTTAAGTAGGCATTTTAATTTTTTTGCACTGTTATATCATATTAATTGTGCTCTTCAAAATGATATCCACTTTCATATATTTTTTGGACAAAAAAATGGAGCCATTTTTTACCAGTATATACCATATGATATTGACTGGTATAAAATAAGAGCATATCATATGCTATGACAAAGCTTACCATGAGGGTATGAACATACCAAGAATGTAGGATGATTGAATACATGATAATAGGAGTATACTAACTGTCATTTACAACTTTCAACATTGTGTACCACAAGATACCACCCCCATACCAGGGTGGTATTGTGTGGTATTTTTTGGTCCTATATTTTGTTCACCAAAAAATTTGTAGCTCCAATAGATCATGATGAATTCCATTCATTCTCTGCAAAAAAAATTAAAAAACGACTTAAAAATGAAGAAGATACCATACAGTTGGTGACGAGAGACAAGAAATTTTTTTCTCAAAAAATATTGAAAATGGATCTCAATTTGTAGAGCACAACGAATGCGTTCCATCTGTGCCAAAAGAAAAAAAGAAATCCGAGTTAAAACGAAGAAGATATGCGTCGATTAAAAAAAATGTCTTTAATTCTCCATCATTAAATCTGAATTTTCAGAGTCTGGAGCCTTTCAACTTCTCATATACGGCTGGTACAGGGAGAGGTTAGAGTGCTAACTTCATAGTAGTTAGCACCGTACTAACTACTCTAATCACCGTCCATTATTTTAAGTTGAATATGATAGTGACTAATAATGATGGGCTTGTTTGGTATTTCACTAAATCAAAAATAATACATAAATAAAATATAAAATCTCTTTTATCTCGCCTCTGTTTATTAGTCGTTTTCTACTGGAAAAATTACTAACAAATTCATTACTATTTAAATCAATCATCGTCATCGTTTTGGCTGATAGTAGAGATTTTAGGATAATAGTAGTGATTGTAGAACTTTTAATTAATAAGGACGGGTTTTCTTAGGCTGATAGTAGTGTTTTGGGAGGGTCATAGTGATTTTCTTGTAACCAGGAGTGTTTTATATTATTTTTAATTTGTAGAGAAAAATATTTTTTTAATAAGAATCACTACCACACATTATAAAACATACTACGAACAGATAAAAATGACTAGCACAAATGGTCAAATCACTTCTAACATAGGTAAAAAAAATCACTACTAAAAGGTGAAAATCGCTACTATAAAATCACCATACAAAATCACTATCGTAAACTACATTGACGGTGGGAGGCGCACTTGAGGCGGAGGGAGGGAGGCGATGATTCGGGCCCAAATGTACACATTTTATCCCTCATTTCTTATTCGTTTAGCTTAGTATTTCATCGTTCCTCGGCATATTTCACGCTAGGTTGTGTTTGTTTTGATACATTTCAGGTCCTAGCACGTGTGAAAGGGTCTAGGTTGAAGTTTGGGATAATTGGAGGTCAAAAAGTGCAAAAACCGAAGAAAAGTCCGAAGTAGTGACAATTGCCTCGTAACAGTGAAGTGAAGGCATCCTAGGAAACAGCCGCAGTTCACGGTCTTATAAGACCGTGAACACCGAGGCGTCCAGCGAGGTTCCTGAAGTTACTGACGACAAGGCAGTTCACGGTCTCTAAGACGGTCCATCTTGGAGACGACTGAGTTCACGGACGCGTTTAGGTGTTCAAGACCGTGAACTGGCCAACGCGTCCGTGAACTAATCGCATTCTGACAAATATGAAGACAACAGCAGGGAGAGGGAAAGGAGAGCTGGTTTTGGGAGAAGGAACACTTTCTTTCTCTAGGGTTTCAATCCAAAACACCAAAGGGGAGTTCTAGTGAGAGAGGGAGTGATCTTCGAGCTTAATTGAAGGCATTGATCAAGCTTGGAAGCTAGGAATCAAGCCTAGAAAAAAAAAAGAAGATCTAGAGGTTTCTTTGTAATCTCACCTCTCACTCTCTCTAGAAACTCACTCTTTTCTCTTGGGTGTTGTAGATCCCTAACTAATACTTTGTAATTACTTGTTTAGATTGAATGATTGTCATTGGGTATTGTTTAATTCAATGATTGAGGTATAATTCATGTTGATTGTGCATGTTTGTGCTTAGCAATCTAGGGGTTGTGCATGTTTTGTTCTTAGCATCCTTAGGTTTGTGCATAATTGTGCTTAGCACCTTAGGTTTGTGCATGTTGGTGCTTTGCAATCTAATTAGCCACTTTAACCTAGCTTAGAGAGGAAAATCCCCCTTCCAAGGGAGACTCAATCGATTTGGTTTTCCTTTAACTTTTTAAGCCACCTAACTAGGTTAATTTAGGGCAAACCGCAATGTTGAATTAAGCAAATCGGTTAATCGCGATTAAACCGTCCGCCCTTTGAGTTGAGTGAGGGAGCAAGTCAACTACCGATTATCTAAATCGAGAGGGTCGAGTAACACGGCCTTTGATGTTTACCTCGGTTGAGCAATTGAGATTGCGGTCTCCAACCATATATGCATCCCTTTACGGTTCGCGGTTACCTTGCCCAAAGCAATCGTTTCAATCCAGCGGGTCACGGTAGCTAGTTAGGGGGAAGCAACTCCTGGGTGAAGCTCCCTTAGTTAGAATTTTCTTTATTTAATTTCCTTTGCTAGTTTAATTTTGTAGTTTTCTTAGTTTTAAAACCCAAAACCGTTTTGCTAGATAACAATTTAAGCGATTGAAGTAGGGGTACATGGACCGGCCCGAGTCGATAGTTAAATACTTGCTCTATACTGCACACGGCTAGAGTTTAAAAACTTAGACTCTAGTCGGGATTAATTTATGGAGCACTTTCGTGCGAGTCAGGCGGTTGCAGTGTAGTCAAAATCGCGCTTTAAAGCATAAAATCGTACGATTTTACGTTTCTAGGGTAGGAAAACGTTTCAAATCACTAATAAAATCTTATTTTACTCAAAATCAGTCAAAAGCATTAGTAGAATCGTTAAAATCGGATAAAAGCGCGCTTTCGTACCGTTTTTATCCGATTCCAAGCAAAGGAGAAAATTGTCTCCGCCAAATGAAAAAGAAGCCATTTTGATCACTTCGGACAAAAAAAAGGGGTGAAAGGGGGTGGATATTAGGCTGAGGTTGCCAAACCACTCTTCCGCAATCCCTCATCCTCCATCTCCAGCACTCCAGCACACTCTGCGCCACCGCACAGCCGGCCTTCCAGTGAAGTATTCGCTGCCGCTACAAGTGCGCAACCGTCGTCGTCACCTTCCAGCGAAGCTCTAGCCCGTCGCACTCGATAGCTCCAACGCGGCAGCACCCGTCGCACTCGTCGTCGCTTGTCGCCACTCGCTGGCGCCACACCATGTTAGTTTATGTCTCTATCTTGTCATACCCCATCGCCACTTCACCTATGACTCCTAAATGGTGGGTAAATGCTTCCCCTTCTCAACTCTTAGTCCACCCTGAACATATAACCTAGCAGGTATATCTAGCTAAATTACAACTCACACATTCTCAATAATTTAAACCAACCCAGCAAAATGAAGGAAACTACTTATAAGTTCCAATAGGCGTATAACCTACTGGTTTACCTACGTATGCTACTGCTAAATTATGTATATGTGGTGTTTCTAATTGAACCTTTGAGAAACCAATGGCAGAATGTGAAGCTAATGTTGTGAGAATTTGGTTATCAACTCGTTTGTGGGTTACAGTTTATGTTTATGAACTTATTGTTAAGATGTTATGAATTTGCTTTAATTTGGACATGAATTGCATGTATTTATTCACTTGTCTAAACTCCATGCACTCATATTTTGCATAATACATGTGGTACTTAACAGATTTTTAACTATTATACATGATGCATCAAAAACTTACGCTTTTACGCTTTGATTCGCCGCTTTTCGATTTTACCCCTTTTCCGCTTTTAGGTAGAATCGCGCTTTTGACTGCATTGGGCGGTTGAGTAGATGATTGTAAATCTGGAACATAGAAGCGCAACACAGAGCCTAGATCTTGTGTTGGATCTGCTCAAATCTTATACTGATCCATCATTCTCTCTAGTATTCTTTCTGACCTTCCACAACAGTCTTGGCGGTAACCTCAATACCGCCAGCTCGCCACCTACTTCCTGAATCAACATCTCCTGCTACCCTTCTTCTGTGTCGCCGTCTGCCTCCATCACATATCTATTTGACCGCCATTTCCTCCCCGTCGCCGAACCGTACGCAGAGATGGATAAGAAGGGGGAGATGAGAGACGGTTGGTGTAGAAACTAGAAAAAGGGGAAAATGGAAAGGCGGTCGTGGGCGAGAGGGATGGTGAAAGGAGTATTTTTATACTAGGGTTTGATATAACATTACTAAAATATCCTTCAATTAATTGTGGTCTTAGCATCAACATCTTAATCTAATGGTTATTATACATGTTAGGATGGTGCTAATCCTTGAGATCTTGAAGCTCATCCATCTATCTCCTTCGTGTTCTGTCTTTCCTCATGAGCTAGAGCCTCACTGCGGAGGATGGTCCTGGAGCCATAGAGGAGCCCCTTACCCGGCAGCCTGGTGGTCTAGATGAGATTTGTTTTTAGATTAATGACAACAGTGTCATAAGTCTGCATCCCTCCCTCTGTACTTTCAGATCCTTGAGGTTTTCTCCGTAATTACTATGATCTAACATATTTAAGCTCTCATGCGTTCTTGATTCTCTGTGAAATTTCTTTGAATTTTTTTGGTATCCTTCTTCTTTCTTGGTGTGGGAACCCTAGAGGTCTGGTTTGAAATTAGATTTAATTATTTGCATATTTTTGGAGGAAGTATATATAAAAACAGAACGAAGGTAAAATAAGGAATTTTCCATGTACGTGAGAACTGGTGTCGTGGTAACTTCCTTTTGAGTTATAATCGGGTTCGATCTCAGTAAGGTAAACACTCCATTCCAAGATGTTACTATCTCAATCCCCATTGAATGAATGGATTATAATAAGTTTATAACCGATGTCAATTGTTTTGTATTTGCTAAAGTGCCAAGTTTGCTTCAGGACTCACCTCTCAAAGATTCGTCTCGCGATTTTATCGCCTTTGTAGCTACCAATGTGAACGGCTATTTGCCGCCAACCAAATTGCTATTTGCCGCCAACCAAAAAAAAAAAAAAAAGTTGAATTCAAATTTTGAATTCTCCCTTCCTTCCCTTCCTATAAATTCGAATGCATTAACATTTGACTCATTCCAACAAAAACACTTTTGTCGACGAGCCCAGTGCCTCCGTCGCCGGCACCGTTCTTCCGTCGCCGGCCAACCTCCTGTCGTCATCAATCGTCGGAAAACAAGTAAGTTTACTTTTTCCGGCAAGTTTTTCAATTTTCCGGCAATTTTTCCAGTTTTTCGGCGAAAAACACGGTGGGCCGAAAAAAATTTGCGGCCGGAACGCCGCCGGGCCGAAAGAAATTTTCGGCCGGCGCGACGCCCAGCCGAAAAAATATTTCGGCCGGGGCGACGACGGGCCGAAAAAATATTTCGGCTGGGCGTCGCGCCGGCCGCAAAAAAGTTTCGGTCCGGCGGCGCACCGGCCACAAGATTTTTTCGGCCCGGCGGCGCACCGGCCGCAAATTTTTTTCGGCCCGGCGGCGCACCTGGCGCAAATTTTTTTCGGCCCGGCGACGCGCCGGCCGCAAATTTTTTTCGTCCCGGCCAGTTTTTGTATTTAATTTAATTTAATATGTTAATTAATTAGTCAATAAAAAATTACTTAATTAGTTTTTAGAAAATAGTGTTAATATTTTTTTAAGTTGGTGTATAAATGTTTTTTTTTTTGTAATAGGCGTATGAATCTTTAATTACTTAGATTAGTTAATAGAAAATTAATTAATTAAGAATTGATTTAACAATTAATGTTAATAGTACATTAGTTAATAGAAATTTAATTAATTAGTGCGCATCTAAGTATGATAGTGATTAATTAGTGATTAATTAACAATTAATGTTAATAGTATATTAGTTAATAGAAATTTAATTAATTAGTGCGCATCTAAGTATGATATTAATTAATTTGTGATTAATTAACAATTAATGTTAATAGTACATTAGTTAATAGAAATTTAATTAATTAGTGCGCATCTAAGTATGATATTGTGTAAATTTGTAGATAAGATATGGATGATGCGGGTGGGAGTGAGTTGCATAGATTCGATGGTAGGGTTGTTGATGCATCAACATGAAGGAAGAGATCACTTAGGGTTGTAAATCAGTCAGAGGCTCCTACTGTAGTTGCTCGTTGACTCGCTATGACACAACTCCTAACAATGGCCAAGTGTAACCAATGAAAGGGACTGCAGTATAGTGGCTCAAGTAATAAATATCGAATCCACGGGTCTCTAGAGTTACTATTACTCAGCTTCAGTTCATTATCTAGCAAACCAGATTAAGATAGAAGAACTAAAACTACTCTAGCAAACTACAGTTAAGGTTAATTTAATTACAGGTTGGGAACTCACTTAGGTATGATTCCCCCTAGCCACTAGCCAGATTAATGATTGATGATCTCTTACCTGCTTCACTTTCATTCACAATGCGGAGAATCCTTAACTAGACCTTGAGTCTCGACTAAAGGAACAAGGCCCTCTTGAGTCAATTGCCTAGAGGGACGTATCCTTCTCTAGAACAACTGATCAAGGCGTTCTGAACTAGATTCCCTCTATCGAATGAGGTTCTCAATCGATACAAAGCATTGAATCAACCCTCGACTAAAGCAATCGATCCAATACTATCAATCTATGGTGCTCTATTGACCTAATCAGGTATTCGCTCTCATAGGATCAAAGCAGAATCAATATTCTCGACTAAAGCAGAATTGAATCATGAAAACATGCATAGATTGAATATGAACTCAAGATTACCAAGTCAGAGTACTCATACAATCATCCAATCCAACAAACATGGCTAGGGTTCCTCAAAACCTAAGTGAAGGGAAGTTACTCCATAGAGAACAGAGAGACTGCAGTAAGAATCTTCAGATGATCAGTCTTCAAGTCCGGGCTTGTTCCTCAAGCTTTCAAGGCGAAGAAATCCTCCAATTCCACTCTTAGAATGCCCTCAAATCGCCCTCTCTTTCTTTGGTTCGTCCCTTGGGTGTTTGGGATCCAAAACCCAGCTCTCTCTCTCTGTTTTGGCTGAAATCTGCTTAAAAAGAGCATCAGTGGCCAAAGCACGGTCGAGGGCACGGCCGTGCTTTGCCTCAGCCCGCCCGTGTTTTCAGCTCGAGTTGGCCAAACTCAAATCAGCTCTCGGCAGTAAAAGCACGGTCACAGAACACGGCCGTGTTCTGAAGGCCTCCTGCCCGTGTTTTCACTGCCGAGCCTGTTCCCCTATATTCAATGCTTCGTTTCTCCCTCGTCCGGACTCCGAATCAGTCGCCGTTTGATCCCAGACGCTCGTAGTCTCGTCCTCTTTCGTTTCATAACAAGCTTGCATGATTCTTTGTCCATTAGGTGAGGTAGAAATCCATTCTTCTTCAGGTCATACCCGAGTTTCTTCTCCCGAATCGTCAATTGATCTCTGATTGACTTGAAACTTGCGCCTATGCTTCAATTTATGTGCTAGGACCTGAAATGTGATAAAGGAACACAACCTAGCATAAAATAGGCCAAAGACGCGATAATTCAAGCTCAAACAATCAAGAAACAAAGGGGAAAACATGTGCAAATATCGAGTCATCAAATCCCCCCACACTTAACCGTTTGCTTGTCCCCAAGCAAACCTAACTCAAACCAATGCAACTCTCCAGAGCTCTATAGCAACATACAACCCCGATCGTCGGTAGAGGATTTCCCAGATCATATAGCAGCTTACGAGGTCAACTGGTCTTCTAAGACGTTCCCTATCTCTCTCAATGCGAGTACTAGACTCAAGCCAGGATCATGAGAAAAAGTAGAAGTAAGACAGTCAGTTCATGGATAAAGGGACTCACACCATTCACAACCAAGGACTCGTTGTACCGGGGTGCTCTTTCACTTCATTTCACCGTTGGAACCCCTTTTTCACTTTCATTTTACTTACTTTTTTTTCCTTTTTATTCACTTGGCGGGGGTTCCAACTGCAGTCTTTTGCACGGTCGACCCTTATTAGTCGAGCAAGAGCAATTTCTGTACATCTGGCGCTCGCCAGAGTACTTCTTTTAACTCCTTTTCCTCAACTCGTGTGGAGGGTCAATGAAATTAAGGGGGGTCGGAAGCTCTATCCGTGCCCTTAAAAACACATCCTCGAGTAGGCAAACCGTTCAACGG